>JAMQGT020013835.1:25000-377754 GCA_024447675.2 Pterophyllum scalare | reverse complement strand
ACGATTGCTTAATGCAACCTGGCAAAAATTCTCATTTTGTGATAGCAGCCACTGTGATAACATGGTAAATGCTTCGGCTGGTTCAGCAGGGGGTTCATTGCTCGGAATTATTTGATATATGTGGTTCAATCCCATTTTGCTTGACTTCCCTGCCGTGTCCATGAAATGAGTTGTGTCGTCTTCTTGTTTTCTTTCCCGCAACGATCCGCAGTTATGTCGGCAAGCAAAACAAAGTCTGTCTCGACAATTATGTGGGCTAGAGTTCGATCTCAGGTCATTAGAGATAGGATTACCCCATTGTGGATGCACAATGTGCACTCCGGTGGTCTATCTGCCATGAAGATCCAATTAATGGGGTTGCCCACTGTGAGGAAAATCTGATTCAGACCATATGGCCGATCCCGGAGGCGAGGTGACCGGGGATGGCGCGCAGGCATCGGGGGCTTTGTGTGCACGTGTCGATAGTATGTGATTATGTGATGTCTGTTGGGTCAGTGCATTACTATGAACATAATCATTATGGGGTTCACATCTCACTGGGGTGCTCCAGGTGTAAATCAATCGACGGTGTTTGGTTTGTGGGTGTGAGCCTGCTGACACCATGTCGCATGCTAAGCCTAAAGCTATCTCATAGTCGTTCTGCTTTTTACACTTGGCAAGTCACTGCACCTCCCTCACACATTTTAAATGGCCTCCTTGTGTTCATAGTTGGCGACACTGTGGCGTTTTAGTTTGGTTAAATTTAGTTCTATGCTATAGGCTGTTCCGTCCTATACTCGTAATGTGCTGAAGTCAAATAAAACAGTGACAATTTTTAACCACTGGCATTCACCACTTTTTGGTTCAAGTAGTGTTGAAGTTGGTAATATTACCAGTTGAGCATAACAGTAGGCTTTTGTGTGCCTGGGAATTTCTTATTGAGGCACAGCTACAGTCTGGTGAAACAAAGTAATAAAGTTTTCAACATTTCTGGTCACTCTACTGCAACAGATTGAAACATACAAGTGCTGCTCAGGAGAGGTTTTCTTAAAGCTGTTCAAGTGGGTTGAGATCTTGGGCGATATTATCAGGCGCTCCTAACATAGCCTAAAAAAATTCTGGCAAGCAAATTCTGGCTTTGTCAGAGAAATCTCAGTAAAGCAGGGACTTACACTTTTTACCTCAGTGATAGTGACATTGATGGGCTTAATCCTTTAGAAATTGGATTCTGTCAGTAATATGGATCCATTTATGAATACTATTTCATGTGATGAAAATTTCACTTGAATAAAGTGTAAGTCATATTTTACAGTAGCCTACAAAATAGGCAACATAACACTAATTTGCACCTCTGAAGTTACTCGGGATTAACAGGTGAGAAATGTCTCAGCTGTCATCAGTCTTTGTGATGAAATGAAACGCGTCACAGTTTGAGAGTGTGAAAGCCCTGTCATTTGTTTGTGTGATCACTTTGCTGCTAGAAGGTTGCAAGAGATCCCAGGCCATCACGGCTGTACTGTTAGCACTTAGTGAGCTGTAGCGCCTTGTTTTGTGATCACTTTTTACTTTGCAAGTTATTGCATTAGGTTGGAGATGGATGTGAAGGCATCAACAACTCCTGCACTGGATGTCATTGTTGCAACAATGATTAGTTTATTGCAAAGACCATCATAGTCAGTAAAAGCTGCCAGCACTCTACTGACTTAGTAACTGCAGTCTACCTTCAAATTTCTAGTATTTTTCTAAGAATTTTGTCACTAAGAGAGGACTCAGTCATCAAATGCTTGAGTCACCCCTTGTGTCCAATGAATGGGACCAGTTGTCATGCAGGAAGAAATCATTCCCATTAAGGCAGAAATGATCACACAGAAAAGCTTTTTATTTATTTGCAAAGACTCTCCGTAAATGGACAAATGTACCCAAAACATGCCAACAAAATATCCCCAACTGCTCAAAGATTGCAGGGTTTTTTTCCCCATTAATTTGTCAACCCTCTATTTATTTAAACAGTAATACATTTGTTTCTTTAAATTACTCTGTCTTAATTAACTCTTTGTATCTTAATTACTCCATTCATTTCAGTCTCCTCATTGTAACCATGTGACTCCTACATGTATCACTTTTGCTTTTAGTGAATATTACAAGAAAAGTCTTTTAAAATTTTGAGGTCCACTATTTGATACCCTGCATTTACCCCCCACCCCCACCCTCTAATTGAAAGTGTCCATGGGAATGTCTTATAGCCAGTGGTTACCCACCGGCTATAAGGTGTTACCATCTGTCTCCATGTGCCCATAAAGCTCAGAGTGGTTTGGGGATTTTTCCATTAGTTGGTACGACTGTTCTTACGCCAAACAAACTGCACCACATTTAGCTCGGAGTAGCACGCTGAGTTGCATTTTCAGGGAGCTATTGTGTGGTTATTTGTTTCAGAGCCAAGTTTGAATGCTGCTGTTCCCATTTCAGCCAAAAAGAGTGAGAGATCTAGAGTGTTTTATCTGCCCCGGGCATTCTCAGTGTGAATGTGCTGCAGCGTATGAGAAGGGAAGAGAAAACAATGGCCTCTCTTTAAAAATAAATAAATATTTACAGATTTCTGATGATCAGAAATGTCCCACTACCTGCCAACAAAACATAATAAAAGTTGTTGTTTTTTTTTTTGTTTTTTAAGCACATATCTTGGGAAACAATGGTCATCATCTCCCACATTTGCCCAGCAGTGTGCTGTTTATGTTGGGCCCCCAGACGGTAAGCTGGAGCTGTCTGCCAGAATCATTCTCAAGGCCACCTCAAGTAATGATAGATGACAAGCCTCCGTGAGGAGGAAAACAGGTCCCCCCGGTAGCCACGCACAGCCGCTCAGACAAAGGTGCCATCATCTGGCAGCCTATATGCTGCGCTATTGAGGAAGCTTGTGGGGGTGGAGGTAAATAAAAGCTTGAAAAAGCCTCTGCAGCGGCTAATGAGAGAGAAAGTTGCATCTCTCCTGTTGAGGAGTGCAGTAAATTGCTGTGAGGCGTGTGCATTGACTCCTTGTCCGTGAATGCTGAATAAATCCCAGTGGTCACCTTGTTTTAAGCTGAACATGAAGTTCTAGTTTTGTGTCCTCAAAAAGGTACTGATCTTGACTTTAGACTGAGCAGTAAATTTTCACTATTGTTAATGGAATTAAAGAAAATGTATGTTTGCAATTGGCTTTAGTATGCTGGTACATCACAATCAGCAAAGACAAAATATTTGTTTATATTTTCATGAATGCACCTGGTAAAAAATGTGTGAACCATGAAGACCTGCAGATTTTTTTCTTATAATGTTTACATTATTTTGTGAAGCTCCCAAGGTTAAGAATTCAACCAGCAGTCTAAATACCAAAGATACTCACCTTCATGAAGATATTCACATTCCTTATTGAAATTTTTCTGCGGTCAGTTTAGTTATGCAAGATGTACTAACACATAGGTGCATATAACCAGCAATGTAGTTCAGTGATTCTGATATTTGATTGAAACTGTATAGATTTATACTGATCTGCCACAACATTAAAACTGTTGACACATTAGGGTATTAACATTGATTATGCTGATACAAAGGATGTCAGAGGGTGGGATATTTTAAGCAAAAAACACAAGTTCTTAAAGTTGATGTAGGTGGAAGCAGGAAAAAAATGGACTTTAATTAAAGCTAAATTGGACCCAAAATTGTCAGAGGAAGGAGAGGAGGTGAACCAGCAGCAGGGGGTAATTGTGGGTTTTTTGGAAACAAAGGCTGACGCATGCCATCCGGTCCCACTGAAGAGCCACTGCAGCGCACATAGACGGTATAAAAGATGAACGTAGCTACCATGATGTCACCCGTTGGTTTGTGAAGTCCTGTTTCGAAGGCTTGAGATGAACATTTCTGCCGTCACTATCTCAGCTGCGAAGAAATGGGTGTGATGAAGAGGGGCGGGACGGTTTCCCTTCTACCTACACCAGGGGTATTCAGGTAAAACTTAAGGAGGTCCAGTTAGAAAAGATTTCCAAAGGTCCAGAATGTCATAAAGTTCCACGTGCATTATAATTCAGTGCGATATAGTGTAGCCTATCAGTGTCTTTATGTAATTACCAAGTGGCTGTCAAGTAAAATAAATCAGCAGTATTTCAGAGCAATGTTTATTATTATTTTTCACAATGACCTGGAGGGCACTGGAATAATAAAATAGCAAAATAAAAGAATTGTTTGCATTCAAAAATTTCAAAAACAGCTTTTTAAAAGTGCTTAAACATACTGAAAAGGTATAGTTTGAGTTTCACCTTTTCTTCTTTTTCTTTAACTATATTTACCATGTAAACCATCACAGCTTTAACCCTCTTTTTATGCGCCTGTATTATGTGAACACCCACGGCGGGCGGTGAAGTTTCTGCTCAGTAACTTGAGATCCGTTCGTCCTACACTTACCAAACTTCACGGGCAGATAGCTTATGACCAAAACACGGTTGGGATTGTATATGGGGTCACTGGGATCAAGGTCAAAGATCTAAGAAATGGTTTGAAGGATTTTGATGAAACCTTGCATAATTATTATTAACCAAATAATATATTATTTAAAAGTCAAAAGTCAAGGTCACATGATTATTAAATCTTTATTTTTAATGTGTCAATGAACAGGGTTGATACAGTGAGATGGGCATATTTTGCCTCGCTGGGCGGTGTTCTTATTTTTTTTGTTTTGTTTCCCTGACTTACTGGGGATTTATGCTTCAGCAGGAAATCTACACTGTAGCTACAGGCGCTGGTCATAAAATTAGAATATCATGAAAAAGTTGATTTTCATTACTTGCCAGTTATAATCATCAAAATTAGAAGAAATAAACATTTGAAATATATCAGTCTGTGTGTAATGAATGAATATAATGTAAAAGTTTCACTTTTTGAATGGAATTACTGAAATAAATCAACTTTTTCATGATATTCTAATTTTATGACCAGCACCTGTATTTCATGAATGCAAACTCGTCTGAAACCCTACGGCATAACCTGACTTGCACCTTGTTAGATGTAACTACACGGCATGCCGGCGCAGTGCACAACTATTGTGATTGGCCCGTTTAGCACCGTCGACTCCTCCCGTGCATCTACGGCTGCGTTTTCCTCGCAGTTTTTGTGTTTATTTGTGAGAGAATAACAATCATTAAGGACTCATAAATGTCAGCAAATTCCTGGAGGGAGTTTACTGAAACTATTGGAATGGATGTGAGGGAATGTACAAAGAAGTGGAAAAACTTGAGGGACAAATGTTTACTTCTGAAAAAGAAACTTGACCACAACAAAGAGCGGGGACGCCAGAAGGAAAAAAGTCCCAGCATTTTATTTGTTTCCGTCAGCTGGTGTTGCAGATAAAACACTGGGACATGACCACAAGGTAATTAACGCATAATGCGTTCCACATTGGCTTCATTTTTCTAACCTGGAAGCTACATCCATATTTTATATGGTCTATGAATGTCTATATAGACCCCTGTCGTCCACTAAAATGCCATGTAATGTGAGCAGTGGAACATGGATGCTTGCAGATCATAGATCAGTGACCGCCTACAGCCTTACAGAATGATATTTCTTCCTTAGATGTCATGGAAAATTTCACAGAAGATGAAGCAGCTGTATTTGATCAATAAAGCAGCCCACAGTCATACCATAATTATCTTTTTCGAATCAAGATGACAAAGTGCTTTAAAACAACAGGGTGCTTCCGAATAATGTACTAAAAGTGGTAGGGTGGAAATTAATAACAAAACTCGGGAATGAAACGAAACTGTTTAAAGAGAAGTTTTAAAAAATCCAATTCAGCAGCAACAGGTTGTTTGTTGTTGAAAGCCAAAATCATATCTGAAAATAACATTTAGATTGCCCAGTTTTTAATATTTGGCCTGGTTGGAGTATATTCCTTTTAGCCTTTAAGTGAAGTCTGTAATATTGCACTTTGTGCTTATCCACAAATGTGCCTTCACCTAATGGACTGTCCCACTGTGAGGGGCTAAAGACATTAAATACAAAAATGTGCCTCATGCTTTGTCATAACCTCATCTCCCGCAACCACTTATTTCAACACAGTGGAATACAGCAGAAGTTGCCTTATTGTTTCATAGTGTTTTTAAAAACCCTACATCTCTGCCCACTTGAGGATGGGCTTCTGCCTGTCACTATTATTAAAGTACAGTAGTGTCTTCACCTGCTGATAAAGGGGGGGGGGCTTTAGAAATGCATTTATCAGGACCCAGCGCACTGAAGTGTTAAGCTGTAGGGACAGGAATGTTTCTGGGTAAAGCAGGAAAATAATGCCACTAATGACATGACCTCTGACCTGGGCACCATGAGGTGCTTGGCTGATATTGTCTTGATTGAGCACAATCAGGTGTGTACTAGGGGGAAGGAGGAGAAAGTTAAGAGCAAGGCCAGGGCTCTGTGCCATTCATGAGACAACCTCTGGCCTTCACAGCGCGCGCGCGCGCGCACACACACACACACACACACACACACACACACACACACACACACACATATGCAGCTTTACTGATAGAAAAGGTTCAAAGGGGTGTGGGGGGTTAGGGGGCACGGGGATCCCATTCATATGCTGTTACCAGACCATAACGGAGTCTGAACATAAACACACATTCATAAACACTGACTGCGACTCGCGCTGTCGTACGTACCCGGTTATATTCTTGTCACATAAACAGTGAGGCATTGTCTCCTGCACGCCCCTGGAGTGATTAAGACGTACGGCACGGCGGGGGGTCGGCCCATGGTTAAAGGAGCATAGAATCCGAAGAGGCTGACACACAGAAACTCACACAAACACGCAGCAGGAGTTTTAGCATGGCATCTTATCCAGGCCATTGAGGCTAATATCTGTGAATGGGGCATGCTGGCATTTTCATGGTATCGGTGTTGTCTCTTTTCCTTAAAGTGCCCTCGGGGACTGCACAGTGTGAACACATCATAAGGGAGAGGGTGAAAAAACTACCTAACTACTTTACCTCCACTGTTCTCAATCAGGAGCAGATGAGTGCAATAAGGAGAATAATAATTAAAAGTCATTAAAAACTGTCAGATCACGTTTGACTTGGCAGATAAAATTTCTCTGCTTTACAGCTTAAAAGGTACACAACGACCTGCTTTGGCTCACTGTCATGTGCTCGTAGTGATGTTTAAATGACCGGTTTTATAAGCTCTTTTGTGCAGCATTTCAAATGGCACACTGTAAATTGAATAGCCCACAAAAAGCTTAATGTATTCATTACAGCTTGAAAATGTCACTTGGCCTTCCACCCGAAAGTACTCAATGTTGTAAAACTTCATTTGTTTAAACTTGTGTTTAAACCACAAAAACGCACTGAAATTAAAAATAAATCGATCTCTCTCTCTATAGCATCCGTGCCACAGTAACAGCGAACCAAAGATGAGACACGCAGAAACAAAAACAATGAGACTGACGCTGTCTGTTCTGGATGGATTTAACACTGCCGGCTGCCATTCATTGATAGCCCCATGAACATGAGAAATACAAGGATTTACAAAAGCATCCCCGCAAAGAAAAATCATTACATTCAAGAGGCATCGATAAATAGGCTTCACCAGGTAGTTTATTGAAAGACCCCCTTTTATTCCCGGTTTAAATTGCCACCTCGAGCGAGGAAAGCAAGTAGAACGCTGTGATGTAATGCAAAGAGAAAGCTGAAAAATGTTCAGCATACCAGCTGTCCGTCCATCCATCTATCCATGCACAAAATCCTGTCAGCCATGCTTTGCTTCAGCTCCCCCCTCGCCAAACACTCGTGTCCCCTTCGGTGAAGACGTCCCGCAGCATGATGATATCAAGCAGCAGGCTTTGCCATTTCTGAGCGCACAGTGTGTCTGTCATGTCGGCTGTCTTATTTAAGAATATCTACACCTGAACGTCCCCTATTGCCCGGCCTCCATGCAAGTAATACCGTATTGATTTTTATGCTTGGCATCTGTGCTCCGGCCATAGCGTTAAGTCATGATCTGTAAATCAAAGCTTGGTGTGCGTCATTAGTTGGCATGGTGTTGTAAGATGTTTATCGCTGCAGATAAGGTGTATTCTTTCACCTAATGTCTTGAGCGGCGCTCAACTTGAGCTTGGATATAAAACAGTGTGTGCTTCTGGAACAGAATCATATGTAATTTCATATTTGCAGAGCATTATATCGTGTTTTTATTGCACTGCTCTTTTCCTCCCCGCACTATAGAAGCTACTATAAAAAAGGCAGTTATCTTTTTTCTCATATATATGTTTGCATCTGGTCAATCTATTGCATTCAATGATACTAACAGTATGCGCATATAAACTAGAGCCTGCACAATGCATTATGCAATATCAGAGATGGAGATAAAAACCATGACTTATTGCCGTTCCTTCCTCTTTGTTGCCCGCTGAACTTGATTGAACGTTTTACATTTTTCAGCTGACTCAAGCTGTTTGGAAGGCGCAAAAAAAAAAAAGAAAAAAGATTTCTTTTCATTTTGCCTTCTGGGTCGAGCTGTTAGACAGTGCCACCGCTTCCTGTCCGGCATGATTTAAGAAAAATAAAAATAAGGTAGTGAATATCCGGTGTCCAGGCCATTCCAGCCCCTGTCAGATGCACAGATACATTTAAAAGGAAGCAATTTCCATGCCTGGTATGAAGCTTCCTTTTTAACCTTAATTACATTGCAGCTCTGTATGGACCAAATGTCCTCTGCCAAAAATTAATTTCCCAACAGGGACTCTTATCAAAGAATTCAGATGTACCTTCTTATCATCTGCAGTCAGTCGCACTGTGTTAAAATGCACTTGGTGCCAAATTTTTATTTGCATAAATGTTGACATGAGCCTTTATAGCCATCCACAGAGTGCAGCTCATTATGGCACACATCATTGTCCCTGCTTTGTGTGGCATCTCAGATGTCCAACACCGTTTTCCGCCGCTGTTCTCAAGCACGACAAAGGTGTCAGGGTTGGTGTGCATGAGACAGAGAAAAGCATTTAACTGCATTTTCCACTTAAACTGGGACTCAAGAGTGCACTGTCATTTATTTGAAAGGTTATTGTCTTGCAGCAGAGATGACAGAATGAATACAGATTCTGAGTAGTGAGCCATTACCGGCATGCTACAGGTCATTTGCAGTTACACATTTATCTGGGCTGTTGAAGATGGAGATTTGTTTTTCACCATTTTACCCTGGCGTTAATGATACAATCAGGAAGCTCTGTGGCACTTCTTGATCCGCAGGTTGTGCAATTTGATGTGCATGTAAAACTATTAAAGTGATCCTAGTGCAGCTTTATGGATGGCACGCATGTGTGGCGCAGATGTCAAAGCAATACTATAGGAGCTCAGCAGTGAGGATCCCATACTTGTGAGCATGCATTCCTGCACCATATGTGTTTTCCCTCAACTCTGCTCCCCTCGAATCTTCTTTCAGAAATCGCTGCATACTGCCGAGGCAAAACAAATCACCTTTCAGTTTAAACTCCTGCTGCTTACTAAAATAATCAAAATTCTCATCGGGCCTCGCCACCCACACATCTCAGCCATCTTTCCTTCCAAGCTGTAACCCCCCCCCCCCAAAAAAAATGAAAGTGCTGCTTGTAAAATTGATTTTTGAGACTGAAGCAGAAATTTGTGTTGATGAAAATACTTGACACTATAGCATAGAGAATCTGAGCTTGGGGAGAAAAGTTCAGTATGCAGTGAGTGCCAATCTGGATGTTTGTTTTTTTTTCTTTTTTCTTTTTGTTTAAAGTGTACTTGAGGTGTCAGATGAGCAGGTTGTTGTTTGGAGAGCAGTTGAAAAAGAAGCGCACCTCTATATATGCTGACCTTCTGTGGCTAGACAAGCAGATGAAAGCAAAACGGTTACGTCAGTGAAGTCTATGAAAACACGGTGACTCTCTGTCCAACTGTTGCACAGGTGTTACTTCAGAGATGCCACCTACAAATTGTGTGTAACATTTTTTGCATTGCAACTATTAAGCTGTTTTAAAAAAAAAAAGCATCCACTGTGCACTCATCTGAACCTTACCCAACATTCCTTTTCTCAGACATTATGTCTCATAATGTCACTCATGTACCACTCAGCTGTTTTTGTGTAGAATTTGCTCCTCTGTGTGCCAACCACTGCTGGTTTTGTCAGTCTTGCAGCCACCCACTGCGATCAGATTAAAGCAGATATGTCGAGCACAGCACCACTGAGTGGCATGCCTGGAGCAAAGCATGCTGGGATTTAGCGGCTCAGGCACTTCTCTGTGACAGCTGAATGGGCGAGTGATGTAAGTGGCACTGCCCCCCCCCCGTAATTGCTGTAAACTAATTAGGATGTATGGTTTGTGGGCATTTTAATGGAGCTGCACTTTAATATGTTTTTTATGAGATTTTCCGTAATCTTGTTTTCTCTGCGACTGTTGGCGCACATATGTCGTCCTCTATTTTATCGAAACATTTCACCTCGTAATTGGGTTCCTTACACCTGTGCTTGATCAGCAGGCTCATGAAAGCTGAAGGCCATGCTTTTCCTCAGCTTTTAGCAGCTCTATTCTGTGCCTTAATTTGGATACACTCCCATGTAGGACATTATTTACTTAGTTTGTCCCGTCTTCTCCCCACTGGTTGCAGCAGATGGCTGCCCCTCCCAGAGCCTGGTTCTGCCAAAGGTTTCTTCCTGTTAAAAGGGAGTTTTTCTTTCCTACTGTTGCCAAGTGCTTGTTCCTAGGGGGTCGCTTTGATTGTTGGGTTTTTTTTATTATTGTAGGTTCTTTACCTTGGCTGAAAAGTGGTTGGGGGGGGGGTATTGTTTATGTATCTGTACTTGTGAGTGTGAATGCATTCAAAGCAGCAAGTGTATGGGCACAAGACTTGAGACACAGGGCTTGACTCCATCATTCTGAGATGCAGCACATCCAAAGTCAGAATGAAGGATCATAAGGGAGATGGTTTAATTATAATTTGAAAGACCAGTTAAGTTCTGATCCTCTATGTATTCCTCTTTCAGTCTCTCTCTGTCTCTATACCAGAACAAATGTCTGGTTGCTAGTGTAAACTGATTTTCCTTCAACTTATGGCATTTTGAAATGTGAACAAGTGGTTAAATCACATACTGGCAAAATAAGGTTCCAGGCTGCCATCGTCCTAGAAGCGGGGGGCCAAATCTGTAAAGGAAAATTGCAGGCAAATTCATGTTTCCTTGAAATTTTTACATGAATAAATCAGACTAATAAACATAATTTGACATTTAAATAATGAAAGCAAAGATTAACTGTCTCTCCAATGAGTTTGTCATCAGTTTGTCATCACTTGGAAAGACGCCACCATTTGCAGTTTGCTTCACTGCCTCAGTGAGCTACCACATGAACCAGTTCTCAAACAGCTGCAGCTTCTGGGTGGGGAGTACCAGCACTCGACTCTGACGGTGGAGTTAGTCTGTCAAACTAAGGGATGGGTCTCACAACAGCGACCTGATAAGCCTGCTGGTAGGGGAATAGGAGACAGGAAGAGCCCGTGCTAACTGGTATTTATTTTACAAATTCACTGATGCAGGCATGTGTTATGATGTATAAATATATTATGCATGGAGGTTGTACAGCAGACGGATGCAGAAAAGCCAACATTTTCTACCAAAGTTAGTTTCTGGAACAATAATAAAGGCTTATTTTAAAGTGACCTGTCATCTGTTTAATCTCTCTGTATGGAAGAATGCTGGTCACCCTGAGTTAAATTGTCTCCAATGTGCATGTAGAGCTGAATATGAAAATGTACTTTACTCAACAACTAACCAAAGCCATTTTTTCCTCGAAGTGGTTGTTTAATTTGTGTGAACTTTTAGGCAGTGTTTGTAAAATGTAACCCCATATAGTTTGAAGAGTAATTCAGTGTGGTTGTTGAAATACTGAATTTCTAAGCATTTTTGGTAGTGTCCTAAGTGTACTCAAAGTCTGTAGTGCAGCGAAATTATATAGAAAAATATGAAGTGATGAAATAAACCAACAGATTAAACATTTATGAATACATGGGTTCTCAATTTTCAGTATATTCAATTTAATTTCCATCCTCCATCTGCTTCACATGCCCAAAAAAGTTTGAGTTTATTTTACCCCAGATATTATATATATCCCCACAGCAAAAACATGGAACAACTTTTTAAAGTTTAAGATGCACTTCCCTATCATCTCTTGGGAATGAAGTTTTCAGACGTGCCCGGAGTGATTTCTGCACATCCAAGCAAAGAGCTGACAGGGTCGCCAACCTGTGAGCTTCAGTCCGTTCCCCTGTACATTACACCCATTCCATCCACACTTTCTTCTTTCTTTTTTTCCTCCACCCACTTTTCCTTTTAAAACTTTACCAAATCAGGCACTTCTGGGTGAGAGGGGCTCTTGTTTAGTTGTGAAAAATCAATAGCCATTACAGGAGGAGAGAGAAAATGAAAGAACATGCTCAAGAGGGAGGGGAGACAGACTGCTATCCCTGTCAGTCTGACCCTGCCTGACGGCTGTCATCTCCCTTAATTGCTTTGCTAATATCATCCCCGCTCAGCCTGGATCTAGGTCAGCAGGGCCCCTCTGTTGGAGCTGACTTGAGGCTGTCCTGCTTCATGATCTCTCCTGCTGTCTGCCTTTTGCTTTTTCCCCCCATTAGGACCATCTCAGTTAGAATAAAAACACACAGTAGGAGTATGAGGAAAACTGCATTGTTTCTTGCTCTGATATGACCCTGGTTTGAATTAATCCAATCAGACTCATTTTTTTTCTCCCTGGCAGTAGATAATCATTTATGCACCCCGCTCTATTCTGGGATGGGAAATAGGCTTGCCAGAATTAACCTTTTATGTTTCCCTCAGGTGATGCAGGATCTGCTTTTTCTTTGTCTGCCGTTCTTTCTGCTGTTTGCACCTTTAGGTCAGAATACAAAGCTTCCTAGTTTCAGAGAAGCTTAACATCGATAACTATAATATTTCCGATTTGTTTAATATGGTGCGGTTTAGAATTAAAGCACTGAATAATTTCTGTTACACAGAAGCTGATGCATTAAAGACAGAAGAATAGTTACTGCTGTTATTTTGTAGAGTACAGATGTGTTTAACAGTTAAATTTATGAGACCTCTTTTTCTTTTGTTTTTTAGACGCAGTAAAAACAGATTGCCTGTTAAGCAATGACACGTAGAGCCGGACTGATATATGATTTTTTTTTTTAGGCCAATACAGATTTTTTTTCTGTGATTTCAAAATTTGATATATCAGATCGGTCAGTACATCGTTTGAGCTCTAGTGACATATTTGTTTCCTCTGTTAAACAAAGGGAAAACCATTTGAGCAGTAAGGGGGTTTGATTACTGCGTCACTCACTCTTAAATCGGAACGAAGCAGTCACTGCTTTAATAAATGTAAAATACATCATTTGTTTACATTTAAATTTGTAATCTTTACAATGATTTCTTCTTTTTTTTTCTCCTTATCTCCTTATAATGCCGCTTAATGAAGTCTGGAAAGCGATCTGCATCCTAGTTATTGTTGCCAACACACCACAGTGTAACGCCTTGAATCATTTGATGCGCCAATTATTTTTACAATCAAGTAGGCTTGCATAACAAAACACTTTCTGCGATGAGACTTGAATTTCACTTCCAGCTTTGCTTGGCAAACTGTCCACTGGCTAAAGAAAGTGGGCAGTGTGTGTGTGTGTGTGTGTGTGTTTGAGAGGAAGAAAGCAGAACATTAGTGAGTGTTGGGGATGAATCACAGACCAGCTGTTTTCTGCCTTGGGGAAAATACTTTTGCGTTTTAGATGTTATGATTCAAAATAGTTTTTGTTTTTTTTTTCTTCATACCTTTTTCATCTTTACAAATAGGTTTATTAACACTAAAGAGTGTTACAAATTTACTATTGTATCAACCTTTAAGACTAGGATAATAATACCTGGATATTTATCAAATGGGACTGCACTAGACAGTGTCCTCAAATCCAGTCTCATACACTTGAACACGACAAATAAAATGGAGAAATATGTTTGGAGGTTTGAAAGCTTTTCTCTCTACTCTGCAGCTTCTCTATTGTTTGGATCTCCAATCATGGCTACAGGCCGCCATTTTAGCACAGACAAGGGACGAGGAACTAGTAATTGTGTCAGCAGCCGTGGCTTTCAGCCAGGAACTGCAGAGACTTCCTACTTTTTTTTTTTTCCCTTCGCCTGCTCTCTGTTTAATGGAGCATGTGAAGGCCAAGGTGTGCGACCCCGGTCCCAAGTCTAGGCTCAGTTCAAATGGCCTTCCGCACCTTCTCTGATCGGCACAGTGGAACAATAAACCAATGATGGAGCAGATGGAGAAAGCATTAGTGTAAGACCCTTCCTGCTCGTTACCGTTTCAGCCTTGCTGCCCTCCATTTGCTCCCACAATAAGACAACTCTTTTCATGACCTTTAACAATGCCTCAAGTTGCATTGTTGCAATTTAGCATAAATGCACAAGCAGTGCATAAATTTATAATTTACAAATTTGGGTGTAAGTGAGCTTTTGGAAGCTACTTACAGTCTGCTGATCTCTCCCTATGAGACCAGAAGAAGGTTGGGTTTTTTTTGTTTTTTTTTTACAATATCCTCATCCCCTGGTGGGCTGTAATCTTGTGTATATTGGCCCCCAGTTGCAGATTTCAAACATAGTCCAAACTGAGCTTGCCTTCACCATAAAGAGTGGAAGTCCAGCTGTCACCCAAACTGTTTGGTTTGGAGGATCTTAGGGAGCTGAATAGAGGCAGACCCTTTGGTTAGCATGAGGCCTGTTGTTTTGGAACTATTGATGGGAAAAATGCCCAGATTTCACAGATCTGTGGTACCACTGTTCAGACGTAGGCTTGTAACTAATGAGCTTTTGAGTCAGACAAATTTCTCTTTGGGTTTCCTTTTTCTCCATGCCTGCATTTTCTTCAAACCAACTTCCTTTTCACTGAATTTCATTGTTCCCCAGCATACGCCCCACTGCCCTTGTGATATCAAAGCACTGACTTCATTATGAATGCCAAGTTTATTATCTATTTAAATATACTGAACTTTAGCTCAACGCCACTTCAAGCAGATAAAAGCAGGACGTCTGGCTGCACACGCTCTTTTTGTCAGTTCTGTAAGCAAGTTTGATTTTCTGAGAATGCTTTTGCTGAAGTAGAAAATGTTCTGGGGTGTTAAGCAGAGCTGCTGTTTTCCATTTTAGGCAGAGAGGTCCAAAATCTGAGCTCGAGTCGTAGGTCAGGCCGAATTTAAGTTAAGTCAGGCTGTAAATCTTTGCAGTCTGGACTGAAATAGGTTGATGTATTGCCATTAGAATTTTGTATCTCCAGGTGGTGAGGGGCAAGACTGATGACTTTGCCAATCTGCTGATTGTTTTGATTCTTCTTGATGATTAATTCCCTCAAAGCTATTGGCATCAAATCTGCTTAATATCCTGTCATTAGCACTGCCATTGCAATGGTTTTATGCTACCTACCTAGTATGGCTGTGCAACCCCTCTATGTCTGAGAACATATTCACCCTCAAGAACCCCAAATAAAGCCAGACCTAGTAAATGCACAGCAGACAGATATGCATTAAAGCAAAGAACCGTTAAAAACAAACTGAGTAATCAATTAGTTTTTGGCAGGCTTATAGTGCAGGATAAGGAATGAATCAGGCCTTATTTTTGAGCCTTTTAGTAGAGACCTTTTTCTGTCTTGTTTAGTGAAAATTCCCACAAGATTGCTGTGAAATAAACATATTTGCCCAGAGGAGAGTCTTCAGTTAGCCTATTTTTTATTAGCCCGTTTGTGAATGCAATTAGTTTGTTTTGCACTGTTAACAATATTTGGCTTTACTTACAGTACGACAGCAGGTGAAAAAAAACTGGAACCATTGTAAACTTCTATCCAACCTTCACGTTGCTGGACCAAGCATGTATATTTATAAGGTGCAGCATAAAAGTTCTGAGACTGTTCCCTTGAGCGCAACCAGAACCTGTCATCAGTCAGGATTGTATGTGAGGTTGCGTGATCACCATTGTTGCAGATGCTTTTGGGCCCACTTGCACATCTGCATTTTGAATTTCACAAAAGACCTAAAGGCCAAAAAAAAAGAAGAAAAAAAAGCAGTCCCTGCAGTCAGGTCATTACCAGAACCAAGAGGCCGCTCCTTTTCTTTGACATTTATGGGGTTGTGTACCAAGAATTCATCGCTCAGGTTCAGACGCTGAACAGTGGAGGTCTGCTGTGGTGTCCTGAGGCATCAGAGGGAGGAAATGACTTGAACCTTAGCATGTGCCAGCTCATAGTGCGTATTTTTTTGGACTGGCCCAACACAATAGCTGCTCCTCACACAACCTCCTTGTGTGATTTGCCATTTGTCTCCAAAGTTAAGTTCAGTTTAATGGGTCACCATTTTGACTCCATTGAGGATATCCAGCTTAGATGGTGGATAGAACAGGGCTTTCTGAGAGCCTTCCAAGCATGGCAGGGGAGCGAGAGGGGTGCATCAGTTAAAGCTGACTAGTTAGAAGAGAATGGTGAGCAAATTTGACCAAATTCTTGGTATGTGTTTTGCTTCAGAAATTTTTGATCACACCTCAAGTGCTGAGACGGTGACTGTGGTGGTGGCGGCAGCCACTCTGTCTTAAAACTTGTTAACTGCCTGGATTCCTTCATTGCGCTGGGCCAACAGTTTTATGCTGCAAGGTTGTTCCTTTTTAGCAATGTGCTACTGATAATTGTTTTAAAGAACAATTATACCAGTCCTTAACTCTACCACTGTGGTTAGCAGTGTTTTGCAGGTGAAATGAAACCATTATGAAACTTGTCTTCTTGAGACAGTTTTCAACCCAGAAGACTGCAGAGAGTCGAAGTCCAGGAAATTGTGCAGGTGTTTCCAGCACATTGTTTCATCACTGTGTGCTCTGTGCCCAGCGAGCACACAGGCTCAGACTGACTGTGTACTCGTGTTGATTAGCCAGAGCAAGTCTGGTGGTAGCATTTTATTTATTTATTTAATTTTTTTTTTTTTTTTGCCACTCATTCTCTCATTGGGTCGCCATCTGCATCTCGCAGCCTTAGTGTTTGCCTCGCACTCCCAGTCCCATTCAAGAGGTGAATGCCAAAACAATCAGGGAGTCAGATATTGACATGAACACACATGTGACCGAGTCTGTGACTCATATTTCCCCCTTTGTGAGCCCGCATCGTGGTAAACAGATTTTTTAAAGGTGTGCTTGTTGATGAGTATCTTTTTACACAGTGCGAGGCCAAAACCTCACAGGGGAAAATACACAGCAGCACCCAAGAGTGGATGTGATCACCTGGCTATATTGGAATGATCTCTCCATTGGTTTTTCAAATGGCTTCATTTATTTTATTTTATTTTAGCCTGGATTGGTCTAGGAGTGAGTGTGTGTGTGTGTGTGTGTGTGTGTGTGTGTGTGTGTGTGTGTGAGCGAGTGTGTCTGTAGCAAACTGTCAGTTATCACGTTTGACATCAGCAATTGACTCCCATCAGTCTGCAGATAGGAGTTGCTTCACCAGCAAAGATGTGGGAATGAAAGAGGCATATTTTCTCACCACCAGCCCCCACCACCCCAGCACCACCTCCTCCCTGAGCAGCACCTTTTTAAGGATTTTTGTGCTTATTCGGGCAATTCTGTGTTCTCTGGATCAAGCTCCGGGCCGTGTCGTGCTCAAAAATACTCAAGGCACAAGAGGCCAAATGAAATTGCTTCAATACGTTCTTGATTGTTTTTATATGAAATGGTGTGTGTATGTGTGTGGGTGGAAACAGTAGATAACCCACTCCTGACACTTAAAAGTGACATCAGCATTATCCTTCCCCATCTCTGGGCCTTTATTGAACCGGGAGAATAAATTCAAAGTTGGTTTCACTGCTGGCAGGGCCGCCTGGGAGTAAACTCACTCAAACTATTGTAATAATCCACAAAACACTGCACAGCTAGGGGTGAGATGCTTTCTAGTTCATGTGGTATAATGGACGCAAAACATGGCTTCACTCAGGGCCTCAAACTGTTGACTCATTTATTTGCTGGTAGTTGGCTGCTGGCCTCTGTCTGGAAGATATGGATTTAAAAAAATCTTCATCCCTGTTTTGTTTTTTGGAGGGCGGGGGTGTCATACTGCTGATGGCGCATGTTTAGCTGCAGTGATTGAATGTCCCATGCGTTTATCATTTTTAAGATTGTGTGATTCTTATTTTAGGCAAATGTGGTTAAAAAGTCTGGCATGCAGTGGGGCTCTAAAAATGAAAATGTTCAGCAAGACCAGTGCTTCACCCTGACAGCTCTGACTCGAGGTATAATTACTGCCTAGTGGATGGATCTGTCATGTTGCATTTTACCTGAGACTCATAATTATTAGGGATCTAGGAGACAGATAGCAATACAAATGCCCACAGTCTCGAGATGCAGTTTCATTTTTGTGTTGTGGTACTCTTGTGCTGTAGTCTGAAGGCCGACTGGTCCATTGTTTAGTTAATATGATCTCATTCAACCCAGTTGTTATTGGCTTCACAACTGTAGACTTGCCCAAACCTCATGGCTGGCTTAATTAATGTTTACATTTACTAAACATCTTCTGAAAGCTGGCGCCAATATGGCAACATATCAAAGAAATCAAAGTGTGGCTGCAGATTGTTTAAAAAAAAAAATTGTACCAGTTTGCTTAACAGAGCTCAACTGCCAACATGACATATACCACAAGTGGTACATTTTAACGCATTTGGCACAAACATCCAACCTGGAACAATTGACCGATGAATCCAAATTTTCTTTGGTTGGCTGCAGCCACAGCCGCTCTGGGTGGGAGTCATAGCAGAAAGATGGTGTTTCACTGGAAAAATGAAAAATTTGCTTTTGCGCTTTCGAAATCTGCAAGTTGCGCCGTTGATTTTGTGTTGCATAAGAGCTTAACCATGTAGATGAGTGACTTCTTGCACTCTGTCACCTTCCTTCACACTTGCACACAATTCATATAATGAATGTAAATCGTTTCCTTAACAGAAGGTGTTTTAAACTGGAATCACTGCAAATACTGTGATGAGAGTCAGGGCTTTGGGAAAATAGGAAAGGCTGTTTACTGCCACACTATCGGTTTTTACAGTTGATTGCTGAACATTGTTTGTGGTTTCTTCCTCGTACACTGTTGTGTTGCCTGTCTGTGAGCTCTAGCAAAGCCCCTTTGGCTTTTTTAAGGTCAAAAATGATTTGGAGGTTTTTTTTAAAAAAGAAAAAAAAAACACCAAAGTTTCCTTTTGCTTCCTTTGCTTCTTTTGCAAAAAAAAAAAAAAAAAAAAAGGCCAAAAAAGGTTTGTGCAGAATGACATGACATTCCCAACCAAACTGTTTGAGAGCTCCTAGATGAATTGATGTGAACTTGGGACCAGTATCTGTAGTTTCCAGGCGATGCCAGTTCCACCAGCAGGTCAACATATTCAGCTCGGTGAGTCACCATCTCTACTTCGAGCATCAGCATTCAAAATTTCACATCTCTAAATTATGCTTCACACATAAATGATTAACTGAATTAATAACACTTTAATAAATCTCTTCATCCTCACCTTGAATCCCTCAGATCTGATTCACTGTGCCTGTTAAATAATACAGCAAGTGAAATCTATGCAATGACCCCCCCAGTTTTAAAATTTCAGTGTTACTTATGACACAGACAGAGAACTTGAGCGAATGTGATATTTAATAAATGAACAACAGGGTAGTTCTTTTTCCAAAGTCTGCAGGTCATGTTAGATAGATGTGGCTGAAATCATATTTTATGATTGGGCTAATTAAAGTGGCCAGTCATTTTTTTAATGTCTGTGGCAGGAAGCTTTACTACCTCCTTTCAGGCACACGGGGAGAGAGACACTGTAGAAGGACAATGAGCTTCCTCCATTACTCAAGTCCTCTTCATTTTTTTCTTTAACCAATGACCAGTCAGACAACCTTTACATATAGTTAAATTGAGGTCTTAATGGCAGCATCCTTCTCTGTTGGAAGGATGCTGGATATCTGTGCCTTATTAACCTTGAGCATGACTCAAAAACCACAGCAGTTATTACTCTAAAAGAGCTTGTGTGTATATCACTCTCATAATCCTGGTGGATTTGTACTAAATGTTGTTATAATGAACATTATGAAGAAAACAGCTAGTCAGGAACTCTTGGCATTTATTAATAACTAATTAGTGATTCCTCTAAAATATGTTTATTGCGTAATTAATTACCACCATCACATTATAGCTTGTTCTGACAAGTCCGCAGACTTTCCCACTCGTGCTCTGAGCAGCTGTGTTGCTTTATTTTCCCCATGGTTGTGATTTGATATGAGATTCACTAGACAATTTCCAGTTTATTACTGCTGTGTCCAGGTAGTCCCTGATAAGATTACCCAATGTCTATGAATCATTGCTGGAGTGTATTCGAGGCGCTGGTCAGCGGCTGAACGTGTATATCCCGGATTGTGCACCAGAGCAAGCACCATACCCTTGTGATATGAGCAACACTTTGCAACAACTGCCCCTCACTGCCTCTGTGATAACGTTGTGTTTTTGTTATGGTTTGGACTGAGCGCACGGATGTGCGATGATCCCTGATCTGTGGAGGAGCCAGTGATACGCCTGTGGGGAAAGCACTCTAGAGCCCCAAACCCAGTTTCCGCTGAAAGATTGAGGAGGCTAATGTGCTTTGGGCAATGCACCGAACTCCTTTTTATTTTTTCCCCTCCCTCTCATCTCGTCTTTTAATCACATCGGGCTTTTAATTCTTTCATGAACTAGTCTCAGACCTTTTTTTAACCTTTCACGAAGAGCAGGCAGATACGGGAGCCGACTGCTGCTTCGGTCCCCAGAATCTTGGCAGTGTGCTGCACTTTTAAAGGACACTTTTGTTTTACACTTAGTATAGTTGTGCATTGTTGAATTGGCTGATGGTTTAACCCTCAAACATGTGCATCCACACATACACGAGAAACTGATGAAATATATTTTCACCATGAAGAAGGGCTCACACTGCTCTACATGTGCTGTCAGCAGACAGAGGAGAGACCTACAGGGAGGACCTATTCGCTTCGTTCTTTTTCTCACGCTGAGGCACAAGGGAGTGGCTTTCGTCCAACTGTATACAGATGGATTGATGGATGGATCAGATTTTGGCTTCCGTGTTTACATGATGCTCTACTTGTCTGTGTTTGCTCAGCTCTGTACACCTAATCCTGACAGGTGAAAATGTTGTTTGTGTCGTCTGTGTGGGCTGCTGCGTGCAATGCTGATGGACTGTCTCAAATCAATAAACGTCCATTCTCGCCTATGCGCGCTTTCCTGCCTTTTACCTTCCAAAGGTCACAGACTGACTAGTCTTTACCTCGGCAGCGTTTGGTCTTTGAGTAACGCCTGGGTCTGCTGATCTGAGTCTGCCTGCGAACGCTTCCCAGCCACCGTCGCCACCGGCCCCTCTCCCTCCTATTTTGACTAGCTCTGAGATGTCTCGGAAGATGGATTGTTCTTACGTCCTTCAGTGGTTCGCAATAAGTGCTGCCAAACCCTCCCTCTATCCCGCACGTCGAATCACTATTCTCTGTTTGATGGCAGGCAATTACTGGAGATTGTTTCTTCTTTGTTGTACATGCCAGTTGGCACTGTGCCCCTTCTTTCTTCATGAAAGCTAGCGTCCTGTTTTTCTAAGTGACAGATGCACAAAGCTTGAAGATGAGCATGATTTGACTTATCAAGCACAGAGATTGATAGGTGGTTTATGAGTAAATACAGTCAAAATTGCTGCATGAAATTAGTTGCCTTTTCTCATGTATAATCTTCAGACGTTCTGAAAGAATAATTATTGTTTATACTGATGGTTGCGTGTCTTGTGTTGAACACAACTGGCCGTCAGTGTCTGGTTTTTATTTACTACTTCTTGTTGTGCAACTCGTCACGAGGGATACATGTTTTTGCGGTCTACACTGTTCTTGTATTTTTTCTTGTTTAAGAAGGTATTAACTTTTGTGGGTTAGTTGCATTCTTAAGCCAATTATGCAGGTTTATTCAGGTTTGATAAGAGCTTTTAATTAAAAAAAAAAAAAACCAAAAAACTTTAATCTTTATGGAAAACTAATTAGATCAGTCTCAAATCCAAACAAACAATGATGAGCTTAACCGGAGCGTGCTCTCTCTGACAGGTTTAAGGTGTTTCCTAATCAAACACATCATTTTGCAAGAAAAAAAGAAAACATGCAGCATTATTTGGTAAATGATGGGGAATGTGGGAGAGCTATGGCTAAAGAGGAGGCATTGAATGACCTTGGCAATGATATCAGAAGATGTAATAAATAATCGGAGGCAGCGTGCCCCTGATGGCTGTACTGCAAAAAGTGAGCATCACTGATGCAGAGAGCGTGTTAGAGATGCGCTTCAGTCGCTTCTTTTTTTTTTTAGCTCTTTTTTGCTCGCCCCCCCCCAAAGTACTCACTCATTAAAAATGGCTTCCTCTTCCTCTTCACAAAGATTTTTGTGTACCATTTATTAACTTGCACATATAAAATATTAGATTTCTACACTAATATTGTTTGTGTTCAGTTTGGGGGGAATCAATATCAAAGCCTCTCATTCAGTTGAAAAAGAGATGCATGTAGCCTAGAGGAAGGTGGGATTACAAAAAAAAAGTTTCAACAATATTCAGCAGGAACACGCCAGCCAATCACCTTCATTCTTGCTGATATTTGTTTTGGCTCAAAGCAACTGTGATTTTGTTTGTTATTTAAAAAGGAGGCATGCAGGATGTTAACAGCAGGAATATAGACGTCACAGAAGCTCTGCGGTGTTAGCAGTCACCCCAACAGTCTCGCTGACATTCAGCAGTTGGAAATGGCATTTGTGACATTCACTGAATAAGAGTAATATATTCACCTCGGTTGGCTCATCTAGCCCTCACCAGAGCAGACAGCTGCTTTAAAGGCTATGTGCACCAAGCATTCTCACTCTGTCAATAGCTTTCTGTAGCTGGGCTGCATGATTTTATCACCCCGGAATGGAAGGGGAAAAAGCTAGTGGTACACGGCTCATGCCTTATTTAGATCTATGGGTATATGGGTTGTTTTTGGTTTTTTAATATCATATATATAATGCACACAGAGGATTTTCACACTAGCATTTATGGGTTGTTATTCTCCCTTTTTCTTTCTTTTCTTTTTTTTAATTTCATGGCACTGTGGTAGACCTGCTTTAACCCACACCTAAGTGTGAGAAGATGTGACAGTAGGCTATTGCTTTCTGACATATTGTAATGCATATGGCATTTAAGATTTCACTGAAATGATGGACAAGGACGCAGTGCTGCATTCAGCTTGTCACAAAAAGCATTCCTTTAAAATTTTGTGTTCCTCACGCCGTATTAGATGACAAAATGGCAACTGCTGCCATTCTTGCAGTGCAGATGTGGAAGCCTGATGCCAGAATTTTTTTTTATTTACTGTCGCCATGCAGCATGAAGAATGCCATACAACTGCCTCCTCTGACTGTGGGAGAGGAAAACAGACACTCACCTTCAGCCCCAGAGGAGCACCAGATTCCCAGTGCACCTGCGCAGCTTTCATGGAACACAGACTCGGTGATCTTACCAATGCTTTACATGTTTCAGGGGGTCTGTTATGCTCATTTTAAACTCTATTTTTGGACTCTGTTAGACCTGAGTAAATACAAAATGCAGTTTTCAAATGAGGATTTCAATTATTAATGGGGAAAAAGAGAGTCATACTGCGACCTAAAAAAACTCTAACAGATAAGAAAGTCATTGAGATCTATCAGTCTGGAAAGGGTTACAAAGCCATTTCTAAGGCTTCAGGACTCCAGCGAGCCACAGTGAGAGCCGTTATCCACAAATGGAGAAAACTTGGAACAGCGGCGATCCTTCCCAGGAGTGTCCGGCCTACCAAAACTACTCCAAGAGTGCATTGACGACTGATCCAGGAGGTCACAAAAGAACACAGAACAACCTCTAAAGAACTGCAGGCCTCAGTTGTTTCAGTTAAGGTCAGAGTTCATGATTCAACAATAAGACAGAGACTCGGCAAAAAGGTCACCCATGAAGAAAACCACTGTTGGCCAAAGGCTCGTCTCACATTTGCCAAAATGTGTCAAAAATGATGATCCCCAAGACTTGGGGAAAATATTCTGTGGACTGACGAGACAACAGCTGAACTTTTTGGAAGATTTGAGTGCCGTTACATCGGCATAAAACTAACAGCATTTCATAAAGACCAACAGACAAACATGGTGAATGTCCACCCATCAGTTTGTGCACTAAAGCTCAGACGCACTTGGGTTATCCAGCAGGACAGTGATCCGAAATACACCAGCAATTCGATGTCTGAATGGCTCGAAAACAAAAACAAAATGAAGGTTTTGGAGTGGCCTAGTCTGGACTTAAATCTCAGCACAGTTAGCACTTAAATCTAACTTCATTATTTAAGACTTTGGCCATTTTTCAGCTCATCCAGCCAAAGGACTGAGGAATTTATGCCATGGTGAGGTATCAGTCGTCTGTCCCTCCCTGGTTCACAAGAATCACTACTCTTCCTAGAGCATCGGTCAGATTTTAGTGAAACTTGTACTCAATGATTTGGTCTTCCTGTGATTTTAGTGAAATGAGATTGAATTGTCCTGGATACGACTGTTTGCGAACCTCTTGGACTTCTCAGTGGATTTTAGTTTGTGTATTACACTCAGCGAATCACAACAAAAATCACACAGGTTTCTTGCCGGGCTTACATATTCCAATAACCTGTGAATTGGGAAGGCTCACAGGCTGGATGTGCTGCTACACCAATGACATTCTGTTTCAATATCAGCGTCCAACATAGAAACACTATTTTGAAAAAGCATCTTTTGGATTGGTTTCCCTCCCGTTGCTTTCTATTTGATTTACATTTGAAAACCTACCAGCGGAAACTTAAACTTTGCTGGAAATGGGTAATCCATCACACTGAACATTTCATTACCTTTCATTTTTGTCAAAGTTAAAACTTCACTCACTCTGCTCCGCTCATTCATTCATTGCTCCCTCTCAGCTGGGCCTCAGGACACTTACCAATTCATAGATTGCTTTGCTCTTTTATCCCATTAGTCTAAAATCTGAGAGAAAACTCTTTTCAGGTTTGCTTATAAGCCTTAAGCCTCCACTGCTCTCAATTACCTGCACGGGAGCCAATTACTATATACCATTCTTCTTACAAACCCAATTATCTGCATGTTTTGACGACTGCTTCCTGCTGCTGATGCTAACAACTTTCTGACACCACCTTCTCTGTCTCTATCCTGAGTATCGTGGTCGTAATGGAGCGTTGACACCTGCTTTTTTTAATGCAACAAACCATCAAATTCTTGTAATATTTTCCACAGCCTCCAACGCTCATTTTCTTTGTTTATTAGCAACCAAGTCTTAAAATGTGTCATGCATCCTTGACCACACACCAAGAAGGATCAAATGGTACTTGTTCTTATCACACAATAATAATATAGCTATAGCTAAAAGAAAAATTGCCAAATATATGAATTCAGGTGTTCGAGTCACTTCCACAGGCGTATAAACCAAGCATCTAGGCATGCAGACTGCTTCTACAAACATTTGTGAAAGAATGGGTCGCTCTCAGGAGCTCAGTGAATTCCAGCGTGGTACCGTGATAGGATGATACCTGTGCAACAAGTCCAGTCATGAAACTTCCTCACTGCTAAATATTCCAAAGTCAACTGTTAGTGGTATTATAATAAAGTGGAAGTGATTGGGAACAGCAGCAACTCAGCCACAAAGTAGTAGGCCACGTGAAATTACATAATGGGAACTCTTAATGCTTCAGCATACCATGCTCCCAACTTATTGGGAACAGTTTGGGGATGGCCCCTTCCTGTTCCAACGTGACTGCACACCAGTGCACAAAGCAGGTCCGTAAAGACATGGATGAGTGAGTTTGGTGTGGAAGAACTTGATTGGCCCACACAGAGTCCTGACCTCAGCCTGACAGAACACCTTTTGGATGAATTAGAGCAGAAACTGTGAGCCAGGTATTCTCATCCAACATCAGTGTCTGACCTCACAGATGCGCTTCTGGAAGAATGGTCAAAAATTCCCATAAACACTCAGTAGATTCGAAGCTGTTACAGCTGCAAGTTCAAATACTTTTGGCAATATTTTGTTTGTGTGTGTGTGTGTAAGGGCAGACACCTAATTTGATTGTGTAACTAGCAAATACCAAACAAGTAAGGAATCAGATTATTATTGCGCATATAGAAATAGATATTTTAGGAAAGAAAACGCCCCTGCACTTACACCCATTCTTATATAATATTTACAAACTTATAAAGAAATGTGTGGATTGAGGCTTGTTTCTGAGTGCAAGAAATAAAGACAGGAAGAAAATACATCTGTAGGCGCTGCTCAGGGATGATTCAGCCTTTCAGGATTTTTAATGAGAATTGATACAGCGTCCTCGCTGCCAAACTCGCTTCTGCCGATTCCCTGCTGCGCCTGAAGGACGTCAGTGCACCCTGCAATGTCCACCCTCCCCTCACCCATCCTCCTGCCTGAACACCCCGTAATTAGCAAACTCCCACATTTAATCAACACACTCATAGCTGCTGAGACCTGGAAGAATAAATAGACTCTCGGGATGCTAAAGACGGGAATTTTCCTGTGGTCTCTGGCTCTATCGTGCTACCGTAGAGCTGTGATTGACTTGGCAGATTCGAAATCAGGGCTTGGCATGCTACTGTATCGGAGGAGATTGACAGAGAGCATAATGAACACGAGAAACAGAAACTAAGATTGCATTCGCAGCACGGGAGGGCAGGCTATTGTATTTACAAGCTGAGCATGTATGCGCGCTCTCCTCGCCCTCTTCATCCGGCTCCTCCACCAGAGGGATTGAGAAGGCGTGTAGCGCGGTGTCCGCAGAGGGTTCTCAACACCGGCGTGCATTTTACCGCTTGTAAAGCAATCATTTCCATCCCCACTTCCCTCGCTCTCCCCCCTTCTGCTCTTGAGACTGCTGAGTCAGCTCACCTTCATATGGAGAGTGGCTCCCTCAACCGAGACGTTATTGATTTGCCCCTGTTTGTAAGGGGGAAGTGTTCCCAAACCTCTCAGGCCAATTTTGCTGTGCTGCAAAGCCAGGAGGGGCCTCTGGGTATTGGATTGAGAGAAGAAAATAACATCAACATTACTGCCACACAGTCATGAACTCGCAGGCAGTCACATGCACATTTAGACAAACTGTTAAGTGTTGGATATGCACAAAAGGAGACAGGCATAAACACAGAATTGCACTCATGGATGTAGAGGCGTGTATTGGAGCTACAAATGCAAAGTAGTCGTCTTTTGTGTGCAAGTACAGATTTCTTGTTCTTGATTTAATAGAATGTAGCACACTGAGACCCACATTTGGAAACTACACCGCGTACACTGAGTGCGAACTGCATTTAATCAGATTTGCAAGGTAAGCAAGGCTCAATTAAGTGTAACTGTTTCTGCCATGCCACAAATTTGATCTTGCAAAGTTGGTTTTTGTTTTTTCCACATGTGCCATACTAGCGGGGGTGTATTGCAGTCACTTTTTTTTTTCTTTTTCTCCCAGCTCCCCCACACACACTCTGACCCACCTAGCTCACATTTTTACTAGCACAGTATTTTACTTCAGTGTGGGCCCGGGCCAGTGAGCTACATCATTGCTTCATTTGGATCAAACTCTGGAGCTCAGGAGTCATTTATCTACATAGTGTGTGTGTCTAACCTTCAGGCATCCCACTCTTTGCCACTAGGAGAAATCAATGGCAGGGTGTAGAACAAAGAAGGAAAAAAAGCCTCCTTATAACACCAAGGTTGAGATTTAAATATTTTATTTTTATGTTTCTGCCATAAACAGTTCACCAGTTTATATATACAATAAACAGGTACTCTGATGTTTTTTGTTTATGGCATTTTTTTTTAAAGCTCTATACTCAGCATGCTATTAAAAACCTTGGAAAAGTCGCTGTATGCTGTAGTATACAAATGCATAATTGCCTTTGGGGGGGGGCTGCATCTTCTGTTTCTTAGAGAGAGGCATGTGTCGAAGTGCTCACGTTTCATTAACCTCTTTCTGCCCTGATATTGAATCTGATCATTTACACTTTTTAGCCACTCTCCATTACCAACTTTGTTTTAATTTGCACCATTCTTTATCTGTCTTAAGAGAAGCACAGTGGCGCTTGCCAAAAAAGGAGAGCTTTTATAAAAATGTCAAGGAGATTTAGACAGCTGCAAAATTCATGAAGTGGCAGTTTGCTATTATCAGCATGTCTGTGTGCGCGCGCGCTGTGTGTGTGTGTGTATCTAAGTCGGAGTTTCTCAAAACCTTCTCCAGTGTCAAGAATTTGTTTTCCGCATGCCGTGTGTGTGTGTGTGTGTGTGTGTGTGTGTGTGTGATGGTGTGTTCAGACTGTACAAAAGAAAGGACAGTGCTGGTCTAGTGAGATATCATCAGTTACTCTTGGGACACACACACACACAGGTATAAGAGCATACACACACCCCCGGTGTCTGGCTATCCTGTTCTCACATCTCCTGTGACTCTGTCTAGCTAGTACTGCTTGAGTGACAGCTCTTGGTTTGTCTGGGTATCCGTGGTTACAGCCCAGAGGCCTGTGCCGGGGGACCCAGACCTGTCAGCACTCTCTGAATCCTGAAACCAGAGATGGATGGCCGAAAGCCACCTCTGCCCCGAGCTCTGTGCTCTGCTCGTCTCTTGTGCTCCTTTTTCTCCTTATCCCAGACCCTTCTCCTTAACAACACCCACTGTCTGCAGCAGCTCATTGCCGAGCCGGATGTGTGGCGTTACCTGTTTGTTTTCGAGATTGGAGAGGAAAGAAGCCAGGAGCAAATTTTATTCAAATTTATTAAAAGGGGACACGGTTTCATTTTGCTTTTAATGGTTTCATGACACGACCGTTTGAATTATTCCGACTTGAAGTGATAGGTGATACAGCAGAAGTGAAAGGTAGAGCAGAAGTCAAGTCGCAGCATTTTGTAAAGACAGCTGGTTCTGTTAATCTTGAAACTCGTGCTAACAACCCGGATCGTCCGTCCCACAGGGGAGCAGCAGTTACAGCATATCGGGTGTCTGTCCGTCTCTGGTGCCCCGCTGCTTCTGCTTTGACAGAGACACGTATGGCAGCTCTGGTGCCAATATTGCCTCTCTCTCCAAAGCTTTAGGCCCCACAACCGATGGATTGAGACCGAAAGAGAAGAAGGGCGATGACGGTAGGAGGAGAAGAGAACACAAGTGTGGGTGGGGTGGGGGTGTTTTGGACCGCCTCAGGCTCAGACCGTTAAGGGCTGCAGCACCAATGCTGGAGTTATCTTTCAACAAGCTAATGAGAATATTTAACATTTGCTGAGTCTACAGTGTGCTGGAAGTCATTCGTCACTCCGCTGAATCAGACCTTGCCGGTATATTGAGTGCATAAGATGTCTGCCTTCGAGCATGAAGACGATCTTAGGTTGCATGTTTGGTGCAGAAAAACACGCCATAATAACTGGTTAATTGTTAATTAGTCCATTAGAAACAAAAGCATTAAACATTGTGTGCTTCCAGTTTTTTTTAATGCCAGGATTTTCTTTCTTCGCTTTGTATTTGGCTTTGAACTGCGACAGACACAAAGCAAAAAAACCCAACAAAAAAACAAATGAAAGATCTCAGCAAACATTTTAACGCTTATCTTATTTTTATTGTGAAACAAGACTAATTGGCTTCACTTAAGGTAACACTTGTGTGACAGTATTTTGTTGGAGCAGTGCATGGATCTAAACACTAACATCACCATGCTTACATGCTGAGAATGACAAAACCAGTATCTTGCTGCTTGGGAATTTGGGAAGGTTTTAATGGACCATTATTATCACCTAGGTTTAGCTTTTAGCGTTTGTGTGCTAATATTAACACTGGCTAATTAGAGTGAAAGACAAAGTACAGCTGAGGCTGAAGGGAATGGGCATTATAGAGGAAAGCCATGGCACTCCAAGAATCATGAAAAGAAGACCATATGGGAATTTCAGGAATTCCAAAGATGGCCAGAACCAGAAACCTATGCAGGTGATTTTGTTATGTGACTCCACCCAGGTCATCAGATGACCTGGGTGGAGTCCCGATATGGTCAGTGTGACTTCAGTGTGTTTTTTCTCAGTCTTTCCATTGAAATTTGGTTTAAAATGTTTTGTTTTATGCTAATCGATACGGAGATAGCAGAGACTCAACTTGAGAGTCCAGATTGTGGAGTACTAATCCGAGCAAATAGAGTGAAATCCAGAGCAGAGAGCTGAATTGGGCCGGTTTTAGGCCTGAGGTGCAGAGCTGAGAAAGGCTGCAGAGGGAGAGATGAGGAAAATGTGCAGCTTAAATAGACAAATTGGGAGGCTGTGTTTCGTATATAACATGAGGAGAATGAGTGCAGCTTGAGTTGCAGAAATTACATTTTGCTTTATTAATCCAGAAGATGTTAAAACATCTGTCAATCACAGCTTTGGACCAACCAATATGCTCATTTCTGCAGCCATGAGGCCAGTGTGGATAAAAATTATGCAAAACAGATGTTAAAAGTAATGATGTTACTTGTATCAACCTGGCTGATAACACAGAGCCTTTTAGCATTTCATCAAACATGGTTATTTACTCACTGTATATGCTGTAATTACATTGCGGCTGGCTGCATGTTATTTTCCTCTGTGGCAGAACTGAACTCTTAAGCACCCCCCCCGCAAGACCGTGGTTTTTCTATTGAGATGTGAGCCTTCCTTTGTGAGCTGTTATGGAAGGGAAAAAAAGTGTGATAGAAAACCAAACATCAAGAACATGGCTCTAAAACCATTCCACTCTGCTGTCGTGTCTCACTAGCTTCCACAGTGGAGCACTGCAAAGGGTTGCTCCATTTGACTGACCGAACAGACCCACACGAGCACGTGCGTGCACACATAACGCACACACACACACTCTTATCACCCGATAAAACCTCAAAGGCTTCTTCCACTTTCATATGCTTTGCTTGGTGACCTTCACAGCTTACATACACCCACTCAGAGAGGAATATGTAGCAACATGCGTGCTCACAAAAAAGACAAGATAGATAGCCTTTCCAAAAAAAACATAAGAGAGCCCATCTTCTGTCTGTGTGACGTGTCAAACTGCTCAGTGACCGTGATGTGACCTTCCTCAAAGCAGATAAAGCAGCCGGCTTGAAGTGAGGTAAACGTGCATGCGTGTTTGCGTCTGTCTTTCCGGCGCGGTGTGCACCGAGGCTCTCGTGTAGCGGCGACGAACTGGTCCCCGTAACTGAGGAGCAGCCATGCACTCTGCCTGACCCCTGCAGCTGAGCATTACATGAGCACTGATGCTGAAGCAGCCTGGCTCAGCCTAGCATGGCACAGCAGAGCTCAGCACAGGGACCCATGACTATTTAATGACCATTTCCAGGGCACGGGCCTGGAAACACACCTCCTTCCTACTTGGTGTGTTTTCTTTAGCCACAGAGAATCAACCCATACCCCGGTGAATTAACATGGATGAAGGTTGACAGAGGCAGCATGGGAAAGCCAGCACTTCACTGCTGGAGTGTGATATGATATTTTTATTTTTTTATTTTTTTGCTCCTGAACTGAAGGGAAAAGGGAGGCCATGTAAGACTTGGATTTCTTGTATCGTTCTCATGATTTGGACTATTTTCAGTTTCCAGCTGATGTTGAATGGTACAAAAACCACTCTCGATGACCCCACCACCACCTGCCTCATCCATTTTTAATGGGATGTAACAGCAAAAGATCAATTTTTTAGAAGGAATTGTGCATTGCTAGCAGCATTCTTATTAATGAAGCGCTCTTCAGCGGGGCACATTGTTTGTGGTAATCAGACATTGAACAGTAACACGGCCATCATAAAGCTTTACTATGGTCCTGGAAATGTGTGTGTTAGCATATTTGAATATTTTAATGTTTAATGTTCCACTTGGTCCTCGTCTTTTATATTCTTGATTATTTTATTTGAATAACTGAATGTTTTTGTTTTTTTTCCTTTTTAGTAATGTGCTGTAAATAACCGCTCACTGCTTTTCTGCAAAATCACTTTGTTTTAATATTAAGTTGCAGGAAATTGATAAAAGGAAGAAATTGTGGGAACCTTCCCCTGCTTCACTGTGGAGGAATAATTTCCTGTTATTTTAATTTTCTATTTTTAGAAAACCTCTTCAGTATGCTTGCTATAGCCTGTAAAAGCCGTGACCACTGTTGACAGCACACTGCAGAAAGTAAACCGTACTCACAGCTGATCCAGCAGCGGTTCGAGGGTTTCATAATTTAGAGCGGCTGGACTGACTCAGTAAAAGTTGGCTCACGATGTTTTCCCGAGGCCCCTTCTGTTTCTGTCTTCAAGTGGCCTTCTCTGTGGGCGGCTACACAATTATCTTCCTCTGCCGCAACCTTATTAAAGGTGACTAAGGAAACCAGAATGACGGAGGGCAAGCGAAAAGGTTAATAACAATGGAGGACAGAATGATGGGTATTTTTGTTTTACCTGAATAGAAAATCTGCCTGTGACTGTGTGCTTTGGATCGGGTGGAACTTTGTTTTTATTCTGACTTTAAAATGACTTCAAGCCCGATCTGCTCAGCTCTGTAATTGTATCCCTTTATTTGTAATCAACTTCTACATGAGTATACCACAAGTAAAATGATTTTTATGATCACTCAAGCCATTTCCTCGAGCAAATTAGCTCCTATTCAATTTAGCGGTGAAAGATGAAAGCAGAGTTTTGAAAAGTAACATTTATGGTGGTGAAATCAGGGTTTAAAAGAAATTCTGATCTCCGTTTCATATCGTCGTGCGCGAATGTGTATAAAGAATATAAAGCGGACGTGTTGCATCAAAGCAACACTTTTTTTTTGTTTTGTTTTTTTTGCAAAACTTAAACACTGCTTAAAAGCGACTAGAAGGACATTTTAATATCACCATAGCGTGTGTAATTTTTTATTTTTTTTAAGCAAAAAACTGACATGCGGGGGCACAGGAAGAACGCTTGCAGTATGCAAGAACAAGGAAATAGAGGAAGTAATTTCTGCACAGAAATAGCCTTTTTGATGACATCAGAACAGCAGACGAGTACTTCTACCTCAGCTGTAGCTGTCAGTTTATAAAACGGCTTCAGAGCAAAATATTTCTATCATCAAAATGCACACCTATTCAATAGGTGCACTGACCAAACTGGAGTTACACTGTGCAGCAGCTTAAACATTCAAGAATGCTGATCTGTCAAGATTTTTAGACTGGAGGCTCACACTGTGACTTTTTCAGGGTCCCCTTATGCGCTTGTCCCTCATCGTAGCCAATCGGTGCAAAACTGACAAGTCATTGTCTTCTCCTAAGCCATGGTAATTCATCAGCACTTGAGGCGGCTTTGGCTGATTGCATTTTCGACAGAGTAATCTCCCCTATGTCATAGAGAATTTGGTTTTTATGGCGGAGCGGAACTTTGATGCCAAATACAGAGGACAGTGAAGGCGAACATTTGAGAGTTTGCCTCGCTGGGTCTGATTACAAATTGAAAATCCCGTGTGCATCTCCACCTATGCATGACTTGTGCACTTCAGTGTGCGAGAGCGAGTCAGTGTTTGTACCTCTCGAGATGTGATGGAGCTTTTCCATCTGCTGCTCCCTCAGGCCTTATTTCTTTCATCTCTTGAGATATTCATAAACTGTAACAAAAATAATGGACATTGAAAACCACCTTTCATCAGGCTTCTTTTTTTTTTTCCCCCTCCTTCTGTGTGCTCCACAAAAATGCACTCTTTTTCATTTTCCATCTCTGTGGCCACAAAGCGGCAACAATAGTTGCTGTCCAGCTTCAGAGCTGCCACCATAACAGCTCTAATTAACACAGAAATCTCTTTGCGGCTCAACAAGAAAAATGGAAGCGTTTTCCAGTATTTCAGGATTATATATATTTTTTTGCGTGTGTGTGTGTGTGTAAGCTCTGGAGGAAAATAATGAGCAGGCAAAGCAATGCTAAGATGTGCAGCTTTTAAATGTCAGTATGTTGCATGAGTTCAACTCAGCCTGGGAAAATTGGTGTTTCCTAGGAATACGCTCGAGAGCCGGGCTATAACTGCAAAAAGCTGATAGGGCTCAGTATCTAGAGGTAACGTCAATCCCCGGCTCCATGATAATACTTCACTGTCATTTAGAGAAATGACCATAAGAAGCTATTTAGAAAAAAAGGAAAAAAGGTGAATAGCCTGAGGATATCCAACCTGCAAGTGCAGCCTAACAGCCCCTGTACATTTTTCCAATCAGGGCCACGCTACCAAAGAATTATGCTCTTTGATTTCAGGCATGGCGGATTCAGATCTAAGGGGAAAAAAATATATCATTAAATTAAACTAACGAACAGGATGCGAGAATTTTAAACGTGTATGTCTTTCTCGCTTGTTAGTGTTTCATCCAGACTTCTGCTCTATGGTTGATTAAATCCAATATTGTCCATTAAGTGCTTATGCTGCAGTCATTTGGAAATGTAGAGACACTTTATAAGAAGATTTCCAGACTAAAGGCCCCATGGAACGCAAGTATATTAGCAGGTATTATTCAGCCTATTATAAATCTCTCCCACTTATTGCTTCCGTGCGACAAGTAATAACGTAGAACAGCGTGCGTAGTTTCATTTGGCTTCAGCGATTCTGGGATTTTAAAGGGAACTCTTCTAATTTCCACTCCACAAGCTTCGGCTTTCAATGCCAGCCTGAGTCATAGCCCATATTCAGCTCTCTGAACAATAAGAGAGACTAAAGTGGCCTCCACAGAGCTGTGTGTTTTGGGCTGCATTAATCAATACTTTTAAATTTATATTTACTTTACTTCTGGGCTCAGTTTTGATTTCTTTTGCAGGGTTTAGTAAACTCTTAACATTTACAGTAATAAATAGGAAAACAGTGTCACTACAGCGCTCCTGCACCCTCTCAGATGAATTCAGCAGTCGTGTAATCCAGACACTGCCTGCACTGCTGATTGAATTTCCTCATTATTGCATTATTGCCCTGAATATGGCTCTTGGCTATGCAATGTGCTGCGTGAATGTGCACTTTATTATACTCCTTCCACCTCCGCTTCGTCCCAGTGGCTCCACCCCTCACTGCGTTTATACCTGTCTCAGCAGTTTGGGGCGTAATTGGTTGAATAAATAATTGTGACTTTAGTAACTGATGTTTGCTTTGTCTGTGTTTGGTGCTGTTCTAGTGAAGAGAATGGATCAGTCATGTCTCAGATTGATTTATTTGCTGATTGCCTATCTCAGTGGCCACCACCGCATTATTTCAGTTCCTCGTATTAAACTGTATATAACTCATAGGTGACACCACGCATTACAATTAAATGACAGGTTAGCACAGCTGTTATGAGGATATTCATTATTTTGACTGACATCTTCAGTTCACACAGAGCTGACTCAGACAGTGAGAACCGATTTTTACATTTTACCACATGCTCTCGCTGCACTTGGATGGTGAGATTCAGACTGAAAGAATTTGTGGTATGAAGTCAAGTGGATAGAAATCATATTTCATCTGCTAAGCATGGCACTTTTGAAAAAGCTTTAGACTCACACTAGAAGCACAGCCAGTCATTCAATTCAAGGTGTTTAATTGGACCCCTATTCATTTTTCAGCATCACAACTACCCCAAACATAAGGCCAGAGTAATAAAGGACTGTCTTCAACAAATAGGAGTCATGTAAGAGCTTTGTGCTGCAAGATGAAACGGTCTGTGATTGCACAAATTCACTGAAGAACTCGCAGCAGCCTACCTGCCACCTACCTTGAAACCCTGAATGCAAGTGTTGCTCTTTGAAGGCAAACAAGATTTTATGAAAGTAGAGGATGAATGAAAACTCATATTTGTCGTATTTGTTGTAAGCAGACTCATGTTTAATGCCTAAAACCTCGTGTCTTATTTGTTCTAAAATTCAGAGTCATGTACATGATCATTTGAGATTATTTTTTTTTTGGTTGATTTTTAAACTGTGCACTTCTGCTGCAGGTCTGATTTTTTTTGGGGGGGGGAGCAAAGCATCAGCAGCCATCAAATTAGAGTTTGCTGTAGATCATGCATATATTTTGAAACCCAGTCATCTGCATTGTGAGGAAGCAGTGGTTACTAATTCTCTCCTGAGCCCAAAAGAGTTCCCCGTGGAGGGCCACATGTGCATCGCCAAGAGTGATCTTTGCCCTAAACAGCTTCTGAGAAAAGAATGGCAGGGGAAGAACAGAGGTGGATGCAAATGAAGTGGGGTCTTGCCATTTAATACATGGTAATTAGACTCCACTGTGGCATTGAGGGTGACCTTTTCAGCCGTGGCCATGAAGTTGTATCTCAACAGAATGAAGCCCTCTGTAGAAATAAGAACGATATTAAGTCAAGTCCAGCAAAGTTGATGCCACAATCCAGGAAGGAAATTATTCATCTTGTCAAGCATACACTCTCTCTGCTTTATTTATTTTGTCCTACACAGTTTTCATAATTGCATTCTGCTCTCGGGAAAAACGTAACCAGCTCAATCTCCCCCTTGTTTTTCATGGCAGAGTTTGTTTGGTGCATACATTAATACTTTTAACATTCACTCCTGATTGTGCAGGCTCTCTCATCCAAATGCACATTAGTCATTTTGGAGATAAAACCAATTTCAAAGCTGCTGATGTCGATGGATTTGCTGAACAGATAACTTTGAACAGTGGGAGGAAATGATACAAACAAACAAACAAAGTGCTGAATTGGTTAATGTTATTATTTCTATTGTGTTTCGGTGTGATTGGTGCAGTTACCCTGCCAGGAGTTTATTCACATTACATTACAAATTCACGATTTGTAAAGTGTAATGACCACTCTGTTAACCTCTGAGCAAAGATGGTAAACTGCTCCATCGCTCACCTGACTGGGCTGTGATCCCCCTGTCCTACCCTATCGCAGCGGTAACTAGGCTCGGCTCATTCAGCAACGTGGTGAAGCATACAAGGCGCTTAGAAACTGCATTTAGGAGAGTTGTTTTACCTTTTAAAGGCACAGATCAAAAAGAGTAGAACATCAAGCATGAACTAACCCTCAGAGTTGTATGCTTATTACATGACTTATGGTGGTCTAGTTTCTTGAGAGACGTAAGGAGAACAGGAGTGTGTAATGTCTGAAGATAGTTCCCTAGCAAAAATCAGTGAAAAAAAAGTAACGTGTTCACTTTAAAAAAAAAATTAATGCAGTAAGTTACTTAGTAAGTTGTTACATTACTATTGCATTACTCTGTAACATGGCCTGAAATGCATTATCACATACACCGATCAGACATAACATTATGACGACCTGCCTAATATTGTTTGTCCTCCTTTTGCTGCCAAAAAAGCCTTGACCTGTCGAGGCATGGACTCCACTTAGACCCCTGAAGGTGTGCTTGGGTATCCGGCATCAAGATGTTAGTAACAGATCCTTTAAGTCCTGTAAGTTGTGAGGTGGGCCTCCATCGATCAGGCTTGTTTGTCCAACACATCCCACAGATGCTCGATTGGACTGAGATCTGGGCATTTTGGAGACAAAATCAACACCTCAAACTCAATGTTGTGCTCCTCAGACCATTCCTGAACCATTTTTGCTTTGTGGCAGGGCACATTATCCTGCTGAAAGAGGCCACAGCCATCAGGGAATACAGTTTCCATAAAAGGGTGTAGATGGCCTGCAAGAATGCTTAGGTAGGTGGTATGTGTGAAAGTAACATCCATATGGATGGCAGGACCCAAGGTTTCCCAGGATAACATTGCCCAAAGCTTCACACTGTCTCCGCTGGCTTGTCTTATTCCCATAGCGCATCCTGGTGCCAGGCGGTCCCCAGGTAAGCAATGTGCACACACACCTAACCATCCATGTGTCTGTGGTCCGGTTCTGATGGTCACGTGCCCATTGTTGGCACTTTCAGTGGATGACGAGTCAGCATGGGCACCCTGACTTGTCTGTGGCTATCTGACCCAATACGCAGCAAATTGCATTACACTGTGCATTCTGACACCTTCCTATCAGAACCGGCGTTAACTTTTTTGGCAATTTGAGCTACGGTAGCTCATCTGCTGGATCAAACCACACTGATCAGCCTTCGTTCCCCATGAGCATCATTGAGCCTCGGCTGCTCATGACCCTGTCACTGGTTCTCCACTGCTCCTTTCTTGGACCGCTTAGACCACATAGATCCTGACCATGGCAGACCGGGAACAGCCCACAGGAGTTGCAGTTTAGGAGATGCTCTGACCCAGTTGTCCAGCCATCACAATTGGGCCCTTGTCAAACTCGCTCTTCCGCTTGGCCATTGTTCCTGCTTCTAACACATCAACTTAGGGAGCAAGTAGATAGTTTGTCCTCAAACATATCACACCCACTGACAGGTGCCATGATGAAGAGATAATCAGTGTTATTCACTTCACCTGCCAGTGGTCATAATGTTATGCTTTTAAAGTTTGAAGACAAAGCAAATATTAACTTGCCCAAAGAGACTTCAAAGTGAGCTACTGTAGAAACAGGTACAGGTAGAATTAGAAGAACACCAACTGAAAACAGCTGATTGTAGCCATACTGTCTATAAAAAACCTTTTTTTTTTTCTGTCAGCCCTTTGTGCAGATAATTAAAGAACCCATTACCAAAAAAAGTAGTGTGACTACAGTAACAGGTTTCTTTTTAATATATTGTACCCAGCACTCACAGAAACTGTAAATCCTGCTATGACAAGAGACTTAAACATATGTCTGTTGTATGGAAATAGATACCATTTATGAATCGCTGTTTAGCAAGTATTCAATTAGAATTTATAGTAGTGGTTGATTAGTGAAATATATTAAAAGCTTTTTGTACCTTTTATCATTGTTTGCTGAGTTATAAATAGCGTAAGCACTTTATATTAAGAGCGAATAGAAGCATATCCATCCATCCATCCATCCATCCATCCATCCATTCTCTTCTGCTTATCCTGTTCAGGGTCGCAGGGGGCTGGAGCCTATCCCAGCTATCATAGGGCAAGAGACAGGGTACACCCTGTACAGGTCGCCAGCCTGTCACAGGGCCAACACAGAGAGACAGACAACCATTCAGACTCACATTCACACCTATCGGCAATTTAGAGTGACCAGTTAACCTAACCCCAGTAACTGAATGTCATTGGACTATGGGAGGAAACCAGAGTACCCGGAGGAAACCCACGCAGACACGGGGAGAACATGTAAACTCCACACAGCGGGAGGCCTGGGCCAAAGTGGAATCGAAGCCAGGCCTTCTAGATGTTATTCCAGCTGTGAAGTAGCAGTGCTAACCACCACGCCACCGTGCATATCATAGTTAGTTTTTTATATAAGCATATGACTACTTATTCTAATCAAACAGGAGCTGTGGAAAAAATCCTGCCTCTGTTTATAAGTTTGCTTTCAACATGTTACCTTCTGCAACTGAGGCGGCAAAGTTTTTCAGGTGCTGTTTCATGATCTAACCTATAAGCTCTATGGAAATACTTCCCAACTGTGGAGCATTTCGCAGTATGTAGTGTGCGGTCCACACCACATATTGCATGAAACGGACGTGAGGAGCGCTTTTTAACCTGGAGCTTGGCCCAATTTTCCAGACCTCAGCCGAGTTCAAAGTCAGTGTCAATTGTGAACCATTTAAAGTCCAGTCCTTCAACATCATAAAATGCTTGTATAGAATTTGAAATGAGAAAGAATTCAGCCATGACTTTAATACACGTTGGTACTGACCAAAGATGAAATAAAATGAAAATATCCTCCCACGGCGGATTTCTTTTTTTTTTATGCTGAGTATACAGTCCTGCGTTGAACTCCAAAATCCTTGTGCGGGGTAATTGCTGAGGCATACATCCACTTTTCTTTTTGTGTCATCGATAAAGAGCAGCAAAAGAATGAAGTGAAAATGAGTTCTATAAAGCACACGAGACGGGGGGGTATCTGAAGAATAAGACGAGTGACACTGTATCCCGTGTTATGTACCAGTGAGTGGCCTGGTTTTACACAACATCGCGCGCGCACACACACACACACACACACACTATATACACGGTCCAACACACGCAAGGGATCCACAGCTGGCAATTTATAATGGTTTGTTGAACACATTTGCTCACTGTGAATCCAACCAGGACTAACCTTCACCTTCAAAAATACAGTAGCTGCAGTAGCTTTAGACATAGTGCCACACTACTATACGTACAGTGTGTATTTTTGCTGTGTGTGTTCGTGCATACACTTACGCGCTTATTCATCCACGGCGTGACCTTCTTATTGTAGTACTGAGATACACAGGTTCCCAATACTGTGTCATTGTTTCTGCTTTCTAGTGTGTTTGTGTGTGTGTTTGTGTCCTTGTGTGTGGCGAGGTCAGTCAGAGTGCACTAAGAAAAGTGTGTCATTAGGGAGGAGGTACTTGGGTCCCTCCTGACTGGTCTTTTCAGCCAAATGAAACAGCAGCACTGACAAATAACTGATGCAGAAGCTCTCTCTCTCTCTCTTTCTCTCTCTCTCTTTCTCTCTCTCTCTCATTGACAAACTTCTTCTCTGCATACACACATACACACAGTCACTTTGTCACAACCAGTCGCACTTTTTCGCAGTGTTTCACACGTACTGTAGTGTGCGCGCACACTAGGAGACACTGGCAGCAAAGGCGCGCGCGCACAGATTTGCAGTCACAGTTCTGCAGTGTTTTGTAGACACGCGGCCAAGCACAGAATTGCTTTGTCACATTAAGTCGCACAATCTCATACTGTCTCTCACCCCATCTCGCACATACAGAAAAGCGCGCATGTAGATGACAGTCGTCGATATTTATGCATCCACTGAAGGGGAGACACCAGCTAATGTAAACACATGCTGGTAACGCACTAGCTTTATTGCAGCTACACACACACACACACAGCAGTGGATGTTGATAGGCAGCGCTTACTATTAATATTATTATTAAAAAGGCTTGTTATGCATGTGCTCACAGCAACTATGCTGCAGAACAGTCTGGAAAATTATATCATAATAACAGTAAGCTCAAAGACATGACATGCAGCACATGCCAAACACGAACAACCGCATCGGTGCTGAAATGATCGATGAGCAGGAAGTGAGTCAACCAAAAATTGCAGACTCTGTATATGAGGGCTGTAGTCTCAAGGATGACCGGTCAATTCATTGGTCAATATTCTCTCATCAGACCAAATTCTCACTGGCCAGGCAATTACGGGTGTTACTTTGGTAAAGAGGAAAACGATGCATCAATAGCGTTCCAGGATTAGTCCATTATTTTTGGCTGATAAGATCTCGTTCTCACACTTTTAAAGTCGCTCAACCTTATAGAAGCCGCTGGGTCTAAATAACGTTTAATTTTACTGAACAGTAACTCAGAGCGTTCCAAACTAACGTCAGAAGTCATTTTGTTAAAACAGATTGGCATAAATTCTAGTGTAAAATTTCCAGCACTTTGCACACCACGGCTCATCGAGTGCCGTGTATCACTAAAAAAAATGTAGGCTGTGCGGAACGTATCAGAACTGGCATGCTTCAATAAGTTTGGCCTAATGATGATTTTATGATGGCAGGCACATCCAGCAAAAGTTTTGAAAGCACTAGTGTGTGCCAACAGGAGCAGCTTAACTCAGACCAAGCCGCATGTGAAGCCTTTTCTCTCATCAAAATGCAAAAATTATGCAGCAGAGGTCACTCGCGTTGGCCTTATGTTGGAATTATCCTCTTGTACCTGAAAATGCATCATAAAAAAAAAATAGCCAATGATGGTAGGTTGGCTCCCGTCGTACCCTGCGTCCATAAGAGAAAGCTGAAACAAACCGCCAAGGACTGACGGATGAACTATAGCATGAAAGTTGACTACGGATAGATGTAAGGCTTGCACTCACACTCAAATTTACTCCTTTTTCCTGAAACCTGTGAAAACTTTTCCTCCCCGTAAAGAAGCACACAGAAGGCTGCACATCAGCATACAAGCCACAAAAGAGCAGCAGCGGCAGACGGAATTTACACAATGTTCACATACCAGTAGATGCATGACTGCTGTAGATTTAGTTTGGTTGTGGTGAATGAGGCAGGCAGTGCAGCATAGTGGTACAAATACAGTAAACACATTTCCAGCCAGGCAGGGAAGTTGTTTGAGTCGGCGAGGCCGTCCCCAGCTGAGCCGGCTGACTGAGAGTTTTGGGCCATGGTTCTGACAGGAACAGACCCTAAGAGAGGAAAACAAGGAGGAGATGTGCATTTTAAGAAGGATGCTGCAGTATTTATTTGTCTATGTACAAACAGAGCAAAGAGAGAGAGAATGTGACATTCTGTTATCTTTCTGCATTTCTTTTTTTTAAGTCTATAGTTTGCATGAAATTGGACTTTTTGCTTAAAACTTTCCTGCGAGCGGTCTAATGGTGTGTGATCTTTACGATTTTCCTTGGAACAGAATATATAATATATGGTAATGGTGTGTCTTGAGCAAGTGCCTCAACTCTCCTTGGCGCCTTTTAATGGGTAGCTTAAAAAGAGAGAATTGATTTCCTGGTTCATGCCTTAGAGATGTTTCTGTGCACTCAGAGATTTGGTCGAACCAACTCTTTTTTTTTTTCCTTTTTTTTCTTGGCTTACTTTCTGGAATACGTGCATGCTTTTAAAACTTCTAATTAATTTGTCCTCTTATTTTACTTCTTTGAGATTTCGAGACGTTTTGATGGGATGAATAGGTGAGGGTTCACTCAGCTTGTTAAATGACGTTTATCTGGAACAAATGTAGCATATAGGCAGACGTCCCTCGGGGCGCTGTTTGAGTTAAAACCTTCCCGGATTCTTTTTTTTTTTTCTTTTCTAGATTTCAGGAGCATAATGGAAGCTTGCTGTGTTCTTTTAGAACGTGTTCAATTAAGTGACTGTTTCTTTTCATAATAAATAAAGCACTTCTAACCATGACAAAGGCTAGTATTGAGTAGAGTCTGAAACCCCCACAGACCTGAGGTTATTCACATATTGTAAATTTTTTCACTGGGAGCAGGCTGACAGGTTGGCTTTGTACTAATTCTTGTACAGAATGGCTTTAGCGGCTATGGCTGTATGCTCTCCGCCCAAATTGAAGACTTAACTTTTTAAACTGTGAAAGTCTAAAAGGAAAGCATTCCACTTAATCTTTAGTTTGCTTAACTTTTCTCAAATTCTCCTAACTACATAACAGCTCACTGATAGCTGAACTAACTTATCAACATAGGCGCAGCTATTTTGCATTTCCAACGCAGTCGGAACGCCAACTTTTGAACTTAAAATAAAAAAAGTGCTCTTTTTTTTGTAGTATCTAGCTCTGTGGGCTGCTGTAGCATTACATGTTTTTCTCTCTCCTGCGTTGCCAGGGAGGGAGGAGAGGGAGACAGCGGGTGAGAAAGAGAGGGGAAAAAAAAGTACGAGAGAATGAGACTTTGCAAAAAGGGAGAGTTTAGTTTCTCCCCCGCTCTTTAGAGTTTCCCTGGTGAGTTTGCTGGCAGCTTGTTTGCTGGCGCAGAAACAGGAGGAGCAGCAGCAGTCGGAGGTATAGAGATTGCGATAAGCCCCTTCAGAAGCAGACAATAGATGGTATAATGCTGTTGGAATTAACGACTGGCATCCCATCGTTTCTCATCTGATTAAGACCCAGTGACAATCTTCTTGCTACAGTCTCTAGTTGTCACCAGCTATGACTAATGAACTGTGATATCCTGCTTCTCTCTCTCTCCCGTGTCTCACTCTCTTCACTTCACGCTCTATCGATTATTGAAATGCTCTCCTATCCCTCCCGTTCTCAACACGCCCCAGAAGCTTCTCTCTCCCCCACCTCTCTCTGCTCCTTCCACTTGCCCGTCTGCTCGTGCTCCTCTCCTCCCTGTGCTGTCCTTTATCTTGTACCATTCATTTGGCTAATTTGATATTTGGAGTTGATAGAGCTCTGAATAGAGGCCCGTGTTTTCACATACATTTGTCTCCATCTTCCGATCTCTCATTTCTCTCTCGTTCCCCCTCTCCCGTTCTCTTCCGCCTTCCTCTCTTTTTCAGAGTAGCGATAATGAAATCAGGCTCCAGCCCTTCATCTGTATTAGCGGCATTTGCGGGTCTAAGAGAGACTAACAGCCTGCTAATTCTCTGCCTCTGATTCGTTAAACTGACAGACATTTGCATAATTTAGCTGCCCGCTTTCTCCTCCTTCAGAGGTTGCCTGCAGACGCTTGTGACATTGAATGGAATTGAAAGCTGTCAACATAATGACTTGTTTGATCAGATTTGGATATTTGTTTAGAGATCAGGATGGGAATTATAGAAATATGCCACTAACGAGCCCCTGATTTCAAAGACACTAAACCGAAGCAGTGCACAGTAAGTTAAATGTTTTATTTTGTCTGGTGACAAGTTCACCTAATTCTTTTCACAGTTTTTGTACCTCTCTGGTTCGTCTCACCTTCAAAGTCTTACAGTATGCAGGAACTCCCACTCTTTCCCCCCGAAAATGTGCTCCTGTTGGAAGGAGAAGGGTTTTCTTCCCCCCCCCTCTCTGTGATGCTGACAGATATGAGCTGTGGCATCTCTTTTACCATTTTCTTTTGAGCTACCGTGTCTCAGGGCTCAACAGCACTTCCAGTGAATAATGTACACACGCACAGTCACATGCACCAGCCACATGAGTCTGCAAAAAAAAAAACACACACACACAGATTTCCACCGATTCACACGCTCCCTCTTTGTGTTTCTCATACAGTGTGCATACAGGTGTTCCATTAACCTTGCAGGCTGACTGCGTCTAGGTAGCCTCATTATGTCGCATGATCAGCTTTAAACTCAACTGTTTTGAGGACTCGCACTTGCGCACGCACACAACACTAACAACCCACCTCCTTTTCTCCCTCCCTGGCCCTGTTGTCAGAGGGCACCCGCAATATAGTCATGCTTTTCACCATAGATAAGTGGCTGTGTGAGGGAATGAGAAGTTATGTGAATGTGTGTGGGAGATCCTCCCCCTGCCTCCATGCATTAATAAAGAGATGCGGTACCAGGTGCCCTCTGTGAAAGAGACAGCGAGGAAACCCAGTAGCAAAAGGTGTGGGGGGGCCGGGGGGGTGGTAATGCGGTTTGGCATTTTAGCGGTCTCCTTTTCCTAATGGTGCTTCGGTCTCACTGGGATTATCCAGCCTGCACGCTGTGTCACGGTCGGTAAACTGCTCTGCGCCGGAGGGAAAGGGCGTGCTGAGAGGGGGACAGGGGTTGGAAGGTGGAAGTGTCAGGAGAGAGCGGGAAATGTTCTCAAAAATGCCCGGAGGTATGCAACCTTTATCAAAGTGAAGGGGCCTGAGGGAGCGAATGAAAGAGCAGCCCGCTAACCCCATCGCTCTGTGCTTGGGCTTCACAGGGAATGAGGCGTAGTGGGGTGGTGACTGTGAACTAATGTCGGCTGCATCAGTGGAGTCCCAAAAAAAAAAGGAAAGGAAAAAGATGCAAAATGTTGCCAGTCTCACACAATTAATGGCTCATCAGTCATTACATGTTTTTACTGGTCAGATGTTTCCATCATTGCTCCCTGTCATTTTTTTCAAATTTGACTTTTACAGGGCAATTAAAGAATGGCTCCAAAGAAAGCACTTTGCCCTGCTTGAATGTTCTGGAGGGACTACTTGAGAAAGTGTTCCACTCTCCTCTGATGAAAAATGTCTGTAGAAATTTATAAAACTGCACTCCCTCCGAGAGCGGTTTGGCATTTTTGTTTTACTGACGTCCCCGCCAGCACTGCTTTTACAATACCTGTAAATTATTGCTCTGCTCTGAAGCCTTCCCTCGCCACCCCCACCCTCGTGTCATCTCTCTTTGTTGTTGTTGGCTTTTTTTTTTTTTAACCTTCTTATTGATACCCCCACAAAAATCACATATCTGTCTTCCAGCAGCCTTAACGTTTAGCTTACCGTACACAACCACGCGAGCGGTGGGTACATCGTTCACGCATTAATGTTTTTCCATGCTGTTCCTGCCATAGCTCGGGTCCATCTAAAGTGCATGAATTCACAGTAGTGACTGATGTTTTGCTGTACACAAACATACTCTATCCCCTCCATTTCTGGCTCATCTGCTTTTCCACCTCTCTCTCAGAACCTGGGGCTGACCCATACAGCATATCAAATTCCACATTTCACAGCTTTTTTTTTTTTTTTTTCCCCCCTTTACTGACACTGCTGAGTACAGGAAATGTTATCCACATATTTATTCCTCTCTGGATGCAAGTTTCTCTCTGAATTTGCTCCCTACATGCACGACCGTGTTTATTGCCACCAGAGGTCAAAAGGCCGTAGCACTGTCCCTGTTTGCTTAGCATGCCTTCCATTAGCGTCGATCCCCCATTCTCGCAGTTAGTACCAGCTGAGTGTTTCGGCTTGTTTTATTTATACACACGTGCCCACGGAGAGATCCATTATCTTCAGCGGTTACGTAGTCCCAGTGTAGAAGCTGGTTGGTGAGTGTTATACAGAATTCTAAACTGTTTCTACCATGAGCCCATCTGATTTAAGCACATCCCTTCATAAAGGGACCTGGGGGAATTTTGGATTATTCCATAACTATAACACAGCCAATATTTTTGCCTTGAAGTATGAAAAGGCACGATCCAGGCAGTTCACAGTGAGCACTGAAAATGAGGAGTGGCTGGTTAAAAGCCTCTGAAAGAACTCTAACTGATCCAGTGTAGTCCGTGGCAATTTCTTTGATGCCAATCAGAAGATAAACCTCTCATTTGAGGGTTAAAAAAATAAGAGGAAGCAAAGTGGTTAGGCTTGCCGTGTGTCATCGGGATGTCACAGGCTAAGACTTAATGCAGATCATTAGGCCCCGCATATTATTAAAATGTATACTGTGAATTTGAGCAACATTAAAATGTCTTTTACTGGGAGAACTAGATTGAGTGAGAGCGAGACGCCTCATCTGCATTAGTAGTAATGTGCAGCTCTTTCTGGTCAACTAATTAAGATTAAATTAAGTGAAGTGATTGTCGCAGGGATTGTGCTGCATTTGGCTGGCCTGTCAACAGCACTGTCATAGGAGCAGTAAAACTGTAGGAACAAAGCAGAGGTAAGTGCAGCTTTAGTGTGTGTGTGTGTGTGTGTGTGTGTGTGCGCGCACGCGCACATGTCTGTTATGACAAGTCATCAACCGTAGTCAGAAACTAATTCCAGCTTCCTGCTTTTCTATTAAATGAGTGTAGCTATATTCACCTTCCAGAAAGTATTCATCTCAAAATTGTGTGTGTGTGTGTGTGTCAAATTTTGTTTTAGACTGTGTGAATTTTGTTAGCTGTGCAAATGGTATATCAAAGCCTGAGAACCAAAAATGGAGGAGGGGGTTCCGACCAGGTGGAAACTTTAATTAGACACTGAATTGTTTCTGGTTGTACGTACCTGTAGAGAAAATATCCTGCCATGGCTGAGAAAGTTGGTCCCTAAAAGTACCATAGGTGCAGCAAACGCATGCAGGACATAAAATTATTAGTATTGAGTGACTTCAGATGTTTGTGTATTTTACAACATCACATCTAACCGAACAATTAAATGTGACCAATATGGAAAACAAATGATGCTACAGTCACACTAAGGAAAACGGTGGTGGGAGACTGTGGGACAGCCAAAATTACTGAGACCATGTTCAATGAACTCGCGGTCTCATTACCTTTGAAATGGTTGCTTTGAAGACAGGGGCCAAGTCTGTGACCACTTACAGTCCTCAAAGCGACTTTGGTGCATCAAGACGGTGATAAAACAGTAATAAGGAGGAGTCTATCAGTCTGCTGTCAGTCTGTAAATGAATGGGGTCAAGTTGGCAAGTACGTGAAGTCTGTTTTTAATAAAGCAGGACTGAACTGCCATAAACTGTGAAAATTCTGAATTTGTTCTCTTACATACACAGAAATTCACAAACACAAATTCACATTAACTATTCAATTCTGAGTCCAACGGGAATGTCACAGATTTAAAGCAGAATAAAGTGACAAAGTTGCTGCAATTTGACTGCAGACAAATGCTCGACGGCCTTTTGTTTAAATAGGGATATAATCAGAATAGTTGGTCACCAGTTGAGTTGAGTTCCCTATTGCCGAAGGTAGCAAAAGCACCTCTTAAGTCAAAGTACAGATGCTTGTTTAAAAAATATATAAATATAATATATATAATACTCAAATATGAAGCACTGATTCAGTGAAAAGATACTGACTGTCTAATGTATGCAATAGATAAAAGTAAAAAGGAGCTCTTTGGAGGGCACTTCTACCACCCAGTTTTCTAGGGTCATATTAATATCGTAAAAAATAATGTTAATACAAGGGAATACAAACTTTATTTCAACTTAAATTCTAATCTTAATGAATGTCCTCAGCTTGAACATTTGTCATATAGAACACAAGCAGTGAAAAACAAACAAAAAAGAAATGTCTCAATTGTAGATGGGTGACCCAATATCTGTTCAAAGAACCCTCAGATGAATTGGGTCATTAAATGTAAGCTTTAATTTTCCAGTTGATCAAAGGTCACTGAGCAGACCATAGGATTTATTTGTGTTATTGTTTGTTCCATTTAGGTTCAGGTGTGATGTTTGAAGGCATGCAGTGAGAGGAAATAATAACTCCCCTCAAATGTCTTACACCTCAAGTAATGAGCCTGTTATGAAAATGTAGGGACTGAATGTTGGTTGCTGAATGTGAAAAAAATTCATTGCACTTACCAGGTTATTTTTACTTAGGTTGACTCATCCATAAGATAATCACTTCTCCTTAAATAGCAATTTTTAAAAAATTAATTTTACACTACTTAAATGTCTCATACTCATTTGCAGATCAATTGACAATACATTGTGGGAAATTTGAGAGATGAAGTAGACTGGGTGAGAGTGAAATGCTTCATCTGCCTCTGTAGTAATGTGGAGCTCTTTGTGGTCAGCTAATTAAAATTAGATTATGTGAACTGATTGCAGCAGAGATTGTGCCGCCTTTTGGTTTGGCCTGCCATCGGCACTGTCAGAAGGGCAGTAAGAATGCAGCTTTGTTTCTCCATTCTTACTTTGTGAGGAGCTTCACTCTGTGTGTGTGTGTGTGTTTGTGTGTGTGTGTGGTGGTGGGGGGTTACTGCAGCGCTTTCAACTAGCCACTTTGGAGGAGGCTGGTCCAGGGAAGGTAACTTTGCTCCTCGTCTAAAATCAAAAGGCAAGAGGCATATCAAAACATGGAGAGTGATTGATTAAAATAAATCAATACCAAATCACAGTATTGTTTAGTTTTTCCAGTTTGAATTAAAAACCTTCAAGCGCGACACCTGTGAGGTGTCACTTTAAGGAGGAGCTACTAGTGTCCTCCTTAAGGTGGGACCTCATCAATTTAAAACACACAGTTCATGCTTTTTAAAAAAATTGTATTGGCCAAAACACTAAACAGTGGTCATCAGTTTGGTCCAGTGATAATTCCCAAATTTCAGTGTCAACATAAAATTCTCTTCAAGAAAAAAAAACTTTTTTTTTTTTAGTTTGCATTTCTATTTTATACCAAACAGTAGAGCAATCTGCTCACATAACCAGCACAACAGTGAAAAACTGAAGGGCTGTTTAAACAAGGCAGAAGGAATTGGGAGGATGAGGGGCAGGATAGAAGCTGTGAATATGTTCCCCTTGTGTTAATTAACATCAAAAAAAACAAAAGGATTTTAATTTAATCTTTATGATAAAATGTACAGTTTCCAAAAAGGATGACGTATTGATATTGCATTGAGGGTTTAACCTCCAGGTTAGTAACACATCCAGCCTTTCTCTGTAGTTGATACAGTTGTTGAAACTGTTACCAGTTTTTGGGTTTTGCATTTCAGACCTAGTACATTTTAGTTCCTTACACCAATAGGCCCCTTTATCTGAGGAAAGTGCTGCTGCAGATGGACATTATTCATTTTATTGTCACTTCTACAAATTGTTTCAGGCTTAGATTTAGCTGAGCCGATGGAATTTGTTAAACATTTATTAGGTCCGTGATTATTAGTGAAAGGACGCTCCATCTGCCTGTATCTTTCACCCTCCTGAATCAATGTACACTGTGACAGTTGTCCAGTTGTACATCAATGCTAATCAATGCTATATGTCACTGGGTCTCATTGTAGGCTGGTTGGGAGCTTCCATTTAGCTCATACATTTGTCTCCATTTGCTCATCCATTAATCTCCCTTTACTGTAACCCATCCAGCTACTGGCTAGCCAAAGCAGATGAGATGCTCCATTACTTATTTAGTACCACTTTAAAGGGGACCCAAGTCAGTTGAGAAGCCGCTCTCGTTTACAGTAACAACATTTGTGTAGCAGTCTCCAAACATAGCAAGCAAAGATGGGATTGAACGAGATGGAATCAAGTCAATAAAAAAACATGGTGGATGATGTGCCCTGCGGTCAGATAGTTAAGTGAAGGTCAACATACCAGGGTATTCTGTAATCCGGTGGCTGTCTGGACGGTGACAAGCAGATAGGAGTGGAAAAGTTGCCGGCCTTCAATATCAACCTTAAGCGATGTAACCTGAAAAGGAGAGTGATAGTTTTCCCCCAGTAATGAAATTTTTTTCTGACCCTCTTGTATTATAGTATATCCTTGTTCTGGGGATGGCAAGTTTTGATGCATTGAGAGCTCATGTGAAAAGACATGCGATAAGGGGAGTTATGGGAGAGGGAGGACACATTCTCCCGAGCAGCTCCAGCTTTTATTTGTGTGTGTGTGTGTGTGTGTGTGGCGTGCGTGGATATCCCAGCACGGACACTTTTACCCACCCTAATCATGATTCCCTTCTTTTATCTGAGTGCAGAACAACTGTCCAGGTCTATACATCAAAGCTTCCCACACACAACCAGCGACTCCCCCTCGCTGTCTTGTCTTCTCTCTCCCTTCCTCCATGGTATATATCGCCGTGTATCACCCACTGACACTCTGGCAACATATTAAAAAGAGGAATAGTGGCTGCTCGCTGTTATTGCCAGGAAAGTGATTTATCATGGGGCCATATTCCCACCGTATTGATTGAAGGACATGTGTGCTTGTGTGTGTGTGTGTTGTTCCACCTTTTTCCCATCACTCAGGTCTTTCTAATTTTCCTTTTCTGTCATTGCCTTTTCTCCTTCTTTGCTGCTTCTTCTCTGCTTCCTCTACTTATTTATTTATTTATTTTTATCTCCCCTCACTTCCGTTATCTGTGATATTCCCCAACAACATCATCAGCTCTCTCTCTCAACTGTAGAGCCATAAATGATGAGATTTACACACTTATGAATTTGTCAGGTTGAACCATAGGCCCACCAGTTTGGTCCAAACTGAAACGATTTACCAACTATCAAACAGCCAGAGGACGAATGCTATAATGCATTCAGCTCTTTTGCAGCACTCCACATTTAATTATTATTAATCTCTGGCTTTCTTCCACAGTGAGTCTTTTGTCCTGTCTCCTTCCCCTCAACCCCTGCCTGAACCTGGTGCTGCCAAAGATTTCCTGTTAAAAGGAAGTTTTTCCTTGCCACTGTCGCCAAGTGCTCATAGGGGGTTATTTTGAGTGTTGGGTTTTTGCTGTAATTATTGTAGGGTCTTTACAAGTGTACAACCCTATCAGTGTTACCCTTCTGAGACTGCTGAAAATATCCACTCTTATTCCCATTATTCTTCTCCTCTTTTTCAAGCTTTACAGTCAAAAATAACAGTAAACACAGACAGTTGCTGTGATGAATAATTGCTTATAAAATTCTTTGCCATTCAAGTTTTTCCCCAGTGGTTAATTGACGAAAAGTTTAAATAACGTTGAGCTTGTCTCTCACCTGACCATTCATCTTCCTCTCTGTTGCCTTTTCTGGGTTTGTTGAGCAGAAAGTAAATGTTCATGAATGTAATCTCAGCCACGCAGTTACAAAAGTTTCCATTCCCCAGGCTGTTCACTAAATCTGGGCATTGTCTGACTTCCATCCAACCTCTGCAGTTGGTGTGACAGGGGTATAAAACTGTACAGTGATAGAAGACATTCCCCAAGTCCCCAACTCTCCTACAGTTTAGTATACATTCTCTTTATCTTTGCCTCACTTCTCCGTTTTTTTTCATTATGGTCATTTCAGTGGCCTCTCTATTTGTTCATTCCACTTGCCTAGGCTGTCTCCCAGGCCATTAATCTACACCGCTTCAACCACTCCTCTGGGCCAGACCAGGGCTGTGGCGCCACTCACCATGTGCTCTGAAAGGCTACTGTGTTCATACAGATATGAAACGATAGACAGAGACAGAGAATGGCTTTTAGAGAAAGCACCTAGAGACATGAGATAAGTGGAGAGAAAGGGGAAATATATGAGCAGAAAAGAAGATACTTGCCTCTATTTCACTTTTCATGTCATCTAAGACAGAAGTGGAAAAAAAAAAACATGTATTTGAGACCAGAGATGACGTTGCTTTGAACAACTGCACCGAGATTACTGTGGGGTCTGCCCTTTTTGGAAAAAGTTGCGATTTGAGCAGATTAATATGCCGTTGGATCACACGGGGGTGGGGAGGTGGGTGGATTTGTGGCTCGCCTGGAGTGGGTCTGGACAGTCAGCGGTGATGAGGGACTCAAGCAGATGGCCTGGCTTAATCAGAGAGTGCTGTCCTGGCTGTACATTTGTGTATACCTGGGTTTCAGATGATGTTTGTGTGACTTATAGGAAGAGAAGCTTTGTGCTTGTCTTCTATTAATAAATATGTGTGCACTGCTACTTGTGTCTGCATTTAATAGGTAAGAGCAATGAAGACATGCAGCAAACTTGGCCGTGACTACTGCTAGACTTGATTTTTCTGTCATTAATCATCATAGAAAGTATTGGAGCTGACTGGGTTGGGAATTTGTTGCTCAGCACATCTGAACTCTATTTTACTTCAGCTTTAATGTAATTGACTCTCTAAGAAGGAAACATCAGCCTCTGATTTATTAGATATTCCCCAGTACACTTCCATTTTGACTGAAATCTATAAAAGACCCTGTTTATTCCACTAAATAAACAACAACTCAATAATCCGAACCTGTCTCTGAACATTAAGCTTTGCATGTATTCACATATTTAGTGAAGTGAGTCCATCCGGTTTTGATGCAGTTACTGAAATCCAGCAAATTAGTGTGTAATTATATGCATTAAGGGGGGAAAAACAGCTGTTCATTTCATTTTATTCTTAATGTGGTTTTTCAGATTGAAGTTTGACGGAGGCCATGTCCAAACTAATAATGTTTTCATTTTAAAATTTATTTTAAATCCATTAATTTATGTATTCGATACCTCCGGGTTTGTATTTTGGTTTGGGAAAAAGGACTTTTGGAAACGATGATGCATGCAACCTCATTCACGTACTAAACAAGTCTTGGGGCCATTATGTGTCCTCCTCTGAATTGATGTGCACCTGTCATGCGATGGGGCAGCATGATGGTGCCTCACAGCAAGAAGGTCCTGGGTTCGAATCCACCAGCCGGCCGGAGCTGGGGTCTGTGTGGGGTTTCCATGTTCTCCTCATGCTTGCGTGGGTTCTCTCTGGGCTTCCCCCCACTGTTCAGAGACATGCATGGGTTAGGTTGACTGGTAGGTGTGAATGTGAGAGTAAATGGTTGTCTGTCTGCGATAGACTGGCAGTCTGTCTGGCGTGTACCCCGCTTTCCACTCTGACAGCTGGGATAGGCTCCAGCCCAGTTGTGTCCCTGAATTGGACAAGTGGAAGAAAATGGATGGATGAATGAATAGATGGCTGTCATGTGATCCCCTTTCTGGAGGAAAACAAGGATATCACCTGTGACTACTCATGTATTCAGCGCAGACAGGAATTTACAGGTGTTTATCTGTATCTGTATTAACAGCTGTTGTGCGCTTGAACGGTAGATATACATAAGGAGTCACGACTTTATATGAGTGGTGTTCTGATATGCACATGTGCGCATGTTACAATGGATGGCAGTTATTTGTCAGTTGCTGTTAAAATGCTCATCTAGTTTGGTTTAAAAACACTGGTTTAAGGTGAAAATGTTAGCGTGGACGCAGCCTCAATGTTTACTTCTCTGCTTCTGAAGAGTACATCATGTTCTCACCAGGGAGCTGGATGGTACAACCAGGCTGTTAATGTCATCTAAGGTGGAAACCAAGCCAGTGTAATAGCAAACCATCAACCAGCCAGAGAATGTAGGCTTAAATTTCTTGAAATCTCCAACAACAAAAAAAAACAACAAAAAAAATGACCGTGATGGGTCCAAGTAAGCACAGAATTTAGTAGGACACAAAATTTGGTCTGAGTTGGGAAGTTGTAGAACAGTGTGTCACGTTCAGTGGCTCATGGACAGCATTTGTTGGAGGCAGTGTTAGTTATTCATTTTCTCTTTCCGCAGACAGTCTATGGATGCAACCCAGTGGGTTTTTCCTGTCACAAACAAGATTTCTTTACCACTGTCCGTGCCATCAGGGACTAAAGTTTTAAGAAGGGAAATGGTGGCTATGTAAGAAGTCGTTTCCTGCTCATTGCCTCCAGAGAGGAGACTTAATGAGAACAATTTAATGAAGGCTTTTTAATACATTTCCTCTAAGGAAGAGGGTGTTTTGAGTGGTACTGGTTGAGTTTTGTCTGTATTGTTACAATAATGTATAGTAACTGACATGCATGCTGACAGTACTTTTTTTTTTGATCTAATTTGCTCCTCATCCTCTGGACAGAAATGATCTGCTCTGTGTTTATGGGATCAACCACCTGAAGTGGGGACTCTGGAGCATATCTTGCTCAAGGGAACACTATTTGTGCACGAGGACTATCAAACCTGAGGCCCTTCGCTCTGAGGATGACCTCTGTTACCGCTGAGCTATACAGAAGTCAATAAGGGGCGCTCATGTCAACGATGGAAAGACCGAAATATAGAGCCATTGACGCTACATGGTGGGGTCAAGATAGTATCCAGCCCCAAAGCATGTCTATGATAATGATGGGAAGAGTAAAATCGAAAACGCGAGGCATCTCCATGGCGACAGAGGTGATGTCATGATCCCCGCTGCTGGCGAAGTCTCTGTAGTTGAGGATGCAGACACATATCTGCAGGGCCAGTCGGCTTACAAACCACTCCATTGTAAATCATTGTCACTGTAGCCACTCCTCTTGCTCTCCTCCACATTGTCTCCTATCTCGTGTTCTCGTTTAATTCTCTTGGCCTCTTTTTTTCACTCTCTTATTGCTGGTCTGTCTCTCTTATTGATGTCTATATCTCTTGATCTCTCCTCCTTGGCCGTGCACTCTAAGCTGGTGGTGTTGAAAGAGATGGATGCTCACTGCCCTCAGTAATCTCCGCAGCAGCCATTTAGATAATTAAGTCACTGTTCTTTCACTTGGCTCTCCATGTCCCGCTTCCAAAGCTGACCTACACACACGCTCGCACACGTACACAAAGTCACACGCGGGCTACAGTAGCTCCAGTAATGCTGCAGCCTAAAGAGTGTCTTTTTCCCTTTTTTTTTTTCTTTTCTCCTGTTGTGTGTGTGTGTGTGAAATGTGCGTGTAGCCATGTGTGGCATCAGCCACAAGAGCTGTTTGTTTTGATGCCGTTGTTGGTTTTTGTTTAGAGAACAGAGAAATTCGCGCAAGGATGCAACGGGGAGAGAAAAGGCGACAGCTGCCACGGGCCACAGAGAATACACTCAAATGTATACACAAGTACAAAAACAACCGCCTGATTGGCGTCTGGAAATTCGCCGCTCCCGCATCCCCCCCCCCATAGAAAAAAGCACGTAGAAAGGCTGGATGGGAAAGTGTGCACACTTGCCTCAGGGTTTTTTTTCTCTTCTCTCCAGCTCCGTGTCTTGCTGTTGTGATAATGTGGCGTTTTGTTGAAAGTCGGTGTTTTAATTAACTGAGCAGCAGCGTGCAGTGGTAGAGGTAGCAGTTTCTCTCTGTTCCTTAGGCTAATCATCACGCCTGGGCTGCTGACAGTCATACACTGGCAGGGTGTTACTAACTCAGTCGCTGCAATATTTCCGCGGTCATCCCCGCCCGCACGGGGGGGCTCACGTTTTCGGACAGAAAAATGACTCTCGGCCCATGCCGTTTTCATCATGCAAGAGTGAAAACAGACCCCTGCGTATTCCGACTTGAGTAAACAAGCGGCTTGGAAACCCTTGCATCACATCATATCCCCTACACAAACACGCATGAATCACACATGCGCCCGTACGGCTGCCCCCCTTTTTTCCCCACATCCGAAGAAACTTTTACTTATTAATGCTCTGCTAAAAGAATTGTGCTGATGCACACAGAGAGGGTAATTTGCTGTCAGTGCTGTCGGCATATGCAATATTTCTTAATCTCAAGAAAAAAATAACCCTTGGCCCCACTTCCTTTTTATTTCTCTTCCCTATGTCTACCTAATACACCTGATCCCTATTTTTTTTTATCTGCCTTGAATGATTTGGCCTTTGCTTGCGTGCTTTATCAAACAGGAGATGATCAGAAAGTGTCTGTCTCTGACAAAACGAGGCAGTATGTGCATGTCACCCACCAGTATTTCATCCATCAAGGTGTCAGATTAATATACAAAGTGCCATCTCTCACTATCGTCTCTGAACCTGTGTGGAAATCCTAATAGGCAGATGAGATAAGGAAATGCGAGGTGCTGGATTCAGATTAGTTCTCGGTCTGCTCAGAACGACTGGTGATTACCTCATGGTTTCTTGTCAAATACTATAGAAGTAGCTGTTTAAATAACACCACCCTATGTGCCTCTAATTTGCTAAAACGGAAGCTATTTTTGGTTTCAGCGACGCTTATGCTGGTGGGTTCTGTTATGAGAAGCCCTACTATTTTCTGATATGCTGCTGCCTGTGTGGTGCCTCTGGATTCCACTCAGACCACTAATGAGGTGTGCGAACAGTAGCAAAGTACTAATTCCCCGCAAACCGCTGGGATTAATTCAACCTACTAATGCTAAGAATCAATCCCAACAATAGGCTTGTAGGTTTCCACATAGCTGCGTTTGTCTTCTCGATTTCTGAGGACGTCCCTTTCTCTGCCTCTCTACAGCCCCTCCGTAACTCACCTCCACACATACACACAGTGTTTGAGGACACGAGACACACTGAACTTAATTTTTCCTTTCCTGTGTTTGCCTTTCCTCTGGGTTCCGCTCTGTTGTTCTCGAGTTTTTTTTTCTTCCTCTTCTCCTGGAACATCAATTAGGTTTCTCCTGTTCACGTCCTTACTAAGGAGAGCTAAAAATACCAAGGAAGCCCTGTTTCTTTCCCAGCAATTCAGTTTGCTTCATCAAGGTGGGAGAAAAAAAAACTCCTAAAAATGCTGGAAAGAAAAATCTCTGCACTAAGAATGTATTAACTCTCTACCATCCAATTTAGGTTTTAGCACATTGCTTAATTAATTACGCTTGTGTGGGAGTGCTTTTTATAAGCAGGTGTGTGTGTAATGGAAGTGAAATTTCCAATTTAAGATAGTACTGTATCTTCATCATCTGGTGTGACTCATCATCTGGGACGGATTCTAGCTGTGAAGGAGAATTTTAAAGGCCTGAGACTGGCTCGCTATGCTTCAGGCTATTCCTGTACCAACAGTCTCTCCCATTATTTAAATATCAGGGTGAATACCTCTGTCGTCCTGGAGGGACTGTCAGCACATTTACTATTGGGGTGTTTGTGTGTGTGTGTGAGTGAGCAAAGTGTGTGCACCTGTGGTAGTTACTCTCTATACTCGTGCGTGTCTCCCACAGGGCCGCTCATTTTACAGCAATGTCTTGTCCTCATAAAGTTACAGCATGCCATGTATCCCCAGCCCTCGTTTGTACCATCCAGCCTCGCTGATGGACGGATTGATCATTAGCGCAGCCTCGTGAGTCTAGCTGTTTGTGTGCGAGCATGGTGAAAGCTGGGCTGTCACTGGGTCAATAGAAATAAACACTACTACAGATTGGAAAAGGAGCCCTCCCTCTTGGGGAGTATCTGTAGCAGGAGGAACTGCTGGGTGGTATTAAACACAGGGCAGAATGTGCTAGCAAAGCAAACATCACACCCCAGAACAGACGTATGACACACCACCCACCCCTCTCCACCCTGATCCCATCTTTAACACCCTTCCCTCTATTTCAGGCTGTGCGCGCACACACACACACACGTGCACACACACATGCACGCACGCTTTACTGCTGTTATATCTCGTTTGCTCGCTCACACTGTCTGGCTGTCTCTCTGTCGTCGCTGCGTTCTGTCCATCTGTTACACTGTCTCTTTCCTCACGTCTATCTGTGGCTCCCTGCTCATTCCCACATGGCTTTGTTAACGCAGTTCTGTCACGCGCACCCAACATGCTGCGTGCCGCCTCGGAGTGACAGATGCTGCTCTAAAGGGTGTGTGTCTCACGTTCCCACCTGCCAGACAACTTTTTTTTCCTTTTTTTTCTCTTTTTCTCTTTTTTTTTTTGTTCAAACCGTTGCTGCATATGAAAAGTTGGCGTAAACTCCTAATTTGCACTGCTCACATAGGAACACATAGGGAATCACATCTTCTTCTCACGTCCCTGTATCTCCTGCACGTTTGCACATACGTCTGGAGCTGGCTGTAATTTGGAGTCAAAATTGCCCAGCCACCAACACACTGTGCTTCCACTGCACCTGACAGCCTTACACTCATGATGCGAGTGACAACACAATGGCGAATGCTAGTCAGTCAGCTCATTAGGTTCGATTGCTGACATAGTAATTCTGTTTCTGTCTTGACTCTTTTGCTCCCGCTGGAAACCTGAAGGTTTTTTTTGTTGCCATTTGGGCTTCCTGAGGATTAGTAATTGTATTCATTTTAGTTTTTAATCTCACAGGAAATAGTTCTCAGCCATCAGCTGTTTTTAGTAGGAGCCGGAGTCAGAAAATAGCATTTGGTGTGGGAACCTCTGATACCCTCAGGTAAGATTATTAACATGCTGACAGGATTGCAGGAGCTGAAGAGCCTCATTAATTGCTGTAGGGTATGACTGAAACACTGTCATTATTTCTCACAAATTTGAAGAAAAAAAAAAAAGCCCATAGATTGACTTAACATGTGAGCCTTGCAGCAAAGGTTATCAGCCCTCCTCTTGAAAGAGTGTCGTTTCATCCGGGGCTGACAGTGACTTCATTGGATGTGAAAGAAAATGGGCAAATCTTCATTGGCACCATCTCCCTTGAGCAGTGCGGCGCCGAGCAGCGTGTCATTGGAGATGTGATGTATTTAAGTGTTTATCTGGTCTGGCAGAGTCCACAGGTGTGCTGGGTATTGGTTTCCACAGGCACCTCTGAGAGCGAGATTTCTTTTTATCACCTTCTCATACTTAACCTCAAAAACACACAGAGCCACACTCCTTCAGCCTCGAGCTGACGTGGGCTCGCACACCGACACGCGCGCACACCCAGACTTTAAAGCAGTGGCAGAAACGTAGCTGCGAAGGGAATTTAAGTATCTGTAATTAGTAGCTTAAATCCTTCTGTTCACCGAGGACCATAAATGTAGTGGGATTTGTCTCGGTGACACTCGTTCTGCGGGGATCTGTTGCCAGCCTCCAGTTACACAGTACATACTGACATGCATAGTGCCGGGATGACAGGAATTCACTTAAGGGATTGTGCAGATATTGAAATGTAGAGCCAAGATTCTGAAAATGCTACTTGGGTGAATGATAGGATGTGAAGCATGGTGATGTGAGTGTCTCCTCTACGAAACAGCAAAAGCATTTGTCATGTGTATAAGGTACTTCATGATGCTAGACTGAAGGTTTATGTTCAGTCTCAAAGTCAGAAAGGAAACGTGGGAGCATAGAGACCCCTGATTAGGAAATGTGGTGTTATATGAGTCATGAGAAAACAGCAGCTTTGCATACTGTTTATACAAATGTAGCTAACCCTTTGAATTGTTCTGCAAGTGTTCTGTTCTGGAGAAACCCCTTATGAGCAGTGCTGTCAATCACAAAGGATTGCATTCATTTCATTGTGATTAATTCTTTTCTTAATTTTTCTGTAAAGTTGAGTGCCAGATATCACAAATCTTCAATGAATTTAGCAAACCGCTCTGCAGCTCTCTAAAAACTCTGCCCCTGACCCTTGCCCATTGCACAATGCACTGAACCCTTACAGACCAGGGGTTGGGGCCCAGTAACCCTATCCAGAGTAGGGTTTTGTCCCTTGATTTACTGTTCCTCCATATGGAAAGGAGTCAATTGAGGTGGTTTGGGCATCTGACCAGGATGCCTCCTGGTCAGATGCCTGAATGTCTCCGGCATGTCCCACAGGGAGGAGGCCCCACGACAGACCCAAGATATGCTGGAGAGATTACATCTCTGGCTCGGGAACGCCACAGTGTCCCCCCCACACCAGAAGAGCTGGAGGAGGTGGTTGGGAAGGGAGAGGTCTAGAAGTCTCTGTATAGACTGCTGCCCACAGAATCCAGATGTTACTCATGCACATTTGTTGACATTTTTTTATGATTTTAAATTTAGTACAATAAACTGTATAATATTATTTTAGCCATTTCATTTGTTTGTTAAGCCATTAAAATGCACACATGTCCAAGTTTGACACCTGACACTGGAGTTCGTGTCTTGTTTCCTTAGTCTCAGAGACAACTATTATGGCATTTCCCTTTAACAAGACTTTTTTTGGTAATTTAATTTTTATTGAAATAGGCACTGGATAATCCTCACAGTCCTTCGCAGGGTATTTGAATAGCTCTGCTCACTTTTTGGATTTTTTTTTTTGCTGTTAGCGATAAAAGAACGCAATGGAGGCACTTTTTTTTTTTTTTTAAAGAGTGAATAATATCTACTTTCTTCACTTTTCATCCTTCTTTCCTGTGCTGAGTGTTGCTATCCTCTTTTGGTTTATTCTACAAAGCCTCCTTGTATGAGCACATGAAAACTTAGTTCAATGCCTTTTCTGCATAATCAAATGGATTGATTTGTTCTCAAGTGCACCCATGTCCTAACAGGTTTACAGGCAGACAAAACACACTCTGTTTTGCAGTGAATCACCGTCTAGACTAGATAGCACAGTGGATGCACAATGGCATGTCTCCACTTCACATCTGAAAAGCGCTGATAAAAAGAAATTGTGAAAGCAAATGCACTCTTGCCCTCAATTCTGACTTTTGTGGAGATAATGTCTCCTCTTTTTTTTTTTTGCTTTTTCTTAACCCGTTTTTATGTGGAGGACTTTTCCGACTGCCCTCTTATTTCTTAGCTGAGGTGTGGAGCACAGGAGATAAGAGAATATTACCTGGCTCTAACTCTGCCATTGTTCCACTGGCCTAGAACCTTGTTAGTCTCTCTGTACATATTTTTAGAGATAATTCAACCTTATTCTATTGGAAAATTTGAGGTTATTAAAAGGGGTTACTATGGAGAAGGAGTAAGGTTATTGCAGAGAGAGAGAGTGAGAAGAGAGCGTGAGAGAGTCATCCCACAGATTTCAGTAGCTTCGTCTGGCTCTGTCACCACGGATCAGCTTGCTGTGTTTGCACAGAGTAGACCTTGTATGTGGGGTGGGGTGGGGGGGCTGAATTGGGGATTGAGAGAGGTGGGAACAATTGTGATTTAAAAAAAAAAAAAAGTACAAAAGATAAAAACACAAAAGAAGAGAGAGAGAGAGGATTGCGGTGGATAAATAAATGGATGGTCACAGCAGTTAAAGTTACAGTAGGGCCAGTGCTCCCACCACAGGCTGCATGGTGTATCGCTTCCATCAAAGCTTTTGTAAAGAACCTTTCATTTGCAGCCTCCTCGCAGAGTCTTGTACAGTGTGGTTGGGTTTAAACACATTCAGTTGTAGTATATGCTCCTTTTGTACACTAGCGCACACACAGAGATACTCTCAGAGAAGCCGGCATTTCAAGGCGTTCCCTCCTCTGTGAGGCTGAGAAGCAGCGTGACAGACCCCAGCGTGCAGAATAAAGACTTATCATCCGCTGTCATTCTCTCCTTACAGACCAGGGGATTTTGCATGGGGCTCGCTGAACCTGGTTTGAGCTTGTTATATGTTTATTTCATCTGTTATCATAGGCATAATGTGCCTTTGGTGAGGCTGAGTACAATGCGCTACAAACCCATCAGTGATGGATTTCACTACTCAGATCCTGTACCACTTTGATTTATGACATAATAGAAGAGTGATACGCTGCTCCTGCTGCACAATAGCGCCGTGCTCCATTCTGATGTAATTCTAGCTCACTGTCACCTCTTAGCCTATCGCAGCCCGCTGTGCTCGAAAAGGGGAGAACCCTCCAATGCACTTCAAGGGCAATCTGATTGAATTAACCAGCCATTAGATGTATGAGATGAGCTGCAATTTGGAGGGGGGGGTATTTATCTATTCAGATGAATGGGTTTTGTCCGCAAGGTTATGTTACAGCTACGCTGCCCTGAGGACAACTTGAACTAAATGTGTACCTGTTTGCGTCTGGCTCAGCCATTTTGTTTTAACCTCTCATTGCTAAGTCTCGATGCTTCACATAACACATTTGGCTCCTTATGGTGTTTGGCACTGATGGTGTTTTTTTATAGACCTGCTCAGCGGTGCTCATTTCTCTCCCTCTTGTCGCAGCCCTCGTTAATGACTGGGAGAATAGGAATTAGAGGCAACAAATGAACCGCAGTGTGTTCGCGTCAGTCAGGTGCAGTGGGAGCAGATGCTGTGAGCATTTACACCTTCATGTCAACATGTTCTCTCTTTAATTTACTGACTGAGCGTTTCAGTCTTTATATGTCGCACTGTTCTTGATCTTTTCCCAGAAATGTTGCTTTTGCCTCTGTAGTCCTTACTTCTACTTTATATTTAAAATGACCTTTACCCTCTTTCTGTTTCATGCAGGCCTGCCCCTGTTGTTCCCTCTGAAAGGAAGAGGAAGTGATGTCACGCCACCACCACCGCTTTGAGAGGGACTACCGGGGACCCTGGGAGCGGAGAGACATCCGTCCTTCTGGCCTCCACAATGGAGGAGCCAATCATAACTGTGCCTCTGCCGTTGTCAACGGCAACAACCGTCCGGGGCTCCTTCCCCTCCCAGTCATCCCCTCCCTTCTCCCCACTCCAGTTACAGTTGCCGTGACAACATCGAGCAGCGACATAGCGGTCAAGCGAGGCATCTCGGCAGCAGGATCGGTGGCTCCGGCATCAGCCAAGGTAAGAGCCTCATCCAAATGGATGCTGTGGCACTCGTCTTGGAAAGATCTGCCTCTTTTACTGCTTTGTCAAGTTTCTCAATAGCTTTTTTTTTTTTCTCACTGTGTCAACTTTTCGATCTGTGATGACTCCCCAACTGGACATGATATCCAACTTTCTCCCTGCTTTTGAGACTCCTGTTTTCTTCTCTCACTCTGTGTGCCTTCCAGTTCTTCCCTCCCACTTTTTTTCCCCTAAACATTTCTGCACTGGCGTGCCTGTCTTCATGGTTCAACTGTCTCAGCTCTTCAAGCCCCCTCTGTTCTCTCTCTGCGGCCTCCTCTCCTCTTTACCTTTATCCCTCACTCCTGTTTTGCTGCACATTCTCTGATGCCCCATTCTTGCCAAACCATTTTCTTTCCATCTTCATTTTCTCTCTCTGCCAAATTGCTAGCTTGTCCTGCTTTTGCCTCCTTAGTAATTTTTTTCTTCCATTATGTAAATGACCTCTGACAGTGGCTCAAATGGGTGCTGCTTTCAGGTGATGATTCAGAGTATGTTAGAAGCAAGTTAGTAAAATGAACTAAATCATTATATAGCATATCAATATCTACTGATCTTATAATTCACTGATTTCCGACCAGGGTTACAAGTAACCCAGGAGGTATTTCTCCAGTAAAGGTGTGTGGAACAATTAGCTCAGCTGATACAAATAATAAATAAGGGGAATGCATAAATATTTATTTAGCTTTACTTTAAACAGGTCAAATTATTTCATTGTACAGATTAAATTGTTTGCTAAATATAATTGATAAATAGTTTACATGATAACTAAGTAAAGTTATTCATATAAAGCTGTAAAATATTTTTTGGGGAAAGTATCGCTATCAGTTAAATGGCTAGTTAACAATATGAATTAAGAACTGAAATTGTTAGCTAGCTATAGTGAATAAATGGTTAATATGGCAGTAAAGTAAAATTATCAATATAAAATTGCAAAGTAAATTAATATAAGTTGTAAATTATTTGAAAAAAGTATGGCTATCAGTTAAGCTGCTAGCTAGCAATATGGATTAACACCTGAAATTGTTAGCCTGATATAACGGATAAACTGTTAATATAGCGGTAAAGTAAAATTCTGAATAAAAAGTTTTTAAAAAGTATGGCTTACAGTTAAGTTGCTAAGTAACAAAATGGACTAACAGTTGAAACTGATGGGTAAGTAACTAATGAAATAAACAGGGCGAATTTCTGTAAAAGTAAGGCTAACAGTCAAACTGTTAGCAAACAGTATGAAGCGATTAATGTGGCAAGATAAAAATATGGATAAACAGTTTAAATTGTTAGCCAAATGTATTAAATAAACTGGCCAGTAGGCATATTGAAATGAATGTTAAATGAAGTAATGGCTAAAAGTAGTTTATAACTGGCTGAAATAGTGAGCTAATAGTTGTGGAGAAATAAGCTGAGCCCAATCAAACTCATTGGAACAAGTGTTGAAGAGGAAGGAATATTTTAGCCTAACACAGCTGTTGGTGTACATTAGAAGAAAAAGATTGTGAACCATGGTCATAGATTAAAATTAATTTCTTCTTAGCTGCATTGTGGCCATGATATTCAGGCCAAACTGTGTTATAAAGCAATTTTTTTAAGGCCTCAAGTGACTGAGGTGCATTCATTCCAGATTTGATTATATGCTGTATTTGTGTTCAGAAAATAACTGCAGTTTGAAAGTGTCTGAGTGGTACAGTTTGTGTTCTCCACCCCAATCGTCTTGGGATTTTGCTAGCAAGCTGCCTGTCAGCAGCGTGTGAAGAGCGAGGCCTTCACCAAAAAGGAGTTAGACATTTTAGCCTCTCCCCTGCCTCTGCTTCTATGGATACCATTCATCTTCTCTCTACATTCCTCCTTATTATCAGATCATTTTCTTCAACTTCTTGGTCTCTTGCTCTTGGTGGAATCTGCTCTGTAAGAGCAGAGGTAAACAATGCTCTGGTAATTTAGCCCACAAGTGCACATCATTAGGTTCCCTGCTGAATGCACTGACCACAGACTCAGTGAATCTGCTTTGGCACTGCATCGGCCTTTCCTTTTGTGCAGCTGAATAATTACATACATTCAGACAAAGTCTTGCCAACTCCCACCGTGGCCGTTGTCATCATTCAATGGCTGCCATAGCAATTAAGTACTTTGCATTGCGTGTGAATGCACACTTGTTTAAGTATACAGTATATGTGGGAGTGTGTGTATGTGTGTGTGTGCGCATGCACAGCAACAACTATATGGATATTTCCCAAGATGCCACCATTATTCAGGGATTTACTCTACTTTGTCTTGCCCCTGACAGTCCTTTGTAATGTAGGCAATAGAGACCAGCACAGTTTAGAAATGGAAATGCAAAGTCTGGGTTCTGCTTTAATAGTGGCCTCCTACAGAAGACTTAAGAAGTGGCCAACACTACAGGAGCCTGTCTCTCTATCTTCTTCCTGGCTGTGTACTGTCCTCACATACTCTCTCCCTTTCTGTCATCTTTGATCAAAGCTGTTGGTGGTCACAAAGAGTCTGATGGACGGCTGTAGCTCTCTCTCCATGGCCCCTGTGTCTCTGCTCTGTCCACAGGTACACTAAAAACCTGGCAGACCATATTGATTTCCAGTGTTTGGAGACCCTCTCTTCATAAACACACTGGTCCAACTGGAGTCATATAGCAAGACCTATCCAGGAATGTGTGTGCGTTTGTGTGCTCGTCTGAACATGATGCCCCTACACATGTGATATAAAACAAAAATTATGAGTAGCACAAGAGGCATAGCTTTGGTGTTTGCTTTGCAGTTTTTTTGTGAGATTTATGAATACGAATGCATACATATTGATGCAGGTGTACATATGTGAGGGTGTGTGTAGAACAAATCTAAAGCTAACCACATGGAACAATGAACCATACCTAATCTAGTTAATCTAGACCTATACTCTATCACTTGCAAGGCAATAATTTTTTTTTTTAACTTATTTAATGTACTTTCTGTGCTGCTATCACAGATGTAAAGACACTGTACACATTAAACCTGTGTAATTAATAACAAAAGCCAGCGGGTCTCCTGCTGATGAGTAGTATCAGTAAATGTCAGGGAAAAGCCCAGTTTCACTCAGTTTTACATAGCATCATTTGCTTAGAATATAAATGAGGCTCAATTTACTTGGTAGTAACAAAATAGACGTTTTTCAAATGGAGTGATGCTATTATTCTCGCAAGCATGGTAGCATCCAAGCAGGCCGTTGTTTATTTCTCAAAGAAGGTGAGAGCTGAGGCCTGTTGCCTGTTCACAATATTAGGCTCAAACTACAAGGCCGAATTCCATAAAACTTGAAGAAGTGGAGCATGAGTAAAAGAAGTACTCATTAGATTTTGGTGCTAATACTGAATACTTTCGTTAAAATGGAAAAATAGTGCATTGGCCTTGGTGGAGAATGCCTCATACATTGTATTATTTACAGTTCAACGTTCTTCATTAAAAAAACAACACCTTTCTACCTTTCTGACATATTTTTACCGCTCTCTGTGAATGAATAAATGTGTATCATGTGTGCCACCAACATTTTCTTTATGCTGACTGAATATTAAAGAGAGAAATCTAATATTTGGTTTACTTGATGTTCAGTCCTGGATGAGACTTCCTCAGTTCAGTGTTCTGTTTACGCGAGCGTACTTGCATCAAAATTGCAGCGCACTTGGAGTTCCAACCAGAACATATTAGCTGGACACGCCGTCTTAGCTATAGCCTCGTATAAGGGCTATCCTTAAAAGGGCACACACTGTGCCATTTTATTAATCTCGTCCCGTGCTATTTTTTATTAATCTTTTACATTGCATTAAGTCACACTACAGGTTTTAATCTACCCTCCCGTGTGGCCAGAGCATGTGACTTTTCTGCTCACACTGAACTGAAATACCAAATCCTCCAGCTGCTTTTGTCCAGGGAAAATTTAGCAATGCTTATTCAAACAACATAGTTGCACGTCCTCATTACTGACAATAAAAAGATATTACTTTGTGCAGTTTACAAAGCTGAAATCACAGTGCTGCTTTAATAATGAATTATAAAGGTTTTTACACCTCTTCTGAGTGATCTGCATAGGGCTTGCGCTTTTAAAATTGTATCAATTCACTTCTGAGGGATGGATTTGTGAAATATCTGTGCTTTTAAATCTGTGGCTAAACATGTGCACATTAATGTTACAACCTGTTATTAAGGTTAGTGAGGATTTTATAGACTTTATACATGCAGTAAATCTGGAATTTCGATCCACTAGCGCATTACTCAGAATATATCTTCCCACAGATAGGCCACTGAAACATATGGATTTTGCAGCATGGACTAATCCCTTACTATGAAATTTTTAATCCATCCTCCCCTGATATTTAATGGCAGCACTACAGCGGTAGCTGGAATTTCTTTACCAGTCCTTGTATGATCCAAATGCACCAGACGTAGGCGATACATATAAAGAGCTGATAAATTGGATCGATTTGTTGGCTGAACATGGATGATGCCAGATAAGACGACATTCACCGATGGCAGTGGCCAATCTTAATCTGTTTTTGTCCCGTGAGTTTTGTCATCCTGCTGTCTGGGGCCCAGTTTCATCAATTTTAAATGTATGCAAATTCAAAATCCAAATAACAAGAGGAGGGGAAAAAAAGTGTTATTAAGTATTCATGTTGTTATTTTAAACATCGTTATCAGCCCAGAATCTCACATCAGTACAGCCTTGATATTGATCAAGGGAGTACCAAAAATAAATCATTATCATTTGCTTGAAGGCTTATGTTGATGGACTGCATCACTGGCATTTTGAGTCTCTCTGTTTACATCTCATTCATTTCTCTGTTGAAAATCTTTCTTGATGAGATTTGGTTTCTGATCTTTCGAACAGTCTCGAACTGTGATTGCTATTTGTTTAGCCTGTAGCCATCTCATTAGTTTAATGTTGTTAGAAACAAACTCGGTAGGTAAGTAATCTTCTGTTATGGGCCTGTCTTATTCTGGTCCGATAGCTGTAGTAGGAAGGCGCAAAATGAGGTGAAGTTCAGTATCAATTATTTAAAGAGGCTTTGTGAAGGTTATGCTTTGTATTTTGTAGTGTCTCAAAAATTATTGATTCACAGTTGTTTGCAGCAAATAAAAGGCTTGAAAGTACAAGTTTATCACGTTATCGTGCAGTGTTTTTTTTTTTTTTGCTTTAAATTGAAAGGGGCGCCAATGTGTATGCACAGTACTGCTTGCACCAAATCCAATAAGCCGACAGCTTGGTAAACAGTGAGCTTGAATAAACTTGATATTTACTTTTAATTCTTTGTATTAAAAGTGTTACTTTAGTGATGAGTTGAGCCCAGGTGAGCATCATGAAGGGGGGGGATCCTTCAACTGCTGACAGCAACAATCAATAGAGCTTGTCTTAAAACAAAATTACACATTGTGTCTTGCTGGTCATTGATTTCAGCCAGGTCAGGTAGCCAGTGGATTGAAGCAGACCCCATACTGGGACCAACACAACACTGAACAGCAGGTGTCATGGCCTCACTCTGACACAATCAAAAAAAAGAAAGAAAAAAGCAGGCTTCTTCTAAGACTATATTTTTCTGCATCTAGTAAGCAGCAATTGGATCTGCCATGTGAGTGGGGGAAAAAGCAAACAATACAATGATGCTCTGGTCAGCACTGAAGCTTTTAAAACACTGCTGGTACAACACGACTAGGCATCACCTTTGCAGGGCATTAGCAGTGGCTTAGCTTTCATTCTTATTATCTTGCAGAGCCTTAATATCTCCGTAAAGAAACACTCCATGCGAATGTCACTCTTGTGTCAGGGAGCCTTGTAATGAATAGACTGGAAGAGCGAAAATTATTGAATCTCCACCGAGGTTGAGGCTAAAAGGGGAAAAAGTCTTTTGAAAAATGGGATAACTTTGTGACGAGTCGCTGTGAAATGTATTGAATATGAGATGATTAAAGTTTAAGTAGGCACACACTGGGGAAGCAGGATGAGAGAGACAGAATGGAGTCGGGAGGAAGGGAGGGAGGCGGTAGGTGAGAGCTGCTTTTGAATTAGCTTGAGCTAGTAGAGGAAACTACAATTGTTCTGTCAAACACTGCAGTGCAACTCCATCGTCAAGATAAGATAAAACTTTACATTTTCAAAGCAGACAGACTCACCATGGGGTCTTGCAGAAAACTCTACTCCTTTATGAGGAAAGCTGAGAACACTGATCATCGCAGCGAGAGAAATGATTGCTTCACAGCTTGAAATGATGTCATCCAGCGTGCCTTTATACTGATGGACATAAACTGATGGTGCAGATAATTTAGCAAGATAGTTTACAAGAACTGGTTAAGAATAATAATAAAAATATATATATATATATAGCGTGGTTCTTTTTACCCGTGACATTTTGACTTCCATTAAGATTAAAAATCTATACTCAAAACTCTTCCTAAATACTAAATAGTGCAAAGCTTTCTGAGGCACCTTTATCTTCTCTCTGAGGTGCAGCAAGGTAAACAATCTTCACACGCGGCTGCCTGGATGTGATTTATTAGCTTCTACTGTATGTGTTGCCATCCTATCTCAGACTTGCTGTGTGCCATTTTCATTCACAGTGAAAATGTCACCAAATCCAGCTCTCAAAAGACAATTCCTCTGAAGTAGACCTGACTGATTGATGAGGAATGCTCTATTTCAGCACTGCAGCTTTCATTTATTATCTATATGGCATCGTGTAAAACCTGAAGGCTTTTTCATAGGTGAGTCAAGAGTCCCTTTATCGGAGTTTCAGTGTTTGAAGAGTTATTCAATTTTAAATATGCGGAGCCAGAGGTCTGTTTCTGGGTTTTTTTTTTTTCTTTGTAAGTGGTTAAGTGGTGCATGTGTCGGAGGATATTTTAGCGCTAAAAGTCAGCTTGTCTAACAAAGAGCTGAGCTGAACCTGTCAGCTCTTTCTGCCTTGTCCATCTGGTGGAAGTGCCAGTTTGGATAAAGACAGCCCTCAGCGCGTATGCAGAAAATCCGCCCTCAAGCGCGCTATTAAAAATGCCACTTTCTTTTTGCTTCTTCTGATTGGATTTTTCCTCACTGGAAAACAAGAGTTTAATTCCTGGCACATACAGCCAGGATAACGTTCACAGCCTGTCGATGCGTACACCTGATTTTAATTGGTCTGACAGTTAATGAACTAAGACTCCTGCCTCAGTCTTTTGCTTTCCATTAGCCGGGCATTAATTCTTTAGATTCTTTTTACGTAAGCGCAAACATCACCGGGGTGTTTGCGGACAAACAAATGTGCTGTCAGGCATCTGCAGCAGAGGCATTAAAGAACCAGCGGACCTCAAGGGAGCAGTGGGAAGATTAGGCAGTGATTTTCCCTTAACATGATACATGGAAACTTTTGAGTGTTAATGAGATGCAGTGATTGTGCGTTTACCTGGAGCAACAGCACTGGGGTCTGGACGTCTCTGCGCCATGTGGGGAGAATTAAAGCTTTCCACTTTGAGTCAGACCGGGCTATGCTGCAATGATTGCTAATCAAGGACAGAAATGCAGAGCCAGCCAGCCAGAGTGAGTGTGAGAGAGAGTCAAAGACAGACAGACAGGTGGACTCCTCAGTCATGAGGACTGCATACTGTCAAACTGTCAGAGGAAGAAAAGGCATTGTAAAAAGGGAACTGTCAAAACCTTATTTTTTTCCTTCTTCTCCCCCCTGTTATTCACATTTTAAATCGGACAGGTTGTGAATGGAAGTCATGAATCCGATGACAGATTTATCAGAAATCTCTCACCCTCATCGCACAGTTAGGACAACGTCATCTTTGCTGTCCAAAAAAATATTGATAGCCGTCTTGATTTTGGGGGTGGGGGGGGTCCATGTAAAAACGAAACAGTTGGCGGATGTGGGAGGATAACGAAGCAACAGGTCAAAGGACAGGTGAAGGAAAGTGTTATCTTAGTCTGTCTTGTCACTCTCCCAGTGACAGGAATGTCCCACGGGTTTCATCTAACTCGCATCTTTTTTCATGAGTGCTCCCGTGGTCTGTCTTTCTGTCCATAGAGGTAGGATCCCAGCTAACCTATTGTCTTGAAAATGTAGTGCTGCAATTATCCATCCAGCTCTTCTCCTATAACAATTCTGCAGCCTGGCCAAGTCTTTCTTCTCTCTGCCTTTAGCTTTCAGTGCGCATGCTGGATTTGGATGCTTTTGGGCGAAAAAAATAAATAAATAAATAAAATGGACCGAGACGAGCTATTGTTCTAAAAAATCCATGGATACCCCAGAATAGGAGGCCTTTTGGGGAACTGGCTCTGCAGTGTGTCTTTGCTGGTTACAGTGGGCTTTATAAAAATTCTGCGTGCCTGGCTCTGGCAGGAGAAGAGAAGATTGTCCAGTAGGGGCTTGCTCTTCTCCACTTTCTGTTGTTTTTTTTTGTGTGTGTGTGTGTGTGTGTGTGTGTAAACGTGTGGGTGGAAATGGAAAAGCAGCCTTCTCAACACACCGGCTGTCTTATGAGTCTGGCTCCAAACTGGCGGCCTGATGGCTCAATCTAATAAGCAGTCATTGGATATCAGATTTGAATCTCTCTGCTGTGTGAAAGACGAGACGCAAGTCCCTTCTCTATTTATGTCACAATGACTATGCAATATGAGGGCGTTATATTGAAAGGGTTGAGGAGTGTGTTGTCATCCAATACTGTACATCTGCTCTCCCACCAGTACACAGAGATCATTGTCCCTCTGGTCTTTGGCTGAGGAGAAACTGGCACGGTGAACGTCACTAGACAAATAAAGGTGTGTTTATAAAGAGCTCTTTTTAAAAAAAAATTTTCCCCCTTTTCTGTTCCATGTTTTTTCTGTGCATGGCATTAGTTTGTCTCCTGTGCTCAGATCTGTTGGGAAATTAGTAGCTTATGTTACACCCTCCAGTTGCACAATTTGATGAAAGCAAGAAAGTCACAGAAATCCCTTCCCCACGTTATCGCCTTGGCTTTTTTTTTTTTTTTGAAATCTTGCTCCATCACACCTCTGTTACTTTTTCTATCTAATTTGTCAGCCCATCTCTGTGCTTCCCCTCCGTCCACTACTCCTTTTGCGACTTCAAACAACTTCTTGTCTTTGTTGAGGCATAGATCCCCATGCCTGCGTCAGCTATGCCACCCTCTGAGCGAGCTTGTGTGAAATTGGATTGCTGATCCGCTGGTTTTGAGTGGCAGAGATGTAATATGGGATAGCGGCAACCGCATGCTCTGATGCCAGAGACAGCTGTTACAGGACACCAAGGGATCACAGATGACGCTTGACTCCTAGTCCTCATCTCTTCAAGACTGGAAATGCTCTCAGAAAATCTCATGACAGCATAAAGGGAAAACGCCACTGAACAACAAACAGACACGTAAGGCTGCGGTCAGGCACATTGCGCTCCCCAGCTTGTTCAAGGCTGTCAGATTTGCTCGATTCGCTTAAGTGTCAAGAGGTCATTGTTGATCCCTGGGCAATTTGAAGTGGCTGTCGTCTTAGATTAGCCATTATCATTTGTCATCGCTGTCACCGCTCCTCTTCCTCATCATAAGTTGAGAGGTCTAAGTCAGAGGGGAAAGTTATTCTCCATACAAAATTTTCTTTTGATTATCACACACTCAGACTACTTTGGCCTGAAAGGTAAAAGGTTTGCACTCTTTACTGGCTTGAATTCATGTCACTGGCAGGGGCATTTCTTCAAAGTAAAAACGGTATCAAAGCATGCACAGATTCCTCTCAAACCGCTCCTACAGCATAGCCTGTCTTCACCATCCTCCCATTTTTCTCAGTTTGTTTTAAGCAGTCATTTTCCTGCAAAGTAAACTATATCGCCAAAAGTATTGACTCATCCAGATCATTGAATTCAGGTGTTCCAATCACTTCCATGGCCACAGGTGTATAAAACCAAGCACCTAGGCATGCAAGCTGCTTCTCCAAACATTTGTGAAAGAATGGGTCGCTCTCAGGAGCTCAGTGAATTCCAGCATGGTACCGTGATGGGATGCCACCTGTGCAACAAGTCCAGTCGTAAATTTTCCTCACTACTAAATATTCCACAGTCAACTGTTAGTGCTATTATACCAAAATGGAAGTGGTTGGGAACCACAGCAACTCAGTGGTAGGCCACGTAAAATCACAGAGTGGGGTCAGTGGGGGCTGAGGTGCATAGTGTGCAGAGGTCACCAACTTTCTGCAGATTCAGTTGCTACAGACCTCCAAACTTCATGTGGCCTTCAGATTAGTTCACGAACAGTGCGTGGAGAGCTTCATGGAATGGGTTTCCATGGCCGAGCAGCTGCATCCAAACCTTACGTCACCCAGTGCGACTATTCGCTGCAGTGCTATAAAGCACGCCGAGTGCATATTCAGTAAGCAGCCATTGTTGGCAACAGCACTTGGAACCTGAAAAAATATCAAAGAATCTGCAAATGCTGGTTTCAGAGGGGGTGCCTGTAAGATCGTCCAGAATAAATGGTGCAGTTTTAACCCCAAAATGTAAATATTTACGGCCAACATTTTCCCTATGCCATTTTAATTATTTGTTAAATTGTTATATATTAATGTCTTTTAGTTGTAGTAAAATGCTTTTCGTATGAGGGATATCCCAGCAATTCCAGCCACATTAAGGCATTTCACCATTTAGATATTTAGCAGCATGCATTAGCAGAATGCTAGCATTTAATGTGTCATGCAATGAAAAAGTAGCGAGGCAGCAGACAGGAGTGTTTCATTTTAGTTCTGCAATATAATCAGTGCTGTATTTGTAAAAGCTAGAATGGAGCTTTTTGTCTAGAAGCGGGTGTAAATAGTTATTTTAGCCATTTAGCAGCATTATGTAACTGAGAATTGTTTATTGAGCGCTATCTCATGAGCACCCCCCACTGCGCCCTCAGCTGAATCGCAGCCAATTTCTGTATAGTGGAATTAATAGGAAGTAGAAAGGCTCCTCTACATTACCGACATTACTCATAGCTGTCTGAATTATCCACATTTCACTATAACACAAGATGAATGCTGTGAAAATGCTTTTGCTTAACCTCGTCAGTGGGAAAAGAAATGCTTGCTTCTTTCTGTGATACCTCCTATCTTACTGCCTGTATCCACTTCTACTGTGGTCTCTTCTTTAGAGAACAGTTTTTGGGAACTTAAAAAAGAAGAAGCCTTGGTTCTGACACCTGTTTGTAGTGTGGCTTTCTTTTATCAGTTTTTTTTTTTTTTTTTTTAAAGCCAGCAGACTGAATTGTCAGAGGCTGCTTCATAAAGTCAGTAGAGACACATGAAGTATTTCTTTTCTTCTCCCCGTGTAGGTGGGACCTAATTGTGCTCTGTCTCTGTGCTTATACAAGTTTTATATTAGCAGTTTCATCTCCCACTTAAACAAGTTTAGTGCAGAAAATGTATTTATAGAAAGGCGAGTTGTAATTGATATCATCTGCATTTGAGTATTTACGGCCTATTTTAGATAATAGATTTTAGAAAGCAGCAGTCAGATTTCTAGAGACGGTAAAGCCTCTCTCTTCAGTTCAAGGCTGCCATTCATTCATCTATGTAATTGAGCACATCATCAAATGAGTGGATCAGCACTCTAGCCCTTCATACCCGCACTTAGTACCCAAATTTCCCTTCAAGTGTTAAATGAACCCCCCGCTGATCCTCGCTGATTGTATGTCATTTGGATTTTGTCTGGTGGCAATAAAACCTCATCTGCCAGCATCGTTCTCCTTCCTCCATGGCCACTCCTTTCCCTTTGTCTGTCCTGTTCCACAATTGCAGAATAAAGAGAGGTGGCATTTCAAAAGGTCCACATGTGGAGGGGTTGACATTCAAAGTACTGCCACCTTAAGGTTAACTCCAAACGAAAGGTGATGGTGAATGCAGGCTTTTAAGGCATCAGTCTTGTTGGGGAATATCAGATATCTGTGAGGAGGCAGACGGAGTAGTGTTTAAGATGCACAAGTAAACAATACAGCCTCTCTTTGGCATGTCTGGCACTTCACTCAGATCCATCTCACACCTGTGGTATTAAGGTCTGATGGTGCTCTTAGCACCAGTTACATGCTGCAAAAGACAATGAGGGATTTTTGCCCTGCTGTTGTGCTGCCAAGGCAATATTTGTGTAAATGCATATGGCTTCAAAAGGAGTAGTTATGGACAATTGCCCTCAGACGCGGCCCGAGGCTGAAACTTGACTCCTGGTAAAAACATTTACTTTTTTCATTCCTATTTGAAAAAGGTAGACTAAAAGTGTTTGTACTTTCTATGGCTGTAAATAGACACTGACAGGCTTAGCTTTGAAAATTCCTTGCTTGACTTATTGCAGTTTTCAGCTGGGTGCACAAAAGAGACAATAAGCGTAAGGCTTACAAGAGGCTTCTTGAAAAAGGGAAAAGAAGAAGAAGAAAAATCACTAGCCAATTGGCCGTGCTCTTCTCACTCACTGAGCTGATATCTGGAAAGGATCTTAGGCATTTTGTTTAGCTTTAATGTTTCTACTGAAGAACACAAAGTGCAAGGAACAGGAGAAGGAATTTTGCTATTGACTCTGAGCGGCTCTTGGGATGGGAGTATCTGTCAGGCAGGCCAGCACTTTGATTCAGACTGACACATCTCCACATTCCCTAACGTTTTCTGTAATGCAACCATAAGGCTGACATTTTTGGTTTTTGACTCAGCAAATATTATGTTAAAATCTGATCTGCACTCAACTGATGGATCATAATGAGATATTCTGATGTGAACTTTTTCGTCATGGTGCACTGTCAGGTAAAGTTTGAGTTTATCCACTACTTTTGTCCTATTACCTGTAATGCTGATGTTGGCCTTCTCTTTAGTTTTACTTTGTTTAGACATGATAAGCAAATGTTAAGTTGTGCCACTCTTGGCAACAAGAACTGCATGTATTTGCGATAACTGGCAATGAGTCTTTCACATCACTGTGGCTGAATTTTTGGCCCTCTTTTTCTTTGCAGAATTGTTGTAATTCAGCCACATTGGAGGGTTTTCCAGCATGAACAGCCTGTTTAAGGTCACGCCAAAGCATCTCAATAGGATGAATGAAATGCTGTGATGGTTTTATGCCAGCTGTAACGGGAGTCAAACCTTCCAAAAAGTTCAACTTTTGTCTCGTCAGTCCACAGAATACAAATGTGAGATGAGCCGTTGTCTACTTTTTGGTCAACAGTAGTGATCGCCTCAGCACTCTCCCATGGATGCCATTTTTACCCAGTCTGTTTCTTATTGTTGAATCATGAACACTGACATTAACTGAGACAAGTGAGGCCTGCAGTTCTTTGGATGTTGTTCTGGGTTCTTTTGTGACCCTCTGGATGAGTCGTCGATGTGCTCTTGGGAGTGATTTTGGTAGGCCGAACACTCCTGAGAAGGTTCCCCAATGCCATTACTTTTTCTCACAGGTCCCGGTACTTTTTTCCTTAATAAATGAAATCATTAGTTGAAATCTGCATTTTGTATTTACTCAGGTAATCTTTGTTTGATCTGAAACGTTTAAGTGTGATAAATATGAAAAAAATCTAAGAAATGTACTATATTTTTACTGCACTGTACAAGTATGACAAAATCATGCAAAGTATCAAACAAATACAGCTGAAGTTGACAGAAAATGGGATGATGTGATAAAGTATATTTTTTACTGTGGAGATTATTACAATTAGTAGTAGTAGTATGTAGTAGTATTGTCCATAGCTGAACTGAACCTTTGTACTGGCACAGTAGTGTAAAGTGGAGGCTGATCTGCTTCAGCGGTAATGTGCTCTTATAGGTACTCATAACTCTCAGATAAACATTTTGTGCCCCTAACAATCCATGCTTTATCTGTCCCTGTACTGTTTTAAATGTGACTGACTGCATCCGACTAAAATTTCTGCACCTACTGTACCTACTTTAGCTTGCAGTTTCATTAGGATGTCCGGTTGATCTGAGCTAATGTCTTTAATGAATGAGTCTTAGGTCCCTGCATTCATCATCATCAATAACAACAACCGACTCTACTGTACTGCTGATAGGTTCTGCTTGGGGCGATAAAATAATTGCCCGTTTTGTGTCAGATTGGAGGAAGCTGATTGTCAAAATTTACAAGGCTATGAGCTTATCTTCAGTCAGCAATTGACAACATTGCTGCACTGACTGGGCAATGTTTCTCTGAGAATGCAGAATCTTTGTTTAGGGACCCTAATGCAACCTAATATTTTATGCATGTTATGAAGTATGTTTAACATATGAAAAATACACTTAACAAATTAATTATTTACATAAAAAAAAACATTCAGGAGCCTTCTACTGACTTCGGCCATCCATCATATATAGGAGACGTTTTCCTCTCACATTTTTTTAATATAACAAGGTCCTCATTATGACAGAAGCTCTTCCTAGACTCCAGACAACTTTTTATCTGTCTCTCCTTATTCTTCCATTTCTATCTGTCCATTATTCAACTGTCAGCCCCTGGTATTGTGGCCTACTTGCTGTGGGCCTTCCCTGTGCACCAAGCTCAGGGGATCTAAAGCCAGCCATTTAATAATACACACATAAATAATAGATATATTTTAAATGCAAATTCTAATAGGGACTTTGGGGGTGACTCAATCATGCAGCATTTGCGGTTTTGACCTTAACTCGGGCTAACAAATTACTGGGAGCTCAGTGTTTCTCATTAGGTGCTCCACGCATCATCACACCGCCAAGTTGCCTTTGGCTATAACCACAACCACTGTATACACCATGTTAAATGTTTTCCTTTCATTTTTCTGCAGAGTTTAGTAGTTCGTTTACTTGTGCTTTTTCCTGCCCTATGGTGCTAAGTAACATAAATTACTTCACACTTGATGTTGCTGATAAGAGTATAATACATACAGTAAGTAAAAGTATAAGAGGGCTCTCGTTTTTTGCTCTGTCTTTAAAGAAATCACCTGAGATTCATGGAAGAAACTGGAATAGTGTGTACTTATAGTAAGTAGAGGTAAGAAGTTGTCTGGAGCATGAACGTATATTCAATGTAAAAGTAAATGTCCAGCATTTGAAATCCTAATTCAAGTAAAAGTATTATCACAAAATGCCCAAATTACCAAAATCTAAGTGCTTTGCATGAAAATGGCTTTTTCAGATTGTGGCTGCTTGTCTAGGGTTTTTGCCATGCTGCAGAATCAGTTTGGGGCCAGTGTGATGCCTCTTGTATAGCACTGCTCTTATTTCCTTTTCACTACTTGAATTTAGAGAAGCTGAGTGGCTATATCAGTACAAACACTTCAGATCGTTTTTATGTGTTTTTTAAAAAAAAGGGTTCTGTATCCTAATCATCCACCTATCCATCTAATCATACCCTCTTATCTGCCTCTTATGTTAAATGTTGCAGTTTATCTTAACGTCAGCTCGGTGAGCCCTGGCATATATTCTGGACAGGTCACTGTTGGATGTCTGAGCAAACAAACAAGCCATTTTGCATGTCTGGACCCATGCAGATAAAAATAAAAATCAAACCCAGGACCTTCTTCCTGTGAGGCGGCTCTGGTAAACACTAAGCCACCATACTCCTATTCATAATGATAACAACAGTGGAACTGCCGTGTAATTGGAAAGAATAAATCTGGGCTGGGTATAATAGTGGGAACGGTTATTACAAATTGCACACATTCTAATGTCTTTCCACAAAAGAAAGAAACATTCCACCCATCCAAGAGATAGATGCAGGTATGCAGCAAAAAAAAACCCCTTAGAATTACTATTGTTATTGTGCCGAGAGGTTATGCTATGAATAAGGGTCATGTTTTGTTGAATGGATTTAAGATTACGGCAGGCAGCTCCTTAGTGCTTCAGCATCAATTTTTTTTTGTTTCCAGTCTTATTTTTACAGCAATTGCTCCACCGTGCACCGTGACCACCCCTTACATTTATTTCCGCTAATATCAACAGCTGGCCGTCACATTTACCTACAACCTTAAGGCTCTCTGTGTTTTGGAAAGCTCACTGGCACAAGATGCACAAACATGTGGCTCATCATCTGCAAATCAACAAAGGCCACACAGTTTGTATTCCTTTGTAATTCAGCTCTAATAACAGCCCGGCAAACTTTATTGCAACCCTAATCAGATTAGATACTTCTGGGAAATAACAGTTGATAATGTTTGAAGAGGAGGATAATATCCCTATTCAAATTAGTCTGCAAATTAGAATGGAATAAATTGTCTGTTCAACATAATATTTTACCGAGTCTAGAGACAAAGCAATCCAAAAAGTAATTGAAAGCAATTAGATTATGATTACTAAATTTGATTAATCTGGTGGATTACACTACTGGTTGTCAATTTCAGGTTGATATTCTGTTGCAAATCGCTAATATATAACATTATATTTATATATGCATTTCTCAAGTGAATCTTTATTAGGACTATGCATTATAGCACTGATGACAGAATGGTGGATTTTCTATGGAAATAGCATTTCTATGGAAATAACACAATACAGTACAGTATTAAATTCTGTGCTCTGGACTAAAAGCCTCTCAATGTTAGCATTCATTAATTTTAGCTCTTTAGCATGAATCCTGTTCTAAAACTTGCTTAGTACTGACTATAGCTATAAAGCTTTATTCAGGCAAACTAGAGGAGTAAACTCCCACAAAGTAATATTTAACTACAACCAATCATTGTGCAACACCTTTATGAAAGCGTGCAATTACTTTATGAAATGCAACGCTTCTTATACTTGCCATAACTTTCTTTACAGGTGTGCAAGCAACACTGTGGGTCCTCACTCACTATATTAATGTCAGTGTAAGAGTGCAGGACACTTGCTGTGTCGTCTGTGACTTGCCGCTGATCTGTCAGCACTGCGCCGTCGTCTAAGTGCCGGTGGGTTCGGCAGTCTTGTTCGTCATCGTTCTCTTCCAGCCATGCCAGGAGGCACCGTTTGTCATGGCCTGTCATTTCAGAGGGAGAGAGCGAGTGTGCGCACCATGATTTGACGTAAATGAAAAGTAAGGTATGATTGTTGCGTCGCTGCCCACTCCCCTGCTTCCATCATGACATCTCTCGTTCATTTGATCCATCCATGGTGCTATTACCATGAGCTGGAGCCTAAATGTCAGCCCAGTTTGAGTCATATTTCCATTTTGGAAGGACGAAAAAAAATGTCTTTATCCCACAGTGCAGCCGTCCTTCTATGTTTTGGTTGTTTTTGTTGTTGTTGGAAATTCTACAGCTGTCATCTCAATTAGGAAGCTGATTTCTAGGGAGTGTTTGCGCACTCGCGCCACCTCTAGTGTCTCCTGATGACGCGCAGTATGTCAGAACGGTGTGTGGAGAATGCTCTCAAGGTCAGACTGAAAATTGGAACCATTTCATCATGAATCATTATGGGAAGTGCTGTGCATCTGTTGGAGCAATAAATATTGTCAAACATGAGCCAAGCGCCAGTATATAGTATAAATGATATACTTGCAGCATGTTATTCTAGGGCCACAATTTATTGTGGGCTTTTTTTTTTTGTTGTTTTTTTTGCTGAGCTGTTGCACATCTATGAACAGCCTCCCTCATATATATTGATTTCTTTGTCTTTTCTTTTTTACTGTTAATGCAGAGTCTTTGCACAAGTATTTCATTGCAGTAAATGAATTTATGGATGTCGTTCAAGTGAAAGCTCCTCCAGCTCTTGGCAGATGTTTTTTATTTAGCAGCTTTAGCCACCGGCCAGTAAATGAGTTCGCTATGATAGTGCCAGTGACTTGGACACGAAGGAAATGTTGAATCAATTCTGTTTTTCATAACAGCTCGTCTTTTGTTGGTGCACAAAAGCATTCCTAAATTACAGCGTGTAGTAATTAAGTTTGGGTCTAAGATTCAACCAGAAACAGGATGTTGATGTCTCTGCTTGAAAGGATGGTCCGAGTTTGGCAGAATCAGGGGGCTGTTTTGTTCGCTCAGTGGGCAGAATTATTACATTTCGGCGAGCAAAATGTGTCAGGACATCATCAGAGAATGATCAGAGAGTATGGTCTGAATTTTGTAAAGGGTGAAAAGAGCTCGGCCTACGAGTCTCTGAGTTTTGTCGAGTTGCATCCGGCCATAAAAAGCCCTTACAGTATTTCCTAATTCCCTTTCGAAGGATCGTCTGCATCACATTAAATCACAAAGTCCAGATCAGCCCAATTGAAAATCAACGGAATTATTATCTTGGGCTTTGTGAACCCACAATGAAGATTATTGAAAATGAGGGTGATTGTCTTGTTACTCTGAATTTTGTCCGCCAACTTGGAAGTGAAACATTTTATGCAGCGTTGTGAATTTGTGTGTATTTTTTTTTTTGCGCGCGTGTGTGTGTGTGCGGTTTCTTCTCTGGAGAATAAAAGCAGAGAGATGAATGTGTGGGTGTGTCTGTCTTCCTCGGCAGAATGATTACCTTGACAAGGTTAAAAATGAATAAGTGCAGTTGAATAAACTGTCTGCGATTCATTTAAAGACAGCTGCTGATTTGAGCCGTGATGCCTACACAATATGAGACAGACGCCAATAGAAAAGCAGAACATCCGAGATCAGCGGTGTTGCTGCTGCTTTCTAATTTTTTTTTCTCTCCTTACAAGATTGCAGGATTATTATACCTGGTTGTTTCATAAAACTTTATTGTACAAGTAAATCATCATTCTCAATAGGCGCACACAACAAAAGAGAAACGCACAAAAGAACATAGAAATACTGCAGACTGAATCTTGAATGTCTTGAACCATATCAGGTTTCTCATGCGGCAGATTCTCCCTGATAAATGGCATGGAACTCCCACAAATCTTTTGCCAACCATCTTCAAGGGCACCTATTGGATCTATGGTTCAGTTCACACAAAATAAGTCTTGAGGTTTCTTTGGCTTCACTTGTGCAGTAATAAAGTACATTTACTGATGTGTATTATTTAATTGTATGGTGAGTTTTGCATTTTTTCATCAAGACATTTGAGAGCAAAATAATTCCCCCTTTATTATACTATTTAAGAGAGAAATACCTTCTGACTTTGCAAATGGATAGTCTAATTCCTCCTAACCCTAACTCTGTGTGAGGGTCAGGGGGGTTTAGACCTCACAGGATCAACTGTTAACAGTGCACTTTTATGTATCAAACCAGCTAACTGTAAGAATTTTGTAGTAGAATGATGTAGCACTGAAAGAGCCCATTTTTGGTTGGTCAGTGAGTTTCACTTTTGTAATGTAAAATACGCAGTTTTGGTGTTTATTACACAACATTGTGAATCTACCTGCCTACTCCACCAGTACGCATCTGATCTGACTGGGCACAAGAGTGTCTGACACCAGGAAATTGGGTTCCTTTGGGTTCTGTATGTTGCAGGTTGGGGTCTATGTGGGTGTTGTCCTGCTTGGTGAGGCAGCTGATGTCAGGAGGTGCTCGGCAATGTTTAGGTCCCTGTTGCGTGTCAAAGTAACATCTATGTGACCCAAGGTTTCCCAGCAGAACACTGGCAAGCAAAATCATCAGTGTTCATCAGTTTACCTTCACCTTGGCTGTATTGTTGTGGCCCTTCATGCTGTCATACAATTGTAGTCAGACGCCCAAGTGGAAAACTCTTTAATGTCCTTCAGCTCTGTTTTTGGTATCTACTAGCTCCTCAAGAAGTATCTGATTATCACAGATAACCAAGCTGGAAGGCCAGGGACCTGATTCAAAGGCTATATACTGTATGCAAGATTTTCAGTGGAGCCGCAGACATGTAGGATAAAACACAAATAGGATGATTTAAAACCATCCACAGTTTCGAAGTATCCGACTGCTATAAATGCTCCATCAGGTTCATCAGCTGGTTGCTAAAGCTAAAAAGTGAGCTAAACTATAAACGTGTGTAAAATAAAGCCGAGCAACAGATTCAGGTAATAATACTCTTGGTTCTGTGTGTGTACCCTTTCACAATGTCACCTTGTTTATATGTTGCCATCAGACCAACCATTAAGAAATGATCAATTATGTTATGCAATGTAAGTGTTGCTTAATAATTTTAAAAAAAAATCTTCCAAACATTATCAGGTTTTGTGGATGTGTTAATGTTAATAAATTTTTTATCTTTAGGTCTTTAATTTCTTGCACATTTTGGTTTATTTTGTTTGTTTTTTTATCCATCTGTATAACAGTTTTGCTTATGAGTTTAAACTAGATATAAAGTCTGAGGGTATAATAAACAATAATCAGCCATCAGTACTGTAAGCTGCAGTATGAAAACCTGACACCTAAATATTTGTTTATATGAAAAAAATGTTTGTGAGAAAAATGAGTTCAATCTGAACGCAACGTGATGCAAATTAGTTTTAGATGTTGTGCCTACCGACTCCAACTCAGATCTTTGTTCCTTTTTATTGTTTTGGTTTAAATAAAGCAGATTCATTTCAGTTTTCTTTTTAAACCCTGAGCTGATATTTTGAAACAGCTGTTTGTGCTTTTTTTTAAATTTTTTTTTTATAGCTCTGCAGGTGTTTCTGAGAATATTGTAAATATGTTACACAATTAATAGCATAGATTTCACTCTGTATCTGTAATTTAACCTTTTAGCTCGTGCAGACTCCTCTCCTTTGTTGCTAAACTGAATGTTCTTGAACTTCCTGGCACACTGTTCCTTCTTTATGCCTCCCGACTTCCTTATTTCATAAGGTGCCCCTCAAAGATCTGGGCTGAGCCATCATTACCAAGTATAAAGGTTTTTTTTTTTTTCACTTCGTCCTGCTGAAGGCACCTACTTAAAATTTATTGTGGTCAAAGAAAAGGGAAACATAAATATTTATCAGGAGGAAACACAAGAAATAGAAGAAATGTAATCGCTGTTCTAATTCAGATCTTTTAAATTTGAATCGAGCGTTGTAAGGATGTGACCAGAAATCTCTTGGTGTGTGACCTGCATATTTTCCCGGTAAATGAGACATGTTAAATGATGTGCCAGAGGGAAAATGGGTCTTTTCAAGCAGCACACACTGTTCCGATCATCACAGATAACCAAGCTGGAAGGCCAGGGACCTAATTTAAGGGCTATTTACCATACGCCAGATTTTCAGTGGAGCTGCAGACATGGGCAAAATACGAAGAAAACCTGCAAGAGGAAAAAGAACTAAAACCTAGCCCACAAACAGAACGATTTAAAACCGTCCACAGTTTATAAAGATGCAAGTATTTAATAATTCATCAATCTCATCTTGAGATCTTTTACCGTGAATGATATTTGAGCTTCTTCTCAGTCTTGCCGGTGCCCATGCACTTAAAAATGAGGCAATACAGGAAAAGAGGACTGGATCTTATCAAAAACAAAGAGATAGAATGTGATTAATTTCAGGGCACATCTTCTGGTTGTATCACCCTTGACTGATTCATCAGAGTTGAGCAACAAAAGGAACACAGTTTTTAATCACAGCCATGATTCCTCATTAGCACTTAAGCAGGATTTGTTTCTAAAGGGGTGATTGCTGTCGCTTCTGAACATGTTAGGCAACTCTCAGGCATGTAACAGTGAATACTGAACTCTTTCTTGGTCTTGGTTATTTCCCTGTGTTTGCGTGGGTTTTCTCCAGTTTCCTCCCACAGTCCAAAAACATGCAGTTACTGGGGTTAGGTCAATTGGTGATGCTAAATTGTCCATAGGTGTGAATGTGGGTGTGAATGGTTGTCTGTCTTGCAGTGTTAGGCCTGTGACAGGCTGGTGATTCAAGGACTCCTTAAATCAGTGCCTGACCATGTGCTTGCATGGGCCAGTCACAGCTGTTCCCTGCAGTGTGCAGCTTGAAGTTTCCTGGACTACTCTGGACGAGTAACGCTACATTAAAAGGCAGCTATCCAACGAAAATCAAATGTCTGGCACAGCTGAAAGCGAAGACCTTTTCCCAAAACAGATCATCATCCCCTGTTTGGAAATAGTTTGGATTTAGGGCAAGTGATGAGAAGGAATCATATGCAAAGAATGCTATAGTCATATCTGCACTGGCAACACAACCAACTTATTCAGCTGGCTGAAAACATTCCACACTCTGCGGTATAATGAATGTATGAAGGCCAAGTAAAATGATGCAATGGTCGCAAACAAAGATGCACTGAAATCAACAACACAGTCGCATTCCATTTGGCCAAAGATGTCTTTCCATTAAACACAGCGAGTACCAGAGGTTTCATGAAAATAGTCGAGATGTTGGACAAAAGATCTGCTTTCCCCCAGTGCAGTTATTTTTCCAACCTGACAAAACCTGCGCTGCATGCAAAATGTCGCAGGGAAGATGGAGAGTTATCTCGCAGCTGTCGAGTACTTTGCTACGGGTTTTGTTCACATCCATCATGCAGGTTCAACAAATGGAATGAAAGACTATATTTTGCTTCTAGGAGATGTACTTAGATCAGGGGAATAAGCACCTCATTTGTCTGCAATGATGTTTTAATTAATACGACTGCAGCACAGTGTAAAGGTGAGAGCAATGCCCTGTTGATTTAATTTTGTGCTATGGTTTGGTTCGATTTTTTTAAATTTATATTTCTAATTTTATTTTCAAGAGGTGCTCTCAATTCGGGTAAATGAGGACCAATTTTGTTTTGATGCAAAGACTTTATCAGGAATGTCACACAACATGAATGTGAAAGCAGTGTTAATGTTTTTATTAAAGTGCAATGCAAACATTTTTCTCACTAAAATCAATGAATAATTGTGACAAAGAATTCTGATCTCAATACATTTTCAACAGCCATACTGGAACAACATTAATTTGAATGCTCTGGAATAGCACCAGCTTCACCCAGCATGTGATACCTTGTTGCAGTATTTGACAAGGAAGACTACACTTCCTGCAGTGGTTATTATATCTTCTTAACCAGAGCCACAACCATTGCTCTACCTTAACCAAGTGGATTTTTTTTTTCTTCAGGCATCTTTTTTTTTTTTATTGTACTTTAATCAGTTGTTTTTTGTGACTAAACTCACAAAAATATAATCGAAAAGTCTCTGTTTGGCTCCAGTTTTCAGTCTGAAGTGAGCGTTTGTTTCTTGGTGTTCTTCTGCTGATCATCATCAGATCAGGCCAATTATGTTACAAACTATTACAAATCCCCACTGAAAGACAGATATGTGATGATGCTATGGCTAGAGTGTGCTTAAATTGCTTATTTGTTATGGTTTGTGTGCGCTGTCATTGTGAGGATTACAATAATACCATGTAGTATTGTAGATTAGGTCACACATTAAGATAACTTGCATTTTGCAGCCAGTTGAAAACAGTCTAATTAAAGCGTCCTAATGGCTTCATCACATTCAACATGCAGCACCACCTGCACGCTGAAGCTGCTGTTGCCGTTAATGCCGGTGTGGAAAAGTATTTGATAGATGGCATTGTGAACTGGAACTGGTGACTTTTGACAACCAAACTGCTTCACCCAAGCTATTCCCTTCTGCAAGAGTTATTACATCTTTGACTTTGAAGACATTGTGTATCAATGAGAAATGGCAGCCTCTTACTTTTGTTTCTGCATTCAAATATATGGCCTCATTTCATCAGCTTAACGACCTCATTTAAATGGGCCTAATGACTCTCACTAATGTCCGGGCATAGCCGAGAGATTGTGACTGTTCTCGCAAGCAATGTCCTCTGCATGCACATTGTATATCTCCATTATGAGGTCTTGTATTTATGAAAACACAACCCTTTTTTTTTTTTTTTTGTCCTGTCCAGCTGCTTTATTTTTGATATGATGTGGTGGCCTCTGTGTTATAAGGTTTACGATGTGATTTCTGGGGCAGCATCGTGACATTTTCTCAGGATGGTAAGAATGCAAATTTTTGTCAAAAACATGTTTGTGCAAGATGTGTATCTCTGTATGTGTGTACAGTGAGGGAAATGATTATTTGACCCCTGCTGAATAACCAGGTTTACCTATGTATGAATAAATGAGCAGCATGTAAGGTAGGTTTATTATATTAAATAAAAAACTCAGCATCCAAACAGCAATAAAAAAAAATGTATTCTGAAGCAACTAATGAATTCCTGGTAGATTCAGTGATGAGGAGCAGCTGAGACAGCAGAAAATTTGGCTTTATGTATATTACCCAGCAAAAGTTTAACTGGCAACAGCCTGGAGGACTAGAGGTTGTCACAATACTAAAATATTCAATTCAGATACTCTATACTACGGTATTCCGTATTGAAATGAGATTGAAGATTAGATATTTCCTCCTAACAAAGATTCAAGATATAAAGTTCGCACATGTACTATAATTTCAGGCAACAGCTGGGTTCAATGTCTGCATCAGAGTCAAAACAACCTGGCAGTCAAATAGAAAAAGAATAGTATCAAATATTCAATAGTATTGCTGACAGAGTCTACTCATTCCTCCTGCAGCAACTGACCTGGAAGGACTCGGTAAGAACTGGTCTTTTCTTATTTCAAGCAAAATAAGGTTTGCATTCGAAAATAAAAAGAGCTTTCGAAAAGAAAATGGCTGACTTTAATTTTGTTTCCTCCTCCTCCTCAAACCACATTTCCAACACCATGTAAGCCACCTCCGCCTGAACCCCCTCCTCACGCTCCGCTTCCCTGACTTCAACTTCCCTGGATCTCCTGCATCTCGTCTTTTGGCAGAGTTTTCTGCTCTCACACACACTCTGAATAAATGACTTGATTGGCTCAATAGCATCACACTGGGATAAGTTACAATGCAGGCAATGTGTGTCTGTGTGTGTTTCCTGTGTGCATACATTGACTACCATATAAGGAAAAGATAAATTACAGGCACTATCTTTCTTTATAATGATAATAATAATACAGACAAAGACATCAATTCCGAAACTGTTTTGTCAGTTGTCTCACATAGTGGGGGGAAAATACAATGAAACATACTGCAAGTTATACATTTCTCTTAGCTAATGCCAAAAAAAATAATATTTTTAGGAAGTGCTTTTGGTGGCTTGGCACCATATTTTGTTTCTGATCAGTAGAGTTGGTCAGGGAGGTTGCTACTGTTTGTTGAGGTGCTGGTAGACTTTTCTCAGCTTTAATCTAGGGGTTCTTTAATCTGGGGTTTTAAGAGAAAAAACACTTTTTAGAAACTAATATTTGTGTTATCCTGTTACAGATGTGCAGGGCTGATAAACATTTGCTCCTTAGCTCCCACACTAACATATATCCGTTTTGTTATTAGCCATAGCTGCTAGCCACTACCTTAATGACAACTGATGTTAGGTTTTTGATGAATGTTTAATACTCAGATTTTGTTGAAACAGAAGCTTTACTGATCTCTGTGTTGTGAACGTTGCTTCGGCCTCGTCACACTCTGCGGTGGTGCTGTGTGAAGTTGTTTGCAAGCTGGAGGAGCCAAAGACGGTCTGATAGTATTTTTTTATTTATCAATTGGTGTCTGAGTATCTTTTCTTTTCTTTTCTTTTTTTTGGCAACCCTGTTAAGGATTGGCAGTTGCAAAAGCGTGCATTCAACAATAGTCTGCACCACTTTGTTGTGCAGCACGCCTGGACCTCTGACCTGTCTACATTCTACAATCTCACCACCATGGGAAAGAACAAAGCTCTCTAAGGACATCAGGGACAAGATTGTTGACCTTCACAAGGCTAGAATTGGTTATGATACAATAACGGCAAGTAGCTTGGTGAGAAAAGGGACTGTTGTTGATGGTTTACATATGGAAGCAAGATTGCATTACTGAGGACCATCTCAATCTGGGACCCCTTACAAGACTTTATCCCAGTAGAAAACTTGTGGAGAGAGCTGAAGCTCTGTATATTTAAACAACAAACAGCACTGAAATCTTAAGGATTTGGTGAAGCTCTGCAAAGAAAAATCCAGCGGAGATGTGTGCAAACCTGGTGACCAACAACATGAGACATCTGGAAGCTGTGCTTGCCAACAGTGGTACTAAGCAAGTACTAAATCATCTTTTCTAAAGGGATCAAATACTTGTCTCCCTCACTAAAACGCACATTAATTTGTGGTATGTTTTGTTGATCATTTATCTTTCATTATTAATATAAACCTACCCTGGAAATTATAGTAATTTTTCTTCGTACAGCCATCCATAAAGTGTTCCAAGAGAAGTCAGATATTCATTTGATCGTTTTTTTTAAAAAGTTTATCCTGCTTCATTTGGTGTATTCCCTCCCCGCAGTATACTTTTTGACAGCAGAACTGCAGTGCTGGAAAGGTCACTGAAATGCTAATGCAAAAATATAATTTTAAGTTGGCTCTTTAAAATTCACAGAAAATTCATTTCAGGGAAATGTTAAATCTCCACGTACACACATACACACACACACAGAGCACTTTTGCTGTCTTTGAGTCACCCCTGTGTCAGCTTGGGATGACTCCACTGTGTCGCACCTGATATACAATGTGATAGTCTTTCATTAAATATCATAGTGTGAAACAGGCGCCTGGCTACCCTGTTATAGATCAGTTTAAATAAAGAACTACGCTTGGTGTCAACACAGATCAGTATGTGGACTGGCATCCTGATGTGGTCTTAACCACCAAAGCAGGGCCCATTATGTGAAGCATTCTTGTCAAAGCCACTTATAAAAGAACATACAGTCGAATATGTGACAGGAAATCAATGCGCTCTGATAGGGACTGAAACCTGACAGCTCAATAAGCCTTGGAGGGAAGATGTTCCCTCTTATTCTCCCTCGTCCTTTCCTTTCAACCGTAACTGTGTCCCATTCCTGCAAGGGACTTAGCAGCTCAACTCTGCAGACTATTTCAGATTACAAGCTCCTGTCAACAAGTGCGCAGTGAACAGGTATGTGTGGGACTATGTAAGGGGAAAAAACTACACACCTTAGACCCTACCACTGATGACAGCAGTGCCTTTCAAGTCCACCTCCAGTGGCATCATCAAGTCATTCGGCTGTAGTAAAGGGACAAGTGCACACTCCTGGTCAACGAGGGGGACCTTTTCGATAAGGTCCATTGAAGCCGTTACTCAGAAACTGCTTCCATCAGCTGCTTCAAATACATTCTTACTGCAGATGTTAACAGTTCCCAGAACAGTGTTGCCTCCACAAGACATTTGGAGAATTGCATGCTTTCTAAACCGCTTGTTTTGAAGTTGGCCAACAGCAAATGTAGACAACCATAATTGTGGTATGCAAGGGGCATCGATCAGTAGGTGAGCGATGTCGTCTTACATGAGGAAGGCGGCACTTTCCAGGTATGAGGGGCCACTTCTGTGTATCATGCTAGATTAATATGTGGCTGCAGGACCCTTTTTTTTTTTTTTGGATAACATGACTCATCCATGTTGGTGATTAATCATCTAAGTCATGAATATTAATGCTATCTGTCTGTGTTCACAAAGCAGAAACACTTTTAATCTCTTGCACTATCACACAGCAAATGAGTAAACTGGAGAACAAAATAAAATGATTTTATAAATGCCAACAGGAGAAAATATTGGCTTTAAAAGCCCCCTTTTTTTCTTTAAATCTTGAAGTACTGGTCTTCTTAGATGTGATAAGTGTCTACCTGTTAAAGTGATCCAAAGCAACTCTTTTTAGGTATGCCTGTTTAAAGGATCTGCTAAACCTTGATTCTCCCAATTTTAGGGTAAAAATGGAAACGAAAACACAAATGCCAGCTAGCAAGAGGAACCTCTCCCCGACATGCTCGCCACTCAAGTCTTTACAGCGGTGCTGTTAGTCTGCGTTTTATCTGCAATATGAGTTTACTGAAGAGAGGTGGACACGTTGAAAGTGGAAAACAAAGAAAGCAGAGATTGCGTCTGCTTTGCAACATTGACAGCCACGCTGCATCGATTTATACCTCTTGAAATATGTACTTGCAGACCTTTTTCTAGCATTTATTTTTTTTAAAAACTAGGAAAAAAAGCACTGGCATAAATGGATTTCTCTTATTCTCAGAGTTTTGTGTGCTATTCAGTATGGAAGACAAGCTGTTTAGTTTCTTTACAGTACGGCTGTTCTAACTAGAAGCTGAGTTGGTTTGGAACAAATTTTTTAAAAAAAAGTGTGCTGTTAAGAATCAAAATAAGCATGCAGACATCAGCCAATTTTTAAAAACATCCTAATTTCACTTGTCAATTGTAACTTTCAACACAGGAACACAAGAGATGGACCTTGAAATTACTTCTGCCATCTGTATAGAACAGCATTAGCATTTGAAAAACCAACAACATTAGGCCAAATCAAGAGAAGCTCATTCACAGGCAACTGAAAGGCGGCTCCAAACAGAAAAGTCTTTTGCTTTTTTTAAAAAAAAAAAAAAAATCCTCCCATAATTCAAGCGAAGGTCTGTTTATCCACCTGCCGCTGTGTAGTTCATGGCTATTTCTCAGTTTCTTTAGGAGACTTGGGTCTCTAATGATCCCAGCATGTCTCTCCAGTTTATATCTTACCCCAAGCAGTGCACTGTTTGGACTCCCCCCTGTGATTGCAGAAGCACAGAGCTGCACTGACCACTTCATCTTGTGGGATAAAACCAGTCTTTTAGCCTCCTCTCAATCCCTGGGGGAGTAGTGCAGGAGTTCCAAGACTGAAACCTCAAAGGCTGGAACACCACCACAGGTTACACATGGCTGCGGGAGCGCTGCTTCTTGACTGATAAAGTCCCAGGCAAGAAGACCACATCCCTGTCAAGTCGTGTTGCTTACATAAAATCAGTCTGCATTTAGAATATGGACAATTTTTGTCTGTTTTCATGTGACACTTAAATTTGGACACACTGATCTACATTTTGTTCTTCTGTCTCTTGAACAGCTCTTGAGTTGCAAAAATACCCAGTTTAGGAGCACTGTTATGTGCCTTAGTGAAGCCATGAGTGTGATTTGCAGATAATCTGCTGTACCTCGCTTTATATTGCCTTTTTTTTTATTTTTTAGAAACCTCAGTGAAAGGTGATAGGCACTCTTTAGCCAACTATCATATTCATTTCAGTGTCTGGAGTTCATCTGAGCAGAGCTGATAAACTTGACCATTGTGATTCCATAATGCTGCAGCGCTGCAGCAATAATTATGCACATTCACAGCAAATACTGGCCCTTGGCAGTGCCTGAATTTTCAGTTTAATTACCCACACTTGTAGTCTGATTTTAGAAATTTTGCCTTCTGGGTGTTGAGGTGATGTAATGCTGTAAAATGCTTCAGCATGTGCATTTTAGCAAAGTAGAATCTGGTGGATTTGGATGGGTAGTTGAGCAAAATGTAGCCCTGCTTATTTTAATGCAATCTGATTTGAAATCAGCTATTTAGGAGAACAAATGTGAGCAATTCAGCCCAGCAAGAGTGTTGGCCAAAAACCTCTTCTGTGCTTATGCTTTCTATTGACCAAATGCAGTTTTTTTTTTTTTGTTTTATTGGAAAGCTCATCTCCAGCAAAAGCCAATAGAAGACCTCTACAGTAACTGCTTGTTCTATAATGTATACACTGCATGCACACTAATAGAGAATGCATATGAAATACCTGCCAGAGTGCCTCTCTTGACTGTAGATGCTGTTTAGTTTTTTCCCATCTCATTAGCTGGTTCCTATAGAGAGCAAGTCACCGAATCCCTATAAAGATAACGAAGATATTCTGCACAGCATTGGGCTGTTGTTTGCAGACATGTTAGTTGGAGAACTCTGCTCTCCTTCAGTTAAACCCCTCCGTGCTGTGTGAAGTGAATGGTCTCACAGGAGCAACACATTCTGCCTTCCCATCACATCTCTTTGACAGTTACCATTATAGAGAAATAAGTGTTAAGTGGAGTGTGAGGTTATGGTCAGGCTGACAGAATGCATCAGAGGTCAAGACAGAAGTTTATAGCTTCTTCTCATCAATTGAAGTTAAACAGTAATTTATCAAATGCTGCTGCTAACTCGTCCTTGATTTTTTAATTTTTTTTTAAAGTGAAAGAAGTTTGATTCAAAATTCTTTAGCTGCTAGGAATAGGGAATTGTCACTTGTTCCAGTAACAACCACATTCAAAAAGCATCCAAAAGTCAAGGCAAGGGTAAAGCGCTGTACTGTGTAAAGCCACAAAAATATGTAAAGTATGAATGTTTATTGTGGCAAAGTTTTTATTATATATATATATGTGTGTGTGTATGTGTGTGTATATATATATATATATATATATATATGTATATACAGTGCCTTGCGAAAGTATTCGGCCCCCTTGAACTTTTCAACCTTTTGCCACATTTCAGGCTTCAAACATAAAGATATAAAATTTGATTTTTTTGTGAAGAATCAACAACAAGTGGGACACAATCGTGAAGTGGAATGAAATTTGCTGCCACCACCATGTTTGACAGTGGGGATGGTGTGTTCAGGGTGATGAGCTGTGTTGCTTTTACGCCAAACATATCGTTTTGCATTGTGGCCAAACAGTTCGATTTTGGTTTCATCTGACCAGAGCACCTTCTTCCACGTGTTTGGTGTGTCTCCCAGGTGGCTTGTGGCAAACTTTAAACGAGACTTTTTATGGATATCTTTGAGAAATGGCTTTCTTCTTGCCACTCTTCCATAAAGGCCAGATTTGTGCAGTGTACGACTGATTGTTGTTCTATGGACAGACTCTCCCACCTCAGCTGTAGATCTCTGCAGTTCATCCAGAGTGATCATGGGCCTCTTGGCTGCATCTCTGATCAGTCTTCTCCTTGTTTGAGATGAAAGTTTAGAGGGACGGCCGGGTCTTGGTAGACTTGCAGGGGTCTGATACTCCTTCCATTTCAATATGATTGCTTGCACAGTGCTCCTTGAGATGTTTAAAGCTTGGGAAATCTTTTTGTATCCAAATCCGGCTTTAAACTTCTCCACAACAGTATCTCGGACCTGCCTGGTGTGTTCCTTGGTCTTCATGATGCTCTCTGCACTTGGAACAGAACCCTGAGACTATCACAGAGCAGGTGCATTTATACGGAGACTTGATTACACACAGGTGGATTCTATTTATCATCATCAGTCATTTGGGACAACATTGGATCATTCAGAGATCCTCACTGAACTTCTGGAGTCAGTTTGCTGCACTGAAAGTAAAAAGGCCGAATAATATTGCACGCCCCACTTTTCAGTTTTTTATTTGTTAAAAAAGTTTGACACATCCAATAAATTTCATTCCACTTCACGATTGTGTCCCACTTGTTGTTGATTCTTCACAAAAAATTAAAATTTTATATCTTTATGTTTGAAGCCTGAAATGTGGCAAAAGGTTGAAAAGTTCAAGGGGGCCGAATACTTTCGCAAGGCACTGTATGTATGTGTATATATGTGTGTAAAATTTGCCCTCTGATTTTCCACCTGACAAAATGGGAATCTGGGATTTGGTCTGTCTGCGAGAACATCCCAGTATTTGGCTTGCAGATTGCATGTATTGTAAAATACATTTAACAACTCCCTGTGCTGCACTCTTGGCAAAGCAGATATTGTTTCCCTTCATATTGCAGTATCAATATAAATTCAATTTATTCTTTAGCACTAAATGGCTGTTTGCCCAGTTAACACTCATTTATTACAGCCACACATTACGATTTGGACACACACACACCCATGGCCACACATAGTAGTCATTTTGCCTCAATTTCATCCACAGACAGCAGCTACGCAGTCATCTCTGATGCTGTTGCTGTGACAGGCAGCGGATATTTTGTTCCCAAAACGCTCACCACATATCAGGCAGGGTCACGGCCTGCTCGAGACCCATGTCTCCCACTATCCCAGGCTGTTCCAAAGGAGGGCAACACGGTTCCTGACATTCTCCTTCGGGAGGTGTTACCATGACATTAGGAAGTCTCCACAATTCACATGTCCAAGCACTGGTCACCCTCCTTAAAAGCTTCACCATGTTGCTTAGTCCCAAAGCTAAGACATGTTCACAGCACTGTAGCAGCCTAGCCACTTACTCAGTCTGAAAGAGAAAAGAAAACAAAAGAAAAGGAGGGGTTGAGGTAGGGTTTGGAGGGCAAACGCTGCAACCTCGAAGCACTCATGGGATATTAGGCGGGGTTTCCAGCCCTGCTTTCCCACTGAAGCTTGTCGGCCTCGCCCCTGCGATCACGCTTCTCTTTTCTGGAACGTGTGCATAAAGCCAGGAGCTGTCGGAGTGTCTTAGCTGGAATTTTAGTGGAAGCGAAGTCCGTTCCCCTTCAGTTGTTTGGCCCGCGGCTTCAAATTATAGAGCCTGTATGAGTATCTCTTTCTGTGGTACATCAGCAGCATATATGTGTGTGTATATATATATATATACCCACCAGGCGCTTGTGTTTGTCTCTTGTGCTGCTGGGGGTCAGTATTAAGTGTTGGTGCCTGGAAGGATAAACTATGTTTAGATGTTCAAATGTTGGCGCATTTCTCTGGCAGTCAGCCACCGGTAATGGCTGATGTTTGTCTGATATAAATTGATATTTCTTAAATCCAGATGCCGAATAACGGATATGACATTTCTCAAAAGCTCTGTTAGGGTTTTGTTTTGAAAACGGTCCCCTTGTTTCTCAGCGTTGCTCTGTGTTGCATGCCAATGTGTGTATGCATCTCAGTTTGCTTGTCACCTCTTATTTTCGCTTCCCATTTTCAGAATCTTTGTCATTATGCCAAAAACACAACAAAATTATGTGCGGTCCCATTCAGTGCAAAGAAGGCAATCTAACTAGCTGCGTGGTTTAGTTGGTGTTAATGCCAGTCATTTCCTCATCCCTGACTCCCTTGTGCCCCATCAGCGTCTGAGGTGTGTTTAAATTGAGTCATTTTCACTATGAAAATTTCTCCTTGCTGCTTTCGCTTTCGTCTCACTTAACTTTCTCCTGAGAAGAGCTGATATAAGAAGTTGAAACTTCCTGATTGTGAAAATCCTTGGTTTAGTGGCGTCAGGCTTAGTTGTAGTTATCGGCTGTCAAACTGGTCCTTTTTAGATATGTGAGTTCATTCATTTAGCCGATTATTTGTAGTGCCGTTATTGTAATTTCTTTCAAATCTTCTAATTCATGTAAGAATGTGTCAATTGTAAAATTCAACACACAAAAAAAAAACGTGCAGTAGATTTGTGTGATTGACACTCTGCGGTTAAATTACTTTGTGTTTTCGACTGTATCTCTCATCGTAATTGTGTTTTACTTTGATTTGTGTTTCCACACAACAGAGCAAAGTGAAGGCTGTGAGAATAATCTGTGCATGCATGCTGTGGTCACGTGTTCAGGTGTGGCATTTATACATGAAGTCGATCCAAAAGCTTCCTCGTTTCCTCGAGGTGTATTTAAGGGGATTTGAGGATCCAGTGTGGTGGCGGAGAGGGAACCGTTTCAGGGTCACGGGAGGAAAGGGGACATGAGGCAGCATAATTTAGCATAATGAAAAGAACCCACAGTCCTGCGTCTCCCTTGTCAGTTGTTGGTTTTTCAGTTTACCCTCCACTCGTCTGCCTCTTTGTTTCCAGTTATGCCCCGAGCTTTGTTTTTCCTCCTGCATTTTTCTCCTTTTTTTTTTTTTTTTTTTGGATAAACTTTGTCTTTAACCTTGGACTTTATTTAGGCAACCTGCGTTTCCTCTGCCTTGTTTTTCCACATCTGTATCTTCCAAAAAAAAGTAACTTTTTAATGTTTTCTGTAATCTGGCGCTCTGTCTCTTTACTTTCCTGCATTTGAGTCCACTGATAAAATTAAAATATAACATTCTGAAGTTTGAGTCCTTCCTTCGCTTTCCAAAAGACTATAACAGTGGGCACACAAAAGCTGGCAGACTGAAAGTAATGCAAAAATTGCTTTCAAATAGTTTTGAATTTGTAGCTTTTGCAGTCAAAAGCATCTGTGGAAGTTTTTTTTTTTTGTTTTTTTCTGAAAGTGGTGTAAAGCTGCAGGCAGAATTTAACATATTTTGTATTTCAGTAAGGCTAAGAGACCTTCACATTCACAATAACGTTTTTAAACACATACTTGCTTCCTAAGGCTAGAGAAATGCACTCGATATGTCTAATCACAGTATTCAGTCACATTTCATAGAACCAGTTTGAGTAAAAAGTATTACCTCAATTCCTCGCTGTCTTTTCAGCGCGCAATCATCACACTGAGTACGTACCTTCGCCAGCTATGCCACCGGGGCTGTTCGGCGTGTTCGTGCACCACTCGCTTTTAAGATGGCTGCCCAAAATGGCGCACTAGTCTTCTTTGTTTACTTGTGAGATGCTCTGCTATGTCCCAGTCTAATAGATTGGACACAGCCGCCCCATGGTTTCGCTCCAGCATTCAGCACTATTATGACGGAAGTCCAGAACAAATCCACTTCACATTTAGGTGTCAACGCGTTGTCATGGAAAGGAGATACCTCTCTACAGTAAGTGAATAATGTCCGAAGGAAAATGGGTTGTGCGCTTTTGTCCACTTCTTAATGCTCGTGGTCAGTTTCGGACCACACTTGGTTGGAGCCTTTGGTTGGAGGAGGAGGAAAAAGGAGATTTTTCTCTCCCCCCCCCCTCTCCATTTTAGAAAAGCTGAAAATGATCTGTCAAAGGTAATGATAAAAGGCTATGTGATGGATGGGTTTGTCTTACTCTGCCTCTCAATCTTTCAGTCCTTCCTTCGCTGACATTCTTTCGGTTTCTTTTCTCCGGGGAGAGCCATTATTTCCATCACCCACCACATTTCAACCAAATTCAATGTATCAGTCCATACCCAGCCAAAGGGAAGAAAAAGCCATTCTGTTAAAATTTCATTTCCTTACCCGCACACAGTGTTTTGTTTTGGTTTTTTTTGGGGGGGGGGTTTCTTTATTTGTTCATACTGTGGAATTACAGTGTGATATTTTTATGGGTCCATCCAATATAGCAAGGCAGTGACTTCTGTTATTGAAATTTTGATTACGATTACAGTTGTGTGCATCTCCCCAAAGACAGCAGTCTGGTGGTGGGGGTGCAGTTTGTTTATTTATTTATTGCATATAAATTAAACCGTAATAGCAGTTCCCGCTGTGCCACCAACAATCCACAAACATTCCTGCTGCACCTTTTTTAGAGAAGAAAAAACCATGAATGCCTACACACTGGCCACATGATAACCATACCAGCTGATTGACTTCACGCAACAGCGAACCTCCTCCTCCTCCTCGCTTGTAAGCCATGTGTTTTTCCCCCTCTCGTGTTTAAAGGGCTTCGCCGCCGGAGGAACACAGAATCTTTAAAAGGCAGAACACAATCAACCAGTGTAGCACTGGCCTGCACATTGCACATCGCTATCTCATTGTGTCTGGCAATTGTGCTAATGACATTTCACAAGATTAGCTCTACAACGTGGTATTGTTATTGACCAGCTCTTCGTGTTTGTGGGAGCGCATTTCTCCATCTAAGGCCCTCCAGAAGCACACCTCCTCCCCCTCCTATTTTTTCCTTCTTTCGCAGAAGCTGCTTTGCTCTCGCTACACCTGTTTTTTCACCCAGACCTGTTATTAAATTTCGTAGCAGTTAGTTGATTTGATCAGTGTGTGCTGTAATGTTGTTTACCCCCAATGGGATCTGGGCGTAACAGACATACTCATCCCTCCCTTTATTTCTCTCTCTCTCTCTTGCTCTTTTGTGCAGTTTCTCCCCAAGTCAAGCAATAAAGTAATTTTGCTCAACTGGATTGAAGGCCTGTATCTTTAGACTTATGTATGCTGGCCCATATTACAAGCACAATAGGTACAAAGTGCTGGAGCTTATGCAGAATGTCCATGCCGGTAGTTTCCCCCTTGGAAGCCTGGTGTCCTACTCCTTGTTTTTATAGGATTGAACTGGTGCAATAACTCTCACAGACGAGGGCTGGCTCAAACAGAATGCTAAGGCAAACACAAAGCCATGAGCAAATGCTTTCTGTTTATTTGGATGTGGATGTTGTGGATAACTCAAAGCAATCAAAGCCCAGAGCCCTGGATCACCACAAGGCCCCTCCTATATGTACTCATAGCAGATGGTAGCCAGTGGCAAGAGGTTCTGGTAAGCACAATAATGCTGCTGCTATTGCAGGATGGTAGAGCGCGCAGTGACAGATGTCAGCGTTAGCCACATCCTAGAAAATGGCTGATACACCAACCAGAATACGACTGCTGTCTCTGCTGCCCAGACAAGGAGGACGGATATATGCTCAGGCCTGATTTGTCTCGATTTTATCTTCCTCTCTTCAATGCACCGATTCTGACATGTCTGCAGCATTCAGAGGTTCAGGAAGCGGGGAGGATGCCTCTAGTTTTGTCGCGTGTGCCTGAGGAGCAGATGGGTAGCTGCTTCAAATTCAGAGGGCATGCTTTACAGTACAGCAATGAACAAAATATGCACAGTTCCTGTTAAATTCAGAACAAGTTCAGTGGTGCACATATTAGTAGCAGTGTTCAAAGTTGTTAATGTATTGTGTGTGTGTGTGTGTGTGTGTCTGTAGAAACTGACTGGTTATGATTTAGACCTGAAGTAATAGTTAAAATAGTTGGTCTAGAAAATTAAATAAGTGGTTGATCCTTTCAGTGTTTTTTTAATGTGAAAATGTCAGCTAATGAGGGGCTGCCATTGAAATCTAAAGATTTCCTGTAAAAAAAAAAAAATTTTTTTTTTGTGTGTGTGTGTGTCTTACGTAACAGTTGCCTAAGTCTCTATGAGAATTTTTTTTTTGGATCAATCAGTGTAGATAAATAATCTTGACTCAGGCATTTTTAAACTATTTTCGAAAATTTTATTGACCCAGAAAATTAGTTGGTTTATTTAAATGTGCTGCAACATTAAGAGCAACTGTTTGTCCCACTAGAGCACCAGGATCCCTGGCAAAAATAGTCTGGCGTGTTGGCCAAGCACCCCCCCCAGACTTGGAACCATTAGCCCACGCTCACATTGCAACATGTGTGGAATGGCACTCTTATTTTATTTATTTTTATTTAACCTTTATTTAACCAGGATAATGTGACTCTCACATGCTACTGTGAGCCCACCCAGAGATCTTTGGCCTGCACTCTCTGCTACACTGCTCTCTGCCGTCTTTCTTTACAGTGTGGTGTGGGAGGTCGCTTTCTTAATTAATTTACTTTTTTATTTACTTTGTAAATGTGGGATGGCCCAGCAGTTTTAAATGGTGGCACTCTCAGGCATTAGCATGTACATGCAGCTGGACTGGCTATAAAAACATGGAACAGATTACAACAGCTCGGATTACAACACAAACAGAGTGACTTCATTCTCTGCTAAGGACACTATTACTCCACTGCTGTAATAATATATGACCCTTTGGTGACATAGAAATATATATATATATATATATTTCTATGTATATATATTTATATATATATATATATATATATATATATATATATATATATATATATATATGTATATATATATATGTATGAAAAGAAAAGGATTGGTTCATAACATCACTCATGTTGACATTAAGTTGTGTATGCAGAATCATGTGTATAGGTGTCAGTATGAGTTTGCCACTCTGCACACTGCAGCAGTATGTGGTCCGTATGCACGGATGTTGCATACCATACAGAAAACACTCCCCAGCCAGCTCAACAACAAACACACAATGGTTTGGCACGACTCTAGAATTATTTATCTGGCTTCCCTCCTCTTCTCCAGCATGGTTTTTGTCAAGTCAGAGGAAACCATCTGCTGCCCGGTGATAATGGGTGGCCAGGGAGGAGGGGACTGGAAATAGGGAGAGCAAATAAAATTGAGAGAAAATGGCAGGCGCTGTCCCAGAACCTACAGTACCTTCCTCCCTGCCTGCAGCAAGTCTGCCATCTTAATAAACATCCCCTCTGATATCTCCTGGTGTGTGTGTGTGCACGTGTGTGTATGTGTGCGCGCGCTTGTATTTCCACCTGCTGTGTGTGCATACACATCTGTGTTTTCACCGTGTACGTGTCTGTGTGTGTGTGTATTTCCTATCTAACCTTGATCATTTTGAAGTCAGGATTGTTCCCGAGTCTAGCTGATATGCTGTCAATGTGATGGCGCTGACTAAGAACCTTTTTTTGCCCCCTATCTCTTACCTGGTACACTAAAACTGTGACAGATGGATTGCTTTTCAGTAGGAAAGATCTTCCTGTTCTGTTTCAGGGGTTTTTGTTGTTGTTGTTATTTTCCTTCTGTTTTGGATAAGTGGGCAGAGGTCTTAATGAGAGAGTGTCATGTGTCAGGTGCGTGGCTAAAGGAACATAAGAGAGTCAATACTGCGAGTTAATGAGGAGTTGCCTGTATAGAGGGGAAAGTAAAGCATGGCTGGAGAGGAATACAGTAAAACACACAGAGCAGAGGAGGGAAAATGCTCATTAAAATAAATAGTGGACCATAGAAAGCAACTCCTCACCTTGAAAATGGTCAGAATTCTCTCTCCCAGAGTCTCCAGGGCGTTCAGATGAAATTGAGCGCTTAGGGCATCCTCTGAGTAAACCATTTCAGTTTTCTCTTGTCTGAAGTCGACAGGTTGAGATGGACAAAAAGACCTGACAGCCTGTCTCCCCCTAAACCCACCTCTATTCTCTCACTCCATCACACTGTTTTCTATTTTGCCTTGAGATGTTTCCTCTCGCTGTTTTTTTTTCTTCTTCTCCTTCACCCAAACACATATGAACTGTCAGATAACTTTCAGTATAGATTTATCAAGTAAGTGACACTCATTGAACCTGTCTATCATGAAGCTGTTTATTAGGCAGCAGATGGTGGCACTGCATCAATACAATATAATATCTCAGTGTTAAAGGTCCCGTAAAGCTGCGGTAAATCCATATTCAAGCAAAGAGGGACATTTTTCCAGGAATGGGATTGATCCAGTATGTAAAGCTGCACATTAATTCACTGCCAGGCGAATTGTTTGGATTGCAGTTTTGTCTCCGTGCGGTCAGTCCGCGCTCTGCCAGGCTTTGTCGACACAGCTGTTGGAATGCATGATGGCGTGCTTGATGAAGTGGACGCTGGGTCAGGGGGGGATAATGGAATTGAGGGATGGAGAAAGAGGGATGGAGGGATCAGTCGGGCCACGGGAGGGGCCTGGTGACCAGGTCTTTTCTATTAACTCAGGAGGCTGGCTGGCGTGTGCAGGGGAATAAGGCTTGGCTCTGCCCTCTCCCTGTCTGGTTGTTAGACTGTGCGTCCAAAACTGGAGATAGGGGAGGCGAATATTGCTCAGAGGTCCAGTGGTGATTGACCCTGTGTTTTCATCAGCCTGCGCCTGCCTGATAACATTTCTTACTGCCCTATGAGAGCAAAATATTACAGACGTGGGTGCAAAGAAATGCTCGGGGAACTCTTAGTTTGGTTTGGTGAAGTTTGATTCGCCCACCCAACGCACATATCACAAGCTAGCGTTTCATTTTCTTTTTTGAAATTGCATTTTTCTTGTCTGTGAAAAGATTTTTCTTTATTGAATCTATTTGTCATATTCTGGTTCACAATTTTATTATCTTGCATGAATGAGCAAAATGTTAATAATTCAACACAGAATGAAATAAACAAAATCTCTAGGGGAGAACTTAAATGGAGCCCACACCAGAAATGTAATTGTTATTGGTATACAAGAAGATAAACATTGCTAAAATTCTTGAGGCCCTGAACAGGATTTTTTTCTTGTTTTATATATATATATATATATATATATATATATATAATGCTGTAATCATCACTCACTCAGAGTTAATTATACACCACTCTCCATCATCATGGCTCACTTTAAGACCTTAAATGACAGCTGAGATTGCTGTCATTTGTTGCCTTTTCTCTTCAAACCATAAAGAAACATTCAGGTGCCTTTTATAAAAAAATAAATAAAAAATTCAGTGTAGGATGTAACATATTTTTCCTGTATTAATTTTTTTGTCCCCATATGATGCCCTAATCGGCAGTGTTGTTTTTGTCATTGTGCTTTAGGTCTCTGGACTGTCTCCTGGAGACAGCCAGGCCCCAGGACTGCTGCTGGCTCCAGGGGTGAGGTGGGGACAGACTCCTATAAACCAGCTCACACCGTGGGACACAGATGAGCCCCCTCCTAAGCAACATCGAGATGCTGAGCCCACCGGTAATGAATCACACATGCAGCATTCACAAACACGCGCACACGTATTGGGGATGGAGCCAATCTGAGAAAGGGAGATGCACAAATAGTGTGTTTTTTATGAATATTTATTTCATACATACAGTGTATTTAAAATAAATAAGTCCAGTGGGTATTTGTGCTATGCTTACTTGTGCTGAAGTGACAAAAATATGAGAAGAGAGAACAGGGAAACTAAAAAGGAGCAGCACAGCCTGATTCAAATAAGGGGTAATTTTTTTCAATTAGGTTCTTCTTTTCACCTTAGCTGGCTTGCTGAGTTGGTCTAATACAACATAATTTGCGCCTTTGTGTTCCTGTTGGACATGCAATATTTTAGGCTGTTTGCGTGACCTGGAGGAGGACTTTTAAGTAGTCCAGCTATATGCTGTGCTCCATACTCATCCTGTGTGTCACATGGTAGAAATAGAGTGCTATCAAAGGGACAGTTGACCCCATAATCAAAAGTATATATTGTTCCCTCTGGGCTGTAGAGCTGTTTATCTGTCCAGTTTCTTTTTGGTGTTTGTCAGTTTTGAACATATCTCCCCTTGAGATGTTTGCCGTCTTTGGAATAGAACGGAACTAAATGGCATATGATGCTGGAAGCAACAAAAATATATATGCAGCAGTGTCTCTTTACAGAAATCATGACAGGTTTACTCCATGGAGGAACTATTTTCTTTTTCACCAACTTACAGCCTCCAACCATTGAACTGTGGAGATGGAAGCACGCATCTCCACTCGATGAGAACCCCATGCTAATGAGAGTGGGATGGGATGTAAACATTAAACTAGTCGTATGTTAAATAATTTTATTTACAATGTTTATGGTTAAACCACAAACCCATATTATATTTAAGTGTTCACAGTTAATATAATAATTAATATCCTAAAATTAGATCAGTGACAGGATTGCCACACTTTTGTCCACTTTGACTTGAATATAAATATTGCTCCAACAGACATAAATTTATATCCTGTGTTCTCTGTGCATCCCTAAAATGAGCTTAGAGAGTTGAACATTATATGTGCATACACAAACACACATGTACACACCACATTTGTGCTTCACCTCAAGAGGGCTACGGCCAGTTACACTAGCATCCAATGCTAATAAGGCATCTTGACTTGCCTTGCCCTACATAAATATGTACTTGCCTCTGCAGTATGCTTACTTCACATATACAATCATGCATAATGTACATTCATAAACATTAACTTGACATAAACCAGCTTAATTAGGCATATAATTATAGAAATGTCATCTTGTATCAGGAATATGGGGGAGAAAAACTGCTCCCTCACCCAGATTCCAGACTCCCACCACCCTCCTTTGCCTTCATTTTATTGCCCTTGTTAATGTTACGGTGTCACTAACTGAGGCTGATTTAGTCTCAATCAAACTGATATAGCAAAACTCCAAAAGTCCTCCAAATGATCTTCACCAGGTCTAATTTAGATGTCGACCTTATCCTATTCATGCCACTGTAAAACGTGCATGGAGCAGCAGTGGCACTGCAGTGCACGGAGCTGACGATAACGAGTTAAGCCAATGTTGAAGTTATTTACTCCTATTGTAATGAACTCACCCAGAATGGCTCTGCCCTAGAGCTGTTAATTTCCTTCCATTACTCGGCTGGCCTGCGCTTCCTGCTCATCACAAATGTGTCTCATTTAAGAATAATACCGGCACAGAGCGTATTCCAGTGGAAATTCTGGCCCGACAGATCCAGATCACAAACAGATGTGACTCTGCGGTAGCTAAGTATCATGTTCAAAAACATGTTTCAACCCCTGCTGCTGCCTGTTCAGTTCCCCTCCTAATTATAATTTGCACGGTCTGTGGATTAATTATTAAACAGTTGATCAGTTATTCGAGGAATGTTTCTTAAGCAGAAGCCTCCTTACTGCAGAAGGATGCAGCTGTAATAGGACAGTGTGGAGCGCTGCGCCTTGTCTCAAGGTTTCACTCCCCCACCACCACCACCACCCTTCACATTCCCGACACAGCAGCTCCCACACCCACACCACAGCTTGGAGCGAAGCGTTAGGAGAGTGAGATGTCACCAGCCCAGCACACTGTCGCATATGACGCTCCCAATTCAAGCATAGTGTTGCATATTGATTCACGTGCGCGCGCTATTCCAAACTGTGACTGGCGTTTGCAACGAAGCCAGCTCCTCTCCACACTTCACTGAACTGTGTTGCCAGAGAGTTCTCTGCCAACTGTGCCAGAATTAATCAACGGTTTCTTTCAACAGAAACTTCACTGTTCTGTCTGTTAAAGAAAGTTTGTCTTTGAAAAAAATAAGTTTTGTTTCAACTTTCACTTCTTTGTACAAAAATAGTTGGGTTTTTTTTTCTGTTTTGGATCCCATTTTCCACTCAAGCAAATTGTAGCGCTAATAAATAAGTGGAGTTCAGCAGTTAAATCTGAGGAATAAGACAGCAATCAAAGATGCAGAACGCATTTAATATTGATGCAGTTTCTCCATTTTACTTAACCTTGCAGGCAAGACCTATAAAGTGTTGGGTCGTGATAATGAAATTCTTTTTGTGTAATTTATCAAATAGTTTTCCTTGTGAAAAGACTAAGGAAAAGTCAACATGGAACTGGAGGGCAGATATGAAATGTATGTTAAATTCTAATCAACTCTATTGCTCCTTTTTAAAACCTTGAAACTTCATAGCATGCCGAACCATTACAGCAATGCGTTTGATTACAATCCTTTATCAAGATGGGCTTCAAAAGAGGGGAAATGAAAAATGCAGCGTTGGTGCCGATTAGCTCAACGATGTGAGCTGTGAACTGAACTGACCTCTTCTCTAGGGGCTTCTATTCCAGCCCTCTTCATTCTTTTATTTTCACTGTCTGTCTTTATCTCTCTTTCACACTCCATCCATCTCTGCCCGAACTCGTATATCAGCAGGGCTAGTACCATGAATAATGTAGGCTTCTTTTTTTGTTCAGCTTTTTGCATGCTGTCATTTAGCCTTTGGCCCCTTAGCAGAGCGCTAGTCTATTTTTGGAGCTCGGGCCATGGCAGGAGGAGCCAGAGATGAAGGAGTTGGAGTGGATGAGGGAGGGAGGGAGACGGCATTTAGGTCCAATATGGCCTTCCCAGCACATCCACAGCATCTAACGCCTCAGGGTAGAGAAATGATTGGCTCTGAATGTCTGGGTAAACACAGACTCCTGCACAGATAATGTTGCCAAATGCCGAATGCAATGAACATGTATGCCTTCATGTTCAGGAAACTATTTGTTCATCTTGTAGCAACATAAAGCTCTTAATCTTATTACAGTGTTGACTTTGGGTGCTGATCTGTACATCCCTTCAAATATTTTGTGTTTTATATTAAGTCTCAATTCAAAAACAAACTTAGACTGAAGTGGAGTGGCACACTGACAGTTGTGGTGTGGTAAGGAACACAACTCAAGCTGGAGCCTGTCTTCTCATGCTGCTTTCTGTCTCTATTTGATCATGTAATATCAGAATTAAAATTAGCACCCTTTTCTTGCTTTCAGCTTTGTACAGCTTACCTAAATGGCGCTACAGCATAGAAATAATTTATCTTGGCTTTGTTGCTAAAAAGTTTAAACTTAAATAATTTAATAATTGTTTTGTCTCTTTCCCCTCAGGGCCAACCTGGCCTGCACCAGTGGCAGCGGTGAGCCAGCCCAGTCTCCTGTCCCACACCTACGCCCTCCCTCAACCACCTTCTTTTAACCACAGTGTGACTGCGCAGTCACCCATCATAGGGGTAACCCCTTCCATTCAGACACCAGTGCCCCAGCAACACCCCCTCATGACTGCCCACTTCCAGCTGACGCCACAGTCGACCCAGCAGCCACCCTCTATGGTGCTGAGCATGCCCAGCCAGCCTCCGTACCCCTCAGCCCAGCCAACAGTCACACCATCCGCCCTCACTGCCCAAGCCAACCCAGTGGTTCATCCAAACGCTCACAGCATGATTGGCAATGGCCACTTAACCTCTCACCCCAGCCTCATCCAGCCCCCCACCCTGCCTCTCACCAACGGACAAGCAGCAGCGGCAGCAGCACATGGCCAGCAAACGGCTGCAGACAATCAGGACGGTCCCAATGGGCTGCAAATGCTGCGGACAGTTGGGAGCGGGAAGTACGAGTTCAGCGACCCTGGACATCCCAAAGGTAAGCAAAGGCACCCTCAGCTGTAGCAATCTGCGAGGAAGGTTTTTTTTTTTTCTTCTTTTCTAAATAATCACTTTCTAAAACTTTGAAAGAGCACTTCGAAGCAGATTTGTTTGGTCACTCAGAAGTGAATCCAAGCTAGGAATGTGTTTGGTATTAAATTGGTGTGCCCTCAGCTCTCTGTTCCGTGTGACCTCCCGTTGTTGTGGGGTGGTGCTGGAATGAAACGCCTAGGCCTCTGCCCTCAGTCTGTATGCCCGAGCTGTTTCGGATGCCAGCAGTCATAAACAAGGCTGCAAACACTCGAGTGAGGGTTGTTAAAATACGACTTGCAACCAGAGCCAGTTCACTTCAAAGCTGATCCAAGGTCACAGGGAAACCAGTATGCACCTAAAGCAGCAGAGAGACAGGTGCTTCTAAAAAGCTGCAAAACACCCTGCAGTGTATTCTTTAGAAACCGGAACATATTACACAGGAGCTCAAACTGCTGTAAAACACTGACATCTGTAGTTTTGTGCTCTGCATTTGGTTATAAGTGTATCAGGTTAATCTTTCCACTGCTCCAAGCTGCAGTGCATAAGAGTCCTGCTAAACACGAGGCAGGAAGAGCTTTCAGTCGCTGCCCTCACATCTCCCTAGAAATCTTTTGAAGCCTTGTTGACTTGCGCTTCGTTTGTGAAGGTGCTTCACAGCTCCAGCTCATGCCTGAGACTGCAAGCAATAAATTGGTGTTTGCTTTAACCTTGGAGTTTATGACGCAGGGCGCCAGAAACAGATGTTCGCAATTCCCCGACCAATTTTCACATTTAATGAAGCTTTTAATTTAGGTTTAGATTGTTTTCTTTTTCCTGACTCATTTTGATCAATAAAATGTGTGCAAATGAACTTGTAGATTGCAAAAAAGCAATTATTTTGGGGGCTGCCCGTGATACATCGAAATGAGACTGCAGGTAGAATTGGAAATGGATAATTAGATGGGCTCGTTTGCTTGGTCCAGTCTCTGTCGAATAAGAGCTTTTTAGCTTCTGCCGTGTTGAATAGGCTGTCTCGATCCATTAAACATTCACATGTCAAAATGTACTCTACTAACAGGCCAAAGAAGCTTCATTTTTTGCAATTATAGTGTTCATACTGATCAGTTTTACAGGGAAGAAATGTGCTGTAGGACTTTTTTTTAATTTTAATTCAGCTGTGTAAACACGGTTGGTGTGATTCATGAAATGATAAAGTTACTGTAATATATTCAGTTTGTGTGGTTCCAATTTTGTCAGCTCCTCTATTTCAAAGACAAAAGGGAAACATCCCAACGTCGATTCGTAGACATCATACACTTTAAATCCTGCGCGGGCCTCTGTGAAGGTCAGACTGTAAATTGAGGCACTTGAATCTCACATCTCCTCAAGCATTTCGTCTGCTTTTTTTTTCCCCCAGTTTCTGCTCAGCACTGAATAGATATTAGTAAGCATGTCATTGTGGTAATGTCACAAGGACAGTGGAAATAGGTAAAATGTTGAGCACCAGTAAATTAGAGGCTGTGACGTCTCTTCAGCAGACCTCTCCGCTGACGAGGACACTTCACTTTGCTTCTGTAATCACAACAACGCCATCCCGACCACTCAGCGTGCCCACTGCGGCTGTTCTGGCTTTTTGATTATCTCTATCTGCCACTTCCCGCCTCCCTTTTCGCTTCCCTCCCTTCTTTCAGCGTGCTCAAGAAGTCTCAAATTCCAGCCACTCGCAGGTTTTATGCTTTTCATCAATTAACACTACATATTAGCGTGGCAAGGACACCCACTGTCCTGCTGTAGTGGCATACTGTTAAAATATGGAGGGAAAACTCTTGTGACCTCCGTTCTGGCTTTCTTCTGTCGCAATTATCGAGGACCTGCTGTTGGCATTTTCCGCTTAGGCAGAACACAAAATAGTAAATGAAGTAGTTTGTGGGAATAAAGGAAAGCAGCTTCAGGTTGGTATTCAGCAGCTCTCTAATGGCTGAGGAACGGATAAGAGTCTTGTGTGTAGCTATCAATTTCTGCCCTGATTCCAGGGAAGGAAGTGATAGTTATTACACACATTTCCTTTTCCAGAAAAGTTGAGACGCTGTATGAAAATGCAGTCATTTGGAAACCATTTAAACGCTATATGTAAATGAAAACAGTAGAATATATATATATATTCTTTTCATCTATGCTGGGACAGTGAATCATTGTGCATGCAAGGCTGGACATATTAAAGAAAAAATCTCTGCTTTAACATTTGATATGCAAATTATTACACTGCAGTTTTATTTAGATTTCAAAAAGCATCCCAGTGTTTTTGGAAAAAATTTTTCTACTGCAAATGTCAAAACATTCACGCAGACTAAAATGAAATAATGTCATATTCCCAAATATACATACGGTCTTTATTTTTTCTTAAAAATATGAATATTTATGAAATATTTGTTACGGTTTCTTATATAAATTTCAGCAAAGGAATCATAAATGGGCTTTCCAAACTTATGCTGTGTGCCTGACACATGCAGAACTTGCCTTCATTATAGATGTACTAATGTCATACAAGCAAATGCATGCGTTAACCTGGAGAATGTCCATTGTGATATTACGAAAACAAGCATTTATCTGTGGTCAGATCCTTGACTAGGCATCTCACGTCTGCAGATTTTTTTTTTGATGAAATATTGAACACCCAGTTGAAATACTAAAGCCACTACTTTAAAGACTGCGTTGCTCTATTTTAAAGAAGTTTAAGCCTCCAGACACAATGCTAGTAAGCACTGATGTGCAGAAAAGGTTTTGTGGCTTTTTGATGGCAAAGGCCTGGATTGTGGAGGAGCTGACAGAGCTCTTCCTCCCTAATCCAGCTTCACAAGAGGCCTTGTTGTGTGTGTGTGTGTGTGTGTGTCTGTGCCTCTGTGTATGTGTGTAGATACACATGTGCCCAACTTCTTGGGTGTGACTGCGTGTATGTTTTGTCAGATGTCAGCCTCACAGCCTTAAAGCCAAACACTAGTGACAGAAATCACACTCTGTGTTTGATTTGGCTTTGCTTTCAAAGCAAGCAATTTGTCTTCGCTCTGCATCAGCGGGCACATCAACAACTGTCTTTCCCTCTCTGCTTCTCTGTGTGTCTGTCTACGCATTTGTCTGCATTTCTGTTTACAGTATATGGTCTATGTGGACATGACGTATGTTTATGTTCTCGTGTGTGTGTGTGAAGATTCACACAGAGCAGCATGAAGGCAGCTTTAACTTCATCACCTACTGAGATATGCCAGCCACCGGGGTTGTGATCTGCCTACCTGGTTTCTCCATCCACAGCAGGGCTTTTTCATAATACCTGCCTGCCATAGCGTACAAATCAAACTTCACACCTTCTTGCCAGTTGTTAATTTCCTTCACACCGCCCTCTCCTTGCTTATTTTTTGTCTCCTCTTTGTTTCCCTCAAGTGCGGATTGTATCAGAAGAATCGCGTACAGCTTCTCTGCTTAAATAAATCTATCAACGTCCGTATCTTGAGCCTCAGCAGTCACAACTGTAAGGAAATTTTCCGAAATGCAGGAGTCCAGAGTGACTGAAATGAAATTAGGGGAAAAGCACACACACACACACAAACAAAATGAGTACATGGGAGGAGGTGAAAGAGATGGCGACGGAGAGAGAGAGAGAGAGAGCATGAGGGAGATGCTGAGAGTGGAGTCAGTGTGTGTCTATTGACCAAGTCATTAAAATCGATGGCTGCCCTGATGAATATCAGCCTGGAAAAGCTAGTGCAGAGCTCAGCAGGGATGAACTCACTCGCTGCAAATGTGATTGAGCACCATTTAGAGGCAGCTCGTGACTTAAAAAAAAAAGACAGATTAATATCAAAAGGAAGCTGTTGAGTCCTATATTTGAGCCCAGTTTTAGAAGATGCTTCCGTTACCCATGACGACCGTGCTGTGTTTTTTGTAATGTTTTTTTTTTCTCGCTTAACAAATGCCGAGAGTTGCTGTTGTGTTGTGTTGCGGTTGCACAGCACACTGTCACACTTGGAGAAATTCTATTATTGTGGGTAAATGCCTAATGATAATGAGCCCATGAAGCGCAGTTGCCACATGTGTTGGAGGCTTTAGCAGAGATTGAAGTTCGGGCTCACAGACAGACCTCACGATGTCAAAATGCCATTTTAACCCTTCCTTTCCACCTTTACCTTTACGTGCACTCAGGCACAGGGGATTGTAGCACAAACGGCTATAAGTCCGACTCCTCCACTGTCTCTCACAATCGGCAGGACCCGGCCTCCTCTCTGCCCAGGAAGTTCATCTTCCAGTCAGCTCACATCAACCGTAATCTGGGGACCTAGCCGCTCTGGAACTGCTAGTGAATGCAATTAAGATGTCTTGTTGAGTTAAGATCAGAGTTTTACTTTGCTACAGCACGATTGGCCCAGCCTCACAACCAGGGCAGACCCATCTTTCCTCTCGTGTGACCGTTTCATCTCCCTTATCTGCCTTATTCATACCATGGGCTCACTAAGATTTTAATTACGTGTTCACCTTTGTTTACTTTTGGCCTGAGCATATTGGCACTGCAGCATTACTGTCCACTTGCATATTGGTTCTCTGGCACATTATTGCTGCAATATTGCCACTAAGTAAGGACGTTATAGATCACCAAATTAGCGAGATAGCGACTGTTTACAAATCCAGCTTATGTATGCTGCTGCTGCTTATTCAAAGGAGATGAGTCCCTTGTTTTCCTTAGGACTTCCCAGATCTCCTCAAAGGTTACATTAGAGCTGACATCCCATTTTACTGGTTGGTTTATTTTTTGACTGTTTTATGTCTGTGGACCAAAAATCTGTTCACGCGATTGCCTCTCACGTCTGTCTCCAGTAGCTACATTTCTCCAGTAGACTTTCAGTATTTTCAGTGATGCATAAATATTTATTTTGATTCAACCGCCAGAATGTACTCCTAGCACGACAGGCCGCTCAAACCAGTTATTAAAAACACAGCCAGTTTGTGATAGCCGCACTGAGACCATTAATCATAGCAAGCACATTAATTAAACCCACCCCTCTCCTTTCTCTCCCTCTTTTCTCCGCCTCAATCTCCCTTTCACTTGCAGAGGTTGTTTACTACATCCTCGCTAGAAATTATGCAAAAAGTCCGACTTTCTCTGAGACGAGCATAGTGTAAGAGTCGTAGGGTTTTCTTTAAGATTTAATTTCCAATTTGCTGACTCAGATCAGCGTCCGTGCAATAAGCAGTAGCAAATTAATTAAAATCAGTGTGGTGGTGTTGTGCTGAGCGATTATCTTAAAGCTATCCACATCAGGATTAGCTAAAGCAGAACTGGGGTCATTATGATTCCAAAACAGGCTTAGCATGTGGATTTCAAAGTGTGTGTGTGTGTGTGTGTGTGTGTGTGTGTGTGTGTGTGTGTGTGTGTGTGTGTGTGTTTTCACCATCTCTTTTTCATTGCATTCCTTAAGTTGAGGTAGCTCTACTGAAAACTGGATTCAGAAGAGCTAGAAATGTTCCAAATTATTAATGAGATAGGAATTTATTCTGATCACTCTAGACACAGTATGTGCAGGTAATTCTCTTTAAAAAAAAAAAAAACATGCAATACTGTAGTGATAAGCTTAAAATTAACTTCGGCACACGGGTCCATATGGGGCCTTAATGATATTGACGCAAACATCTCATTTTAGAACGGCAGGGGAGTTCTGGAGACCACTCTTCGTGTGCCTAGCAGCAACCTGACACTGTCTCTTTAACTTTGCTAAGGATGGCATCCATTGAGCTGTCTATCTGTTTCTAGTACAGCTCCGGCTCTCAGGAGAGAGCCACAAGAAGAAGGGGAGAGTAGAGGAGAGGAAACGTGAGGTAAGCAGCGGCAGTGTGTCATAAGCGGCTGGGAGCAAAGCTGCTCGCCCTCGTTCTTTCTCTCCCTCGTTATCGTATTTTAAAGGAGAGATGCCCCGCCAGGATCCCCATACATTATGTCCCCCCACAGTTAATATAGGGACAGTAGATAGCTCATTAAGATTGATCATTCCTCGTCCACCTACTCCATACAGAACGTAACACCAGCTTCATTAATCACGAGGATTTCAAGATAAAGCTCAGCGGCGGCTCATTCACAGGACCCGGAGCCTGACAGCCTGGCTGCTACATGCATAATCACAGGCACGGTGCAGCCAAGGAGCAGTCGCCCAGTAGAGGGGAAACCATATCTAGACTTTCCTCTTTCTTCTATTTGCTTCTCAACCACCTCAGCCCCCCCCCCTCAGCTCCATTTCCACTCCTGAACACACCCTTCTAAGCTGTTGTCTCCCAGCATCCTCTCCAGCTCTCCCACTGTCCTAACATCCTCCTTCCCATATCCGCTTATAGCCTATGCTTTTTTCCCCCTTTTCTTCTCATCACTCATTTTTTTCTCTGCCTCTCATCTTCCATCTACGTGGTACCTGCCACCTGGTCTGTGCTTTTCCAACTTCTCTTCATTCTTACCCTACTCAATTTTTGTGCAAGTTCTCTAATGGCCTTTTTTTTCCCTTTTTTTTTTTAGCCCAGTGATGCCTGTTAGCAAAGTGGCAGTGGAAAATTTAAGAGGAGAAGGGATTAAAGAGGGGAGGGATGGAAAAAAAAAAGCTCAGTAAGCCCAGATTGCTCATTTGCCTCTGACAGCTGGACTGAGTGTCACATGGCTGTTTTCATCTGAAACGCCCAATCAAACTGTCTCTTTCGCCTTATTAGCGTAACAGAAAGTTTTGCCTGTGCTCACAGCCTCAGATGGCTGGTTAAGAATTTTAAGCACTTCATATTTTACTTGATATCTTTATGGATCTTCGTATAAATCATCTGCTACCGCTTGAAGTTAGTGCACACACAGACTCAAGGTCCTAAAGTTATAGAAGTGTTTGGTATCCAGATTGTCAAAGGTCAGGTCACTTTAATTTTGTGGCGATAAATAAACTGAATGTTAACTGAAAGAGATTTTATTTATTTATTTGATTCGTTATTCAAAATGAAAGGACTTCAGATGTTTCAAATATTTTATATGTACAGTATGTTATTTATATGTGAACTTGCTTAACTTGTCATTTTATTTAAAATGAAAGGACTTGCACTGTGAAATAATACAAAATGCCATTAAATGGAATGGCTGCACCGAATGCAGCTGCCGGGGTTGTATCCTTGAGTCAGGAATGGTCAGTGTTTTAAACTAAACCCGGATCTTGTTTTTTCTACTGACATGAAATCCTTGTGTGTGTTGCTTTTGTTTTACTTTTTAGCAGAAGTGAAATTATTCTTTTATTCTGCATAACTAAAAGTAACAATACAACAACACAGATAAAAGTACAAATGTGTGGGTCGGCCATGCAGGTGATTTTGATTATTTGCATTCCCGTACAGTGCATGTTGTAGTCGAAGCGCTTGATGAAAAAATGCTTGCAGGCGGAGAGGCATAAAGTTAGCATAAATTAATGGCTGAATGGTTAGAATCCTGTGGGTAAACAGTTCGAATATGAATGTCAGATGTAAATTAATGGAAAACCACTTACAAAGTCCAAATGGAATGGATAAATGTTTAAAAGAAAAGGCTAAATATATATGTAATGTTAAATAATTTACAGTTTAAAATCAGTTATTGGTCTATCCAGACATCCTATCCATACACTACAGAGGGGTGAGGGGACTAGAAGGCAAAACATGGATAGTTTAGCACAGCAGTATTTTCTATCAAAAGAGGCTTTCTGAGTCATTTTTAACCAAAAACAATCTGAGCTGCAAAATACTGAAGGTATAGGTAAGTAGAAAATAGTGAAAATAGTCTATCAGCATTACTGATATATGTAAATAATTAATAATCCTTACCATATGTGACTACCCTGCAGTAGGCTGTTTATGATTATTTGGTGCTTTAACTTTGCATTTATGAAATTAAACAAAAAAAAACTGTTTTTAAGTTAGAAAAAAAATTACTTAAAGTCACTTAAAGTGGTGACAAATTACATTCATTTTAGGTTTTAAAACTTGCACAAAATACATGCATTGCCTGGATTTGTAAAGAAGCGTGATCCTCCGTTCCTCTAAGCTGCAACATCACGCATTGAGTATTCAGGAGGGGTCTCAAACTTGAGCAGTGCCATTTACCAGCATGAAACTTTCACTGCCCTCGGTTATGGGAGAAGCACATTAATTTGTGTGTAAAGTAGAGCCAAGATGAATGGAGGGTTACACCCTCAGATGGGCTCAAATCTCAAGCTCCTCGTGTCACAGACTTATATGATGCGACGGGATTAATTGCCAAAAGTCAAATGCTGATGTGTTATCCCGCACATCAGCTTTCAAATAGGCGGTAATGCATTATCAATGAGGCTGAGTGTAAACACAGCAGATGTTACCAGGAAGCTAGTCAATAACGGATGTTTCTCTCTAATGAGAAGGCGTAATTGCAACAGGGAGAGAACTCCAAAACAGCAGCAGATGCGCTGCAACATCTCAGCAAAAAATCCCGAAGAAGTTCAGCGGCATTAGCCTGCTAATGTTCACCGTGTGCTCAGTTATCTGAGCGGGGAGTCGGAAGTTTTTTTTCCTTACCCACAAACTTTTAAATGGGTTTGATAATGCATGCAGGGCATCTAATAAATACTAATGACAAGACCAGACATTAGCAAGAATGGCTCCCCTCTCCAACTCATTATTCAACAGAGTTAGCAGTGGCCTTAGCATGTAAAGATAAATAATTCGTCTGTGTCTTAGACAAATGATAATGGCCTGCATTGCAATCAAGGGATCTTTGTAGGCTAGTGGTGCTCTATGTAAACGTGATAGCCCTTCCTTAGCAGCAAGATAGAACACTATGAGATGCTGAAACCGCAGTGTGCCATATCCCTGTTAGGTTTACTGAATGTATTTTATTTTTTTTCCCCTAGAAGCTGCGGCTCTGAGTTATGGTGTTGATTATTATCATTATTCTACTACAGTGTAGTCTTTGTGACCACTCTCCGTTCTCAGATACAGCCATTTTTGTCTAATGCAGTGCAACTTTCTGGAATGTAGGATTTAAAAAAAAAGAGAAGAAAAAAGTGTTGCTTTAGAGATTTAAACTTTAGATTGCAACTTTACAAGGGCACACCAGCCATACATACTGTAAGCATTGAAGCATGCTGGACACAATCAGAATTTGTGGGGCATTCCAGTCACCTAACAGATTTGTTTTCAATCCCTGGAGAGAGAAGGTGAAAGGAGGGAGGTGGAAACAGAAAGCGAAGCAGGAGTGTAAGAAAGGAGCGGGGTGGGGTGGGGTGGGGTGGGGGTGTCTGATGAAATGCAAAGATTACTCGCCTGACTCCACTGTAGGCCGCAGAGGCTCATCCCAGGCGTGCAGTCTGCTGAGAAGACTCCCACATACACCCTAACCCCGCCACTAACCTTTCTGCTTGGACTGCTATGACTTTCACAAAGTTACCCAGTAAACACACATCTTCTGTCTTCAGGGGTAGATGTGACATTTATCTTAAGCTGCACTGGTGGCATGGGATTTTTTTAATTTATTTTTTTATTTTCATGTTTGTGTGGTTATACTACTGTCCTGCTGTTTAGAGGCAACCTGCAAGAAATGTAGCCCAAAGAAGCAAGCAACACAAGTAACACCCATGTGCAACGCTCATAAAGAATGCCCACAAACCAAAACTCGTAAACACGAGCAAGGTGCAAGACGAGCTGGGCAGCACATTGGCATTCTCTCGTGCTTACGCTGGCATCGAATGTGAAGAGGAGGAAAGTTGCTTTCTCAGCTGAGCCTTCTGGGCCCAGGCTGCAGTTGGGGCAGTGGAGGAGAAAGTAACTTTAAACTTTTAATGAGTACTTAAGTGGAATTTGCACTTTATTTTATTTGAAGTGTATTTGTACTTGTATATCAGTACTCAGAAACGTAAAACGACTTCACAGCTATTCTTAAAGGGAGCGTTTAAAGACCAGTGATACCTTTTTTTTATTTCCCTAATGGCTCAGACTGGTTGTCTTTTAAAGAGTACTTCATCCAGAACTTTGAACTTTTATTGTTATTAGGCCTTAATATCAAGGCAGCTAAACTTTGGGGTAGTTTGTTTTGTTTTTTTTAAATAGTGGTACAACCTGTGAAGTTGACACTTAGTCAGGTCCCTCATGGATATAAAGTGTAGGTTGAGGTTTAATTTATGCTACCGCAGTTGTGTCCATTTGCAGAGGTATTTGCCTGCGGAGATCCTACGGAGAGGAGTTTTCAAGCACAGCAAACACGCTCCTGTGGCGTCCTCCAAAATCCCAACTGCGCCATGCTCGGCATGCATGGTGCCGCATGTCGGTCGAATGCTGATTGGTTGACAAGTGGGTCGGAACAGGGAAGGGAGCGGCAGCAGAGTTCACAAGGAATGGGAGAAGTGTGGGGGGAAGCAAGCATGAAAGATGAAGAAAATACAGTATGAGAAGCGCAGACAGTGGCTGCTGTGGGCGCTTTTCGTTGTTTTTGACCTTCGGTTTCACCTCCGGTCTTTGCATGTTATAACTCTGCTCTTCTCCATGGTTGGCTGATGGACCGACAACAGCACAGGCGAGAGTTGCCCACACACCAGCTGTACCACATATTTTTGACCCTGCCCCCATCTGGCAGCAGACGCTCTCTGCAGGTGGACGGGCCGTCCGTAGCTGCCAACACGTTACCACCGCTCAACCATAGTTTCCCCATTTCTCTTCCATCCACTACATTGTGTTTGCTGCGTATTGCACCACACTAACATCAGAATATCTGCACCATTTATTTGATACCACATGCACATAAATGGTGCATTTTTTGGATAAATACATGTTGTAATTAAAACATGTCGGTCTACAACATTTAAATGAAAACTGATAACACCAACTGTATTTACATGCTTCTGGTAAATACAGTTGTTAAATATGAATTCAGCTGGTTGTGAATTGGCCTTTCAAAGCTTTCAAATACACAGAAAGAACCATGTGGTTTTTAAAGCAGCAGCAGCACCATTATTGTTATGGCTTGTGTGCAGCTATTTCATAAGCAAGCTACTAGGCAACATATCACTCACATTTACAGTTTAAAGCAATTCAAGTGTCTCAAAGGTTGTTCCAGACTGCATTTACAAAGTATATGTCTGTATTTATATAGTCATGCTGCTGGGGGAGAGGAGACAGTGCATGGCTGAGACAACCGAGGAGTGTTATGCTCACCAGACACTCTAATCGGGAAAGAAAATCACATTAGCTCTGTATCTGATGCCTCTTATATTTCTTCAGACAGACCGCAATGCACGACAGTCCACGGCTGTAGTGTAAAGCTTATATACGCTATTTCTTGGTGTGCCGCAGTAGAAATTTCAAACAGATACACGAAAGGGCTAACTCGTTATAAAGTGCACTACATAAGTGGACAATTCAAACACAGCCCCGGATTGTCACCGTAATGGCACTGACATGTTCAACTTCCACACAGTGCCCCATGTTGGTAATGCCTCTGTAATCACCAACTGTGCTCCCTTCAATCATTACCCGTTAAAGTGCACCTGCTCAGTAAACTGCATTGTGTTCACATTTTTTTTTGGTTTTGTTTTTTGTTTTTTCCAGTCTTGGGTAGCTGTTCACTGGGTTTTAAAAGACAAGAAAAAAAATCTGCCTGGGGGGATAAAAGTTCCAGTCTGGTGAAAACTCAAAGTTTAGCGTTTGAAATACTAGAGTAGACAGACTACCTGACTTCAGGCCTGAAGACAAGTCTGGTATTTGTTTTAGTCATGATGCTGTCCTTTAAGGTCAAATCTCAATCTCGGTGAGTGTTTGGAACTTAGGCGATCCAGTAGAATGACTAACAGAAACCTGCATTTTTGTGTGTGCGTGTGTGTGTGTGTGTGTAGGGTGGCTCTAGGTTATTCTGTGACAAAGTGTGACACATGCCCGGCTTGCTGTTCCAAAAAAAAATAAAAATAAAAATCTTGGATTCTCAGTCAGCCCTCTCAAGGTAAAGCACAAATGAAATGCAGTTTGCACACATGCTTCCCAAAAGGTTCCATTCATACCGATAAGCAAGACCTATGTCCAGATGATTCACTTCACCTATTTAGCATTGCAAGGTTTGCGACGTGGGCCAGACAGGACCCTGGTCCTTGCAGCATTTTCTGTAATAATAAGTTAGCAATTTAATTAAAAGGCAAGATGGAGAAGTGTTGCACACCCACTCAGTTCTAATCAAATCGCCTCTAAGCATACAGTATGTTATCTACACAAGCCAGCAACTCCTCATAAGCACAACATTGTTACTAGGACTATTCTCTCATGACTTTGTCTTGCCTAAAGTCGAGTGAGTGCGTGCACGCGTATTTGCGTGACCGTACATCCACATGTGCATCTGCACAAATGCCTCTTTGCATCAGCCCTCGTGTGTCTTGCACAATGGCAATGTCATCTGTCGTGGGCTGGATGAATTACTCAACCCTGAGTTGAGTTTGACAATGACGTCCTCCGTAATGCTGAAGCAGAACGCTTGCTAATCTGTGGTACAGTAGGCTGCAGCTTTTTGCATTTTTACATCATAGCATGCTGCTAAAGAAAACAAACAAAAAAAAAAGACAAAACAAACCCCACATTGGAATCTTGCCTCTTTGGCATTATGACAAATAAACCAAGCCACCGTTTCAAGGCTTAAGCTTGGACCGAGTGATAAAAGGTGGACTTTTTTTTAAGCTTACAAGCATGTATTTCCTAAAGGAATTTTATCTCTGTTCCCAAAAGTTCTCGCATTTTCTTGCCTTAAGTTTTCAGGACCAACTTAGGATGTAAATATTAAGGAGCGGGAATCTGAAAAGTGATGGATTTGTGAGAAATCGTGACTTCCTAGACCTCCGGGGTTATGAACCTATTGATCCATCCAAATTGTCCCGTCAAGGGCTGTTGTCAGAGTGTTTGCCTGGTGCCTCAATATAAATGTAAATACATCTGCAGGCCAAAACAACAATCCAGGATGTTTTAACAGAATTGTTCTCTACACTGACTGTCTTCAGCTCTTAACTCAGTAACTATACTGTAGTGAAATACCTCTTGTGATTGGCTTTTATCACGTTATTGTGAGTTATCCCAGTTGCACACCTTTTGTCCCCTCCCAGCGGAAAAATGGAAAAGCGAATGATCGTCTCCTGCTATATGGAAACAGTTAATTTGGCTAATTACTTTATAATCATTACTTAATTCACTGTTCATCACATCTCATTAGGTCGTCTTTCTGTTCTGAACTAATATTCGTTTTGCATCTGTCATTTTTGGAGAAAACTGCGAGCGCACCAACCAAACAAGTTAACACCGAGCATCCTTCAAGTGACGTCGGAAACATCAGAACCGGAAACATCAGACTGCTCGACTCCCGCCAGCGAGGGGTGAAAGTCCGGGTTACTGAGATGTGACATTTATCGCACGGCGCACAAAAACTTTGTCGCTGACTGTTAACACTGTCATAGCTGGTGTCCTTCAGGTTTATGGATGAGATTTAAGTTGCGGCAACACGTTGGCTGGGAGCTATGTGTGCGTTTACACATCAGACCTGCTAAAAATAAACCCAAAGTATGAGGAGCCGTTTAGGACATTATTCCTGAAACGCTCTCACACACACTAGTGAAATGCTCTCACACACGCTACTGAAACGCGCTCACACACGCTACGAACGCGCTCACACACACTACTGAAACGCGCTCACACACGCTACTGAAACGCCTTCCTGTTTAGCCAAAACGACTTTCGTGTGAACAGGAAGGTGTTTGGTGTGAACAGGAAGTCGTGTGAAGGAACAAAAACAGCACTTCAAAACATGGCTAACATCACGCTGATGTCTACTAATAGCCTACAAGCAGCCTAAGTGAACAATATATTTGCCTTGTGACCATCTAAACACTGTTGTGTGGCACCAACCTATTGTTGCGACTACAAATGTGGACATGCTTGACAGCTGCATCAGAAGAGAAGTGTGTGTCTGACAATACCGCTACTACAATGAAATTTCATCTAATCCTCATCATTTTTCACATACAGTGCCTTGCGAAAGTATTCGGCCCCCTTGAACTTTTCAACCTTTTGCCACATTTCAGGCTTCAAATATAAAGATATAAAATTTAAATTTTTTGTGAAGAATCAACAACAAGTGGGACACAATCGTGAAGTGGAATGAAATTTATTGGATGTGTCAAACTTTTTTAACAAATAAAAAACTGAAAAGTGGGGCTGTTCACACGAAAGTAGTTTTGGCTAAACAGGAAGGTGTTTCAGTAGTGTGTGTGAGCGCGTGTCAGTAGTGTGTGTGTGTGCGTGTGAGCGCGTGTCAGTAGTGTGTGTGTGTGTGTGTGAGCGCGTGTCAGTAGTGTGTGTGTGTGTGTGTGAGCGCGTGTCAGTAGTGTGTGTGTGTGTGTGTGTGTGAGCGTGTGTGTGGTGTGTGTGTGAGCGTGTCAGTAGTGTGTGTGTGTGGGCGCGTGTCAGTAGTGTGTGTGTGTGGGCGCGTGTCAGTAGTGTGTGTGTGTGGGCGCGTGTCAGTAGTGTGTGTGTGTGTGGGCGCGTGTCAGTAGTGTGTGTGTGTGTGGGCGCGTGTCAGTAGTGTGTGTGTGTGTGGGCGCGTGTCAGTAGTGTGTGTGTGTGTGGGCGCGTGTCAGTAGTGTGTGTGTGTGAGAGCGTTTCAGTAGTGTGTGTGTGTGTGTGAGAGCGTTTCAGTAGTGTGTGTGTGTGTGTGTGTGAGAGCGTTTCACTAGTGTGTGTGAGAGCCTTTTGAGTGAACAGGAAGGCGTTTCAGTAGTGTGTGTGAGAGTGTTTCAGGAATAATGTCCTAAACGGCCCCTCATAACAAAGCCTGAGTAGGCTTACTTGGGCCTTTTTATTTTAATTAAGCTGTCATCAGCCCATCCCATATGTAGAGAATTAAATATCATATCATTGCACATTTAATTAAATTAAATGTGCAATGATATGCTTGGATCAAGAAGTCAAAACAGGTGGCAGGCGTCATGATAGTTTCCACTCGTAAAGGGGTTAAAGTTGAAACGGTGTTTCCATTTTTGGGGGGCCTGTGTACTTGAGTGTGTGTTGTGTTTCTGTTTGCTGAAAAAAACAGTTGGTCAGGAGTGTAATATTGTGTCATATTTTGAGCTCGTTCAAAATAGCAAAGGTAGCGTGCAGTGGTAATGTGCTGGATATCTGTAAAGGGATAAGACACACACACACAGAAAGAGGAACACAAATCTATATACATCTTTGATGGTTTTATGCTAGGGTTGAAGTCTGTGTTATTACACCTGCTCCTTTTGTTTTCCCTTTGAGTCTACGTGGCCTTCGTGTTATCTGACATGACTGGGTGACGGGTATTGGCAGAGCCAGTATTACTTCAGTACCTCTACTAGGTTTTTAGACCTGATTTTGGTGATATCACACTTTCTTGCAATTTTTAGAATGGATGCTGCAGAGGCGTCTTAGATTTTTGTTTCAATAGGAAATGAAAATAGGCAGCATGAGGTGATTTGTTTGCTCAGTTTGAAATGATTTCAGCACTCCTTTGAATTATTTTGGAACATAAGTCATGTCCCAGTTAATCCTGTGGTGCATCTGTTGTAGAGCTCACTCTAGTCTCATTAATTGCAAAGAGGAAAGATAAATTAGTTTGCTTTATTCTTTTATTCTTCTCATTTACCAAAGTGAAATAGAGAAACTTGTCAAAGCTCTCGTTTCCAAATCGATTTTTGAATCAAAGTTCTGCTTTAACTCTGATATTAATTTGATAGGCTAATTTTTTGGGGGTACTGAGAGTATTCCTGCTTTTAAAATGTAACTTGTTAATTGATGTTGATATAAGAACTTCCTGAAGGTGCTTTTTTTTTTTTCTAATAATATGCATATACTGAAGTAAATGGCAAGAATAGGTTTAAGCTCACAGCAGTTTCTTGGGCAACCACATCCCCCAAAGGAGAAAAAACAAACTCCATGAAGTTTGTTTTTTTTCTCTTGTGGCTGAAATAGCTGCATCAGGCAAGAAGGAGAATCTTTGAATGGTAATGCCATAAATTTCAGCACTGAATGTAAATTTTAACCTCCTGTGAACTATATCCAATTTGACTTGTACGTAACAGGATATGCAAACATTATGTATTTCTGCTGGTCTCAGAACAGTGTCGTTGGCAACTTTTCCCACATCTGTGTACATACTAAGACCTATGGCAGTATTTTCTTTCTTTCAAACTTTGACCAGATATCGCAGTGCCTGAAGGAAGGGGCACGATCCCGTGGACAGCAAACAACAGCACCTTATTAAAAACCAGTGTATGACCACTTGTCATCTACTGTTCCCCCACACTGGGCTAATGAGGAAGCCACTGCACCAGCCAGGACCAGACACATTTTTTGTGTTCTCGCAAACACCAAGAATAAGAAGAGTGCCTGACATCCTGTCACACTGTTCCACCAGGCCAGTGGATGCTTCCAGGGCCTGATATTTATGTTCTTCCTCCTCTAAGCCTCTGCTTGTATTTGCTTTAGCCTAGTTCAACTGATGCCAGTTGTTTGTTTGCACTTGTGTATTGGACTAGAGGGTATATGTAGAGGTTAGACTATAACATGCAGGACAAAGCAGCTTTATGCTACTCCAGGTCGGGTTTTTTTTTTGGCTTGACTATTGTTGAAGGAAACAAAGGCTCAGGCAGCGTCTTTGAGGGGTTCCTTTCCTTTCTGCTGTGGTGTCTCCCCCCCCGGCCCAGTCCAAGCTTACTAGCAGCAGTGCTGGAGCTCCAGCAGTTCAGTTCACCAGATACAAGCAAGGGAAATAATAAAGCACCCTCATCATGGACTATTCTCCAAGGCTATATGGTGCCACTGCTCTCCTACAGACTGAAATCAGGACAGCTAGAGACTCAAGGGGTCTTGAAGATTTCTGATGCTTTGCTTGAGCTGCTTTACTGGGAGGAGGCACAAAAAGTTGAGACGTCTTTAGAAATGAATGTGGCGGTGATTGTTAGAGGTATGTTTAAGAGACTGTTTAGAGAAACTGCTTTTGAAAGAGATCCCTGGTAGATTGAGTTACACGTGAGATTTGATGGCTTTTTATGTAGGCAAAGAACCATTTATTCTGCAGATGGTATCTTAGTGTTGTGATAGTGGTGATGACATTTTGCATCTGCTAAGCACTGACTGAGGCCACTGGGGTTTTTGATTTTATTTGATTTTTTTATGGTGGTGTTAAGGATTGCTTTTCCTAACAGATGGGACAAATATCTTTAAATATTGTGGGAGCGCCCCCTTTTTTTTTTTTTATTTGAAAGTAATACATTTTTTAAAATAAGAAAATAGACATAGACATGACTTTTAGACATGCCCAGCTGCTAATCGGAAATCAAACATTTTTAAAATTTTTATTATTTGTGTTGGTGTTATTGCTGTTATTTTTATTGAAAATGAAAAAGAACCAGAAATATTTCTTTTAAAAAAAAACAAACTAAACATCCACATTAAAATCTTTGAATATACTTTTACTTACATTTTTGTATTTTAACACTTGAATAAATTTAGACAAACTTGTTACTGAGACAAAAAGATATTTCCCAAAGTAACCAAAATGTAGAGCAATTTTCCCACATTACAAAAAATGTGATCTTTGGTTTTTTTTTGCCCTTCCACTTAAATACAAATTTTAATAAATAATCATTCATTTTGGGCACACGCTTATTTTATTTATTACAACCAAACTGATTGTAAGACCATATCAATATCCCGTAAACATGCAATAACTGTTAGCAGCATTTATTATTGGAAAGCCTTTTGTAAGAAAGCAAAAATGTATTTGTGGTACTTCTATAAAGAAAATATTTAATATTTCAGAAAAGGTAGCAGGAAGGTTAAATTTAATACAAATTTTTAATTTATTTTAAATTACGCTGTTTACTCGAATTTCTCTTGGATTTTGCTGCTCAGACAAATAAAGGCCTGATTGATTTTCAAAAAGCGTGATCCCACAGTGTGAAAAATTGGATGCATGTTTGTTTTCTTACAAATACAATTTTGTGATATGTAATAATACATAACATAATTGTACACATGTGACAAAGTATTTTCCTAATGTTGGAGCATATATTACAGTGCTTGGAGGTGAATTTAAACAAGCAAGGTTTGGCTCCAAAAAGTGAGGGAAAAAAAAAAATCAGTCATACAAAATATTCTGTACAGACGCCTCCATGACGTCACAGCAGACTGTGAATCTTTTTGGCTTTTGTACTTGGGACCAGAGGCTGCACAATAGAGAGATTTCAACATCATCCAAGAATCTGTGCTGACAGTGAACTTTTGACATTCATTCTGCCTTTAAATGTTGTGTGTAGGTGTTTTTAATTTGTGCAGTCAGACTGAAAAGTGTTTACCCTGTCAAATTCAGAAGGGATAAAAAAAAAAAAGAAAAAGCTTTTTGATTTGAATTCTGACACAAAACCTCACAAATCCATGAATACACGATTAATATCCGATCATTTAAACATTTTCTTTTCCCATTCTAACTACACCATTTTTTAATTCCCCCCGACACTCTCGTGTGTTGTTTATTGGAGGGTTTCAGGAATTCTGTTCCCTTTCAGTGGTGAGACTTTTTTTTTTTTTTTTTGATGGAGCCTAACACTGCAGAAGCTTTTTGCTTGGAAAGAGCTTCTTTGTGTGCTTATGAACCATGCACTTGGCCCGCTGTTCTTATTCTGCTGTGTGTCTCTCTTTGAAATTAAATTTCTCAAACATCCCTGCTTATCAAAAGGCTTTTGTACAAGGAAGTCCATTTTGATCAGACTTCCTCAGTCCAATCTACTCTGTGAGCACACGTCCTCTTCTTTTGGGTGTGCTTTAATTTTTAATTTTTATCCTGCAAATCTATTTTGATTAGAAATGCTCATGGTGTTTATATAGATCTTCTTTATGCAGTTATTTGTCGTTATAACCATTTTTTCCCCAAAGAGGTGGCCATTGAATGATGTTTTTAGTTTGAAAGCAGTTACAAAATTCTTCAGTTGTTTTTTAAATTGGTTGCAGCACCTACATTGAAGATCATTTTGAGTGGTAGATGTATTTAATTTCTATTTTAATGTGGTTGGTTTAACAAAAAAAATATAATAAATTTTGGATTTATTCAAAATCTACAAAAACAGTGACAGTGTCTAAAATGTAATTAATTTATTTGTTTTTCAGGGTTTCCCATATGGCTAGAGAGTAAGTCTTTGCCATTACACACTGCTAAAAGAACATCTTTGTAGCTTTGTCTTATAGCCACTTTGGAGATAAAAAGTCATTTCTTTTTGCAGAGGAAAATGATCATGCGCTGCCTCTAGTTAAAAACAATTGAATTTTTTTGTCTACTGAAAGCTAAAGATGGCTATTATGGCAGAGTTGTACATTGACGTATTGATCTGCTAGCATGGTTTGTTCTGGGTAATTAAGCTACGAGTCTCGGTGGGAATTGATCGTTGAAAGTTTAAAAAAGAACACAAGATCAGAATGAACACGCCAGTGTAATTTCTGCTGCGCAGCAAAGAATCAGTCGGTGACAGACAGATGTGGAGATTATATGTTCATATGTTAGAAATCAGAAAAAATATTACCATATTATATACCATAATTACGTAATAGATTATAAAACTAACTTTTAGTTACATTCATTGTATGTACTGTATGTCACCTGTCTTCAGTAATGGCCTTCTTAATTTTATCCTCTTTTTCTCCCCAATATAGTTTCATTACTATTCTTTTTTTCACTTTGTTAGTATATTGCTGGCTTTCTTATCCATCAAAGATAATGCCAAAATAATACATTATGATGATAAGAAATTATATTTGTATGAGCCAAGCACTAGAACATTTGATCCAGTATGATTTTAGAAAAATATCTTAATGACTGTGAGTTCAATTTTAAATTTGATAAATTTTCTTGGCAAGAGACATAAATAGAGGGGAGTTTATCCTCACCAAAGTGTGACGAACGTCACACAGCAGCTGCCCCGCTTGCACCGTTTTGCTTTTGCTGTTGACTTTTCAGATAATTGCAAAAAGAAGGTCAAGGAGTTGGCAGGCTACTGAAAATAAACCAAAAATACTGTAAGAAGATGCTCCTTAAATAATATATTGGTGTTTAAACATAAAATGGTGGGTCTGCAAGGCACATGTAAAATACATGTAGAACCCCAAAATGGCTCCAACTTCAGCAACCAATGGCGTGCCGAGTTGCCCCCCTGACGACTGCCTATCAGCAGCTCAGTTGCTGATTACTACACCTTATAGCAGTGCATTCTGATAGGTTACTGGAAATCACACCCGTGAACCCAATTGGCCACAGCGCGGAGATATTTGATGGTAGAGTTACTAGGCTGAACAGCACTGTTCGTGCCCCTTGTGCAGTGCGTGAAGCAATCATGAACCCCAGTGAAGGGGCAGTTGTTATTACTGTGAATTTCTTAGGGGCAGGACATGCGACCACTGTTTGAAGTCCATGACGTACTCAAGAATTGTAGCACATTATACCTCTTTAAGAATTTGCGTGCACTTCAAACCACCTTTCTTTTATCCATCTGGTGCCACCCCGTCTTACAGAGCTTGACAGTCCTACAGAGTATTGAGACGTCTGGTGATTCAAAGATACTGGTGGTTCCATTGAGCACGGCTCTGCCTCACCACACTCCAAGCCAAAGCTGAGAATGGGGATGCCATGTGCAGTTTCATGGTCCCCGGTGGTGATGAGTTGTCCGGGGTGCTCACTGGTCCACCCTAAAGACACTATAATTAGCTTTTCCATCAGGCATTCAGGTGTATCTGCATGGCTCAGAGGGAGGCGGCCATTGTTTCCTGACAAGTGGAGTTCTCCGTTTCCCTCTCTCACTTTCTCTATTCTGGATGGTATACGGTGTGGCTGATTAGAGGTGAGAGGCATATCGGTCGCTGGAAATTCACTAATGCAAACTGCAAACTACTGTGTATTCGCTATTCACAGTCCATGCCCACACAGTAATAAGATAGCTGGCCAACTGACAAGCAGCAGTGGAGTGGAATGTGGAGAGAGATGGATGAAAGACAAGGCAAATGGCAGCCTTTGTGTTTACGGGCGAAATGTGTATGGCTCATTCTAACCATTGCAGCTGTGCATCTCAGACATATTGTTCAAAAATTGCATCTCATTATTTCTTCCCCATTTAGTATTCAGCAAGTTTAATAATTTGGTCATTTCCTTTCTGGCCATTAATTCCTTGATGTGATAACTCTGAAGGATGCGCCGCTCCGAGAAAAAGGATTTTTACCAAAGCACGCTTCTGAATTGCACCTTATTTGTCATGTGTCTTTATACTGTATAATTTCTGCTTCCAAATTAATTCAGAGCTGAGCTCCCAGTGTCAGACAGGAGAATGGAAGGAGCTAAATGATGGATATTCCAGCCAAAGAGAGGGGGCGAGTGTCATTTCAGGTTAATTAAATCCCAGCTTTGAGACGTGAACACAGACCTCTTTGGGGATGATGATATATATATATATATATATATATATATATATATATATACACAAACCCTCTTGCTTCATCTTAGGTGTCACCAGTACAATCATAAGTCTGATCAGTGTCCCACATTTCATGGCTATGCAGCTGTGTGGAGCACATGTTTGTTCATAAACACATGCTTCTTGGTCTTGTTGCAGATGTCATGATCGACGTGTGACTCAACGTTCCCATTGTTCAGATTGCTTTGTCTGTGAAGGTAGTGTGCAGATTGGCTCCAAGAAAAGGGAGAATTTATCTCTTTTCTTATCTAAATCATTGTATATCTCTTATTTTGGCTCTTCCCTCTTAATGGAGGATCTAGCAGACTGTGCTTTGCACCAAACAAGTCTTTACTATGCCTCACAGGCTCCGTTATTGCTAAGGCGACAGTACAGAGGGCGGCTCCCCCCCCCCCATAATCATGATGTTCCACATTATGGTGTCTGTAGCTCGCTGTTTGGATCTCACTGTTCTCTTTTTAGTGGCATTCTCGATCGGAGATTAACAACCCAGCGGTGTTGGTTATCCCTCCTAAAGCTGTAGAATAAGTTGCTAGTCTCCCGCTGATTTTCGCTCTCAGCAACCCCTCATGGTGCCTCATTAAGATGCAGAGAAATGAGCGCCTCCAACCCAACGCTACAGTAAGGCCAGGATTAAACACGGCGCTGCTACGCCACAACTCCCACTGTACAGCGGCCTTCAACAGCACATTGGTTTGCTCCAAGCATGTTTCCTCAGAATGTTTTGTACCTGCTTTTATAGTGTGTTTCTTTCTTTCTTTCTTTCTTTCTTTTTTGTTATATTTCTTTCCAGAGATGAAGACAAGTATGGGTGTGGGTGGGTGTATGTTTTTTTCTTAAAAATTGTGTACGGAGGGTGTTTCGGGACTTTGGGCTATGCAGTTGTTGTCTCAATGAGCTGTGTTTGAAGGTCAACTCCACGCCGGGTAGGGCGTTAGTGTGAAGCCAAAGAATTTTTATTTCAGTATGAATGAATGCACTGACAGTGTTTCTGTTTTCAGCACACACCTCTGTTAGAAGCTTTTCAGCTTCCCCTTCATTGAAGTTCTAGAGCCGGAGTGTAAATTTGCCAAAGTCAAATACAGTCAAGCGAGTGTTTTCTCATCATGATCCTTGTTTCTGATCTCACTGCTAGTTCTGTTGTCCACTAGCGTGCACATTCCTCGGTACACGATCCAATATGTGAGCTACGTTTTTAATTTTGACATGCACGCCTTTTCTGCTTCCTGTTTTTTGGTTTTACTGAAATGTTTGTCCAGATCTTTACTTCTCTGTCATTTAATGAACAGTGTTTCTTAAGACTGCCCGGCAGTATTGTGTTCCGCAGTCTGCACTTTTTTTTCTGCGATTTTGTTTTGCTTTCTTGTTGCAATGCTTTCTTTCTTTCTGTTTTTATACACATGTATGTTTGGAAATGAGAAAAATCTAAACCCAAATGTGGCATTGTCTGTTTCTTTTTCTTGTTCTACAGAGATGTTGAAGGAGTTGAACCAACAGCGCAGAGCGAAAGAGTTTACAGACCTGAAAATTATTGTTGAAGGCAAAGAGTTTGAAGTCCACCAAAATGTTCTAGCTTCCTGCAGCTTGTATTTCAAGGACCTGGTGAAAAGGTTTGCCTTCGCTCCCCCCCCATCCCCACCCCCACCCCCTTTTCCCGCCAGCTGTTGATCCAATCTGTTTTTTTTCATAGGGCGCATTTGTGTCGCTTTTTTTTCCCTTCCCCTCTCTCTCTTGCAGGTGTGTGAAGACTTTGGTTCCTAGCACAGGGCCAGCAGCCATTCCTTCCTCTTCCCACTCAAATGAATGTATCTGAAAGTGCAGGAAAAAAAAAGGTCACCCCCCCCCTTCATTACCTTTCCTCTCCATGTAGGGCAATTTAACCACATTTCCATTTTAATGAGCAGTGAAAATGTTCCATGACTGGGAATGTTTTAAAACTCACCAAAGGGCAAAAAAAACAAAAACAAAGCAAAAATCATCCATTCTACACTTTGGGTGGCCACACTGTGAGCAGAGGGATTTTTGCCTCCCCAGCTACTATATTTTTCTGTTTCTAATTCTTGAGTATTTCAAAACAGCCTTTTCATATGCTAATACATCTTGGTTAGAGTGATATAAAAGACATTTCAGAGTCATAAAGGACGAGACAAAAGCACATCTAAGACCACCACTTTCACAGGTTAACGCCACCTTTCGCTAATGTATTCATTTGATTTTGATCCAAGTATTCCTCCAGTGTTATGCCCTTCATACTGCATAGTTTTTGTTATTTTTTTCTTCATGGGCTGTTTTGTTTTGCCACTCTGCATACGTGTGCGTGTATGCGTGTCGGTGTGAGTGCGTGTCAGCTACAGACCACGTTAATCTCTTTGTGTGTGTGTGTGTATGCGCATGCATGCGGTATAACTGTGTAAAGTTTGATAGCACAAGTATGTTTTTTTTTTTTATCTGCCTTGTTTTCTGGAGAGGGAATACCATGAATCCCTAATGTCCTCATCCTTACTTCAAATCCTTGCAGGTGCTTTCGGCATGATTGAGAGTCCCCTGGACCCAAAGTTATTTTGCCACCTTGATGTTGTTTGTGTGTGTGTGTGTGTGTGTGTTTGTGTGTGTGTTCTTGCTTGCATGGCTAGGGATGCAGTGCTCAACAAAGACAAACAGTTGCTAGCGATAGCTGGAAAGCCTTAGGGAGGTTTGCCATTTTGCCCCGCAGTCACACTGGCTCCACAGCCAGCTCATCAGAGAGCGCGGAAGCTGCTTATCAGCTGCCGCGGCCTCCTTGCTCACCACTGATACACTTGTTCCTCCTGAATGGGGATGGGGCGAGGAAGACCAGAGAGCGACCAGAGCGAGAACAGAGGTAGAAAAGCAACAGAGCCACGTCTGTACTAGGAGCACTCATCTCCATGACAGCCCCGCATCCCATGAATAAAATACAGACACAGTCTGCTTTTGACCTTGACAATAGCAGAGAAGTTTCCTGAGAGACCGAAGTGACTTTGGATAGAAGTGAAGCCCCCATGCTGGTCAACCTGTCTATCAGATTGTCTCGTCAGCGCCTCTTATCTGGGACGTAGCCCCTTCGTATGTGCGCTAAGACAGGGCCCCTGAGAGACGCCCAGGGCTCCCAGAGGAGCGGGCTGAATTTCATCAAGCTCATCTTTATGCCTGCTGCTGCCTGTATTGTCTGATTTTTCTTTTTTAATTTGACAGTTTAATAGAGTAAGTTCTCATTAATTGGTTAATTAATTGTAAAACCACTTTGATTTATTGTCATAACACTGTCATTTTTCACGAGATAATGTCTAAAATATAAATTTTCTCGTTTGACTTCAGACTGAAGAATATCTAATGAATTTGTTACACTAATTGTTCATTTTGGAAGACGTCTTTGCTTTGATGTAATGAAGTCACGATCATCAGCATTATGTTAACATGACACTGCAGCAGTGACTGCCTTTGATTTTTATAAGACACGTGGCACCTTGGCTTTATGGAAATGCGATTCGTCAGGCAGCGACAAGTTGACAGGAAAGGGGCAGAAAGGGAGCGCAAACAAGAGCGGTGTCTAAAGAGCACACAAAGATTTTTGCCCTCGGCTTTGAGGGGCCTGCAGAAACGCAGAGCAATGCAGGCTCGGTCAGAGAAGAGCAAAGAGAGCCAAAGGCTTGTCTGTCACTGAGTTACGGCCTCCCATGTGTCGCTCAGGTCACTTTTTCTGGAATTATGCTGATGCTACACGTGGCTCGGTGCTGTCCGTCGTTTATGAGGTCAAATGAGAGACGGGGGAGAGAGGCTTGTTTTATGCTGTGTGTCCCACCCTTCCTCGCCCAGCTCATTCACGAGGTATTCACTGCTGAGCAGACTCCTGCCTCCTGTCATAAACCACCTTTGTGTATGGGTTTGTTTTGAAATCGTGAATGTGTTCAAATGGACTTGACGTGAAGCGTGCTGCTGAAGTTTTACCGCATGCTTGTGTGTGTGTGTGTGTGTGTGTGTTTGTGTGTGTGTAGGATTCAAGGACATAATATCCAGGCACGCTGTATTAGTCAGACTAGAAGAGATGTAATACTGTAGGGTGAGGGAGTGCATATCACTTTTTTTTTCTTTTTTTTTTGGCCTGCACACACACACACACACTCACCAACTCAATGACTTATTTAAGAAATTAAAGCCTCGCTTGGCAGTGAGTCAAAATTTAGCAGCATGGTTTGCAGGCTTCACAGAAATTTGAAACGGTGCTGAAAATGTCAGAAAAATAACACAAATTATCCACCTAAGTGGACTACAAATACACTGATTAGTCTTCATTTCAGATTCTCTTTTCAGCAGAATCCTGAAATGTCTTTCTTCCTGTTTGCAGCATGCTCCTCCACTGCCCACCCTTACCCAAGCATTCAGGCCTCCACCTACAGTATGCAGGCATTCAGCCTACCATCCCCTACCCCATGTTATCTGAATGTAATGCCGTTTCAAAATGTGCACACACGTTTGCCCTCACCCCCCAAAAAACTATTACGTTGCCCTTTTAAAGGGCCAATCCACGGAGTGGGGAGGCAGCTCATCTCTAGTAATTCCATTTTACCCCATGGGATTTTCCAATGAGCGTGCTTGCAGGCATTTAATTTATAGCTACTGCAGCCCAGCGCCACAGAAATGTTAAAAAAAAAAAAAGAAGCTCCAGAATCAGCCCTGATGTTTTCGTGCCATCTGTTTCCTTCTTCTGTCAGCATCGACCCATGAGGTTTTTTTTGTGCTACTCGTAGAGCGTTCTGACTATGATGGTGGGGGGCTTATTTTAAAGCCCATTACAGTGTGGACACTGTGAACTCTGCAGCTCAGCATGCATAGTTTAGCCCTCTGCTGCACCATTCAGCCAGATGGGAGGACAGGTTACTATAATACCCCATTTTCACTTTGTATCATTGTTGTACCTGACACTACTTAAAGGAGAGGTTGGTGCAAATAAAGAGCTTTGTTAGGGAATCTACCCACAAAAAAGGTTTTGTTTTTTTGTTTTTTGTAATTTACAATTTTGATTAGATTAATCATTGCTTTTTAAAGCTTTCTTTTTGGGATTGTAACTCAAAACCAAATTCAATCACATAGGAAGGCATTGTGATTCAAGTTAAACACATTTTTCACCTTATTAAAAAGGCCATCGGGAAAAATTCTGTTCAGCTAAGTAATTCAGAGAACACGTCAACATTTTTCATTGGAACCACTTTTTTCTTTTGATAGAAAGTAGTTCCAGTGAAAATGTACAACAGTGGAGTCTTTAGAGTTTGCAGAATAACGTAGACTTTGTGACCAGTGACCGTCTGAAAGATGGACATAGCTACCATGACATCCCTTTTCACTGTGGCCATATTTTTAAAACCCACATGTGACGAGCTCTTTTCTGGCACTTAGAATGAGGAAAATTTAGAAAAAATAGACTTAATGCTTTATTCAGTATTACCCAAAATGAGCGTCCATAAACTCACCGCAGAAGTATTTAGAGAGGTTGAGTCTGATGGACGTTTTCCCCATAGACTTCTATAGGACCGAAAGTCTTTTGCAGCCACAGCTATCGCCCCCTGGAGGCCTTAAGAAGACCGCAGGTTTGAGGCACTTCCACATTGACTTCACTTTTCAGACCCAGAAACTGCGTCAGTCTTTTATATACTGTCTATGTTTGTGACTTTTCAGCACTCTGAACGTTATAGGTGGAATTCTATTAATGTGTCTCTTATTGAAATGGAAGGTGAAATGAAGCCGTTACCAAAGTCTTTATGCCACTGAATCAAATCAACAGCTTCACAAATTGTATAGATTGTAAATTATTTTTGTCATCTTCAAGTAAAGTTTTTACATCGAGAGTCCTGTCAATCCAGTGTCTACATTCAATATGTTTTTTCTCTTGAGTTGATGGCCCTTTGTTCACACTTGGATGCCCGTTTGAGCTTTCATACTCTCCGCCTGTCACCCCGTCCTTTTTGTCCTTTAGACCGTCTAACGTCGATATGACTTGTTCCTGCCAAGTAGCCTTAAAGTCTCCCACAATAGCTTGTTATGGATGCAGTACCGTATAATCGACGCTACCCCCCCCCCCCAGCACAACATGAATCCCAGCACTGACAAAGCCACCGCATTATGTTTATTTTTATAGTTTAATTCTTGATTTATGTTGTGACCACAAGTAAATATGGGCCATTTTTAGTCGAGACACTTTAGGCTCTGAATCTGAGTAAGCTTCTATGTTAGCATGTCTTGGTAGTGCATATATTCCCACAGAATAAATGATCTTGTAAGAACAAGCTAAATGTGTTCCCTGTAAATGGGCTTTTTTTTTTAGGTTGAAAGATGTATTAGAAATTGTGTGTGCGCACGCGCGGGTGTGTGTGTGTGTGTGTGTGTTTTGTTGCTCCCCTCCTGCCTCTCCGCCTCTGCTCACCACCATTTTGACACTCTCTGCCGATTTTTAAGGCTTCCTCTTGAATAAGTGCTACATTTTTCACAAACAAATTTCTTTGCCTGAGTGTGTGCCCATCCACCCCCCCACCCCCACCCTTTTGCCCCGTCTCTCCTCTTCTGTCTCTGCCGTCCTCCCTGCCTCCCTCTTTCACTATTTAAATTCAAGTCTGCAATCAAACGCGGCATAAATATCCACCTCTTTTAAGAAGCTCCTGGAAAAGTCATTTCCATAACATAAGTGCTCAGACAAAACAAACTGCCACTCGAGCTGGTTCCTATTGCACTAATTGACCAGGTTGATGAGCATGCTCTTCTTTTATTTTTAGCTCTTTCCCACCCCCTCTTTCTTCCCACCTCCCTCCATCACTTTAACCCTGAACAACACTCCCCTTTCCCTTCTTTCTGTCTTACTACCTGCCCCCACTGCGGGGCTTTGTGCAGGAAAAAGGGCAATAACACTATGTGGCTTTTTGCTTTGCAGGAGGAAAAAGAGTAACTTCCTTGGTTTTTCCAGCCAATGTCCATCCAGAGACAAATGCCATTGTCTTTCATTTTATTTGGATGTCCTTCTCCCCCCTTTCACCTCCTGAGTGCGCTTGAAAATGACGACTAATGTATCAGTTCATACACCACAGGCTACTGATGATTATTGCAGCGGGGACAGAGGCTCTGTTTAGGTGTGATGGTGTATTTTTTTCGGGGGTGGGCGGGGATATCTCTTATTTAAAAGAACAAGGCACAGTCATGGAACAACCCAAACTCTCCCTCAGAAGGATGGCTGCTGGCTCCCTGTGGAAGAACCGTCTCGCCCTGCCTCCCTTCCTTTTTGCTTCCTCCTCATCGCCCCGTTTCCCCCCACACACACATCCCCCATCCTTGCAGTCTCTCATCTTCACTCCAGCCATTCTGTCTCATCTAGTTTGTTTTCCTGTCTCCGTCTCACTAAATGCTGACTGTCATGATTTCTAATCCAACATACTGACTTCTACCTAAAAACAAATGGAAGGGGGAGCATAGACAGAGAAGCAGACAGAGTGTTATCACTGCGCTACCATGACTGGCAGAAGTAAACAGCCTCCATCCATCTTAATGCTGGCTACTTTTCATATTGTTGATGTCCATGTCCGTTGGGAGCGAGACACAGTAGTCGGGGCATGCATTGTGCGGGGCTTTGATTCCATTTATTTTGCCCTTGAGTGGATTATTGTTTCACATGGGACATTAAACATGGGTGGTGAGGTGTTATTTAACGCTCTCATACCTCCCCGAGGGGATGCTGCATGCAAACTAATCTCAGCCATTTGATCCCGATGAAGTCACAACGTGGCCCAGTTCTGAAAGCAGCCCTCGTCTCCCGGCGCATCTCGGCCACCGCATTACGAAGGGGTATCATATTCTATTTAATTTGTCCATCCAAGCTCTCCCTGGCACCCGTAACATCAGGAGGAGCAGATATGCTGCTTTGAAGGCCGGCACGCGCGGCTGCGGCGGCGTATCCTCATAAACTGCAAACTCTCTCCAACACGCTTTAACCGCTCATTCCGTTGTCTCGGCGTGCAACCCGTGCCATCGCTCACTTTCTTTCTCTCCACTTCCCGTCTCATAGCTCACATGTGCCCTGCCATGTATGCATGTTTCCCCTCTAAGACTATGCATACATGAAACCGCACATTTGAAAAGCATGCCTCTTGAAACAAAGCAATAACTTTTTGTTTGCCTAATCTTTGTGCAGCGAGGACATTTTGTTTCAGATGCAGCGCTATAGTTGTAAATCTGCTTGCCCCATAGTAAAATAGAAACCATCCAAAGTTCTGTTTATGTCTCTCTTCACTTTAAATTATTATCTTATTGTGTAATGATTCTCTTATTTTTCTCCCCACTCTCGTACTTGCCCAGGTGTGTTTTGAGGTGTTGTGTGTAGCATACATGTATTTTTGTCCCTTTCTTTTCTTTCTTTTTTTCTTGTTGTTGCCGTTGTTGTATTTTCCTCACGTTTCCTCTCAGAATACGCCTAACTCACCTCTCTCTGCCGTGATTGGTTGATCAGGTCATCGGGAGAGACGAGGAGCGGGGAGATGCTGGAGCTGAACATGAGCAACATCAGTGCTGATGTGCTGGAGCTGCTGCTCGAGTTTGTCTACACGGGATCGCTGGTCATCGACTCGGCCAATGCCAAGACGTTGCTGGAGGCTGCCAACAAGTTCCAGTTCAACACCTTCTGTAAAGTCTGCGTCTCCTTCCTAGGTAGGAATAGCTCGGGAAGTGGTAGCCAGGGGGGATGTGTTTACACAAGTTTTATCTGCTTATATCAGCAGTGTGTGTGTATGCTTATTACATCAGATATGCCTGTGCAACCATAAAGCCTTGTGTATTTTCTTATATGGTCATGCTTCATTGCTGTGCACAGTCTTTACAGGATGCCTTGTGCAGCACCTACAATTCCACCCTGACTCTGGCACATGTCGCCTCATTTTTGTCATGTTTCCAAAGCTCACAGCCCCGTTAGAATTCTGCTTGCTAATGCTCTCAGCTGGGCACGGTGCCTCTGATCTGGTCCCAGAGAGTGGGCCCAAGCACGGGGGCAGATTTGTAAAAAGGTCAGGGAACAATTGTCACTTAAATGTCAAATCCTCTGGCCTGAACAGCGATGGAATTGGAAAAATAGCAAAACAGATTGATACTTAGACAAGGTATGGAAAGCTGAGCATAGGAGGGGTGCGGGCTTGTTGGGGAACCCAAGGGGTCACATGAAAAGCAAATGGCATGTTCCATATTTTAGTGGGTCAGGCAGCCAAAAAGCTGCAAATGTCAAGTTTTGCATTCCATTTAATAAATTGTTTTGGGTATCGGTAACACGGAGGAAGTACATGTTAGCAAAAAGGTCAGTGGCGGGAAAGGAGGGGAAAAAGTAAGAGAAGCAGCAGCTCGTGTTATCGATTTGTTTTTCTCGATTTGGGAGGGTGGAAAAAAAAATGGGAAAAACACAGAAGCCATTTGTAGACTTCATTGCGAGCCAGACGTCAATCCATTCTTCCTCGACAAGATTCATGACATTTCAGCACATAAGAAGGGGAGAAATACAGGCGCACCGCGTGTCCTTGAGCAAAGAGCAATTGCTACCGTGTGAGAAATTATTGAAGTTTGCAACAAATATACTGAGAAATGGCAAACATCTTTTTGACCTACTTAAAGCACTTCGACTTTTATTCACACGGCTTTCACACTCGAGCAAATAAAAACAAAGTCGTTCATCGTGCCCCTCGTGAGAAATCCTGGCTTACTTATAATTGGAAACTCAAAACTAAATGAACAAAACATGGTGCATATCTTTTGTTTTTCACATTGTCTCACCTTTTTTTTCTTCAACCAGAGTGTGTTGTATTGGAGAAAATGATTTTTAAAAAAAAAGATTGTTCACATAATCATCTGCAGTGATAACTTTCAGTCAGACCCCCAACTCCTACCTTGATGCAGCCTCAACCTGCTTTTATTTGGTTTGGCTTTGGCTTACTTGTATTTACCAGATGTTAGGTGACCTTTTATTGGCTGATATTTGTTTAGGAGACACTCTCAGGCTCTGTCTTTAGTGATAAAAGGCCAGGCTTCGCCTCGCTTTGATGGCTATTGTTTAATCAGGCGCCTTTCAGCGGCCACTGAACCGTTTGTGCCCGTTTCTGTGTGTACATTCGCTACAAGAGCGGGGCATTTCCCTCTCTTGTGATAAATAGTGATGCTTGTTAGAAAACTACATTTAGAGACACACCACCTTAAATGCTGCCCCCACCCCCCCGCAAAAGATTACAGACGGCAGCATAAGCCTTCTCCCCGCTGGCCTGGCCGTGAGGGTAGTTTCATACATTCCTGGCTCTGTGTGTGCATGTGCGTGTTTCTGTGTGTAGTAGATCCTGAGATCTGACAGGACGTCTTTAAAGTGGCCCAGCTAATCCCAAATCCCGCTCCCTGCCATCCACCACCTCACGCCTGGGCTGTGAGCGATCGATTCCCCTCGTTGTTTGTCCCCGGAGCTGTTTTGAGTTATTATACTTGTTCTCCCTTAGTCTCCGGCAGATACAAAGCCCAGGCTGTGGCTCTGTGCTACCTGCAGCTGCTTTCTCTGTCTTTGCAGTTTTGTATGTCTGCATTCTTTTTATAGATGAGTGAATGGTGCCCCCCCCCCAATCTTAATCAATCTGCCTGTGTCTTTTGTTTCCTTCTTGTTTCTCTCTCTGACCTCCTTTATTGACTCCAGAGAAACAGTTGACTGCAGCTAACTGTCTGGGAGTGCTGGCTATGGCTGAGGCCATGAGCTGCACCGAGCTCCACAACATGGCCAAAGCGTTTGCACTGCAGAACTTTCCAGAGGTAGGTAGAGGCTCTTCATCTTTGTGAATTCTTTGATTGCTGCGGAACAAAGTTACACATGGGGCTTTGCAACTGGGAGAAAATGAAACACCTAAATCAGTGATCAGAGCATGGAAAAAAAAATTGTTTTGCTTAAGCACCTTTTTTTGTGAGACTCCACATTTAACAATGCAGTGGGGAATATTGTACTTTCTGCTACACTAAATTAAGTCTGTAGTTACTAGATTCCTATTAAAGTCTCACATGTAAAGCATACACAAAGCTTATTGAATTATATGTAATTTTTTGTTCAAACTAGCAAATATCAAATGGCCCTGTTAATTCAGTACTTGCATTAAAATGCTTCTCTTGAGTTAACAATTTACCTCATGGGATGCAATTTGCTGTTGGATCTCTGCGTACTGAATCTGCTGAACAGTACACTTATTACAAAGCAGCTTTTAGGTAACTTAATGGAACAGCAATACAGAGAGGTCTCAGTTTTGTCATAGTTTGCAACCAGCATGAATCACACAATAGCATCCAACATAAGGTCATCAAAGCCCAGCATTTGAAAATGGAACAGAACAGAAATATTTGGGGGAATTATGTACATTTGCTTTTCTTGCTGTGTGTGTGTGTGTGTGTGTATGTATTTATATATATATATATATGTGTGTGTGTGTGTGTGTGTGTGTGTGTGTGTATATATATATATATATATATATATATATATATATAAAATATGTTTGTTTGTTTTTTTTGGTTTATATGGATCACACAGTCAAAAAAGCTTGAAATCCTTCAGATAAAAGCAGCTAACAAAAATGTTGCTATTGTCAGTAATGAAACGGGGTGATGCGACATCAGATGAGATGACCTTGATGACAACTCTCCATTTTCAGCATGCACAGTAGTGTTCCAAAGTCTTGATCCACCTTTATTTCTTTATATTTTGCTAGGAAATGAAAAGTAGGCGCAGTGATTTGTTGTCTGCCTTTTGTTCCATTCTCTGTCAAGATGATCCCACACTGCTTCGATAATGTTGAGGTCTGGGCTCTGGGGAGGGCAGTCCATGGCTGATAGTGTTTTTTTTCTATCCACGTATGCTTTTACTGCGCTGGCAGTGTGTTTGGGATCATCATCATGCTTAAAAATGAAGCTGTTGCGAATTAGAATCTTTCCAGATGGTGTTGCACGGTGGATTAAAAATCTGATGGTACTCTTCTGCATTTATAATTCCATCAATTTTGACAAGATCTCCAACACCACTGGCTAAAATGCAGCCCCGGACCATGACAGAGGCTCCACTGTTTTACAGATGACTGTAGATACTCACAGTTGTACCTCTATCCTGAAACTCCTCTGTAAAATTGTCTGACAATTTGAAATTTCAAATTTGGGTTCATCATTCCATCAGACCTGTTACCACTGATTTTCAGTCCAGTTGTGTAATGTGGCATACCTCATCCTTTTCTCCCTGTTTCCCTTCCTAAAGGATGCCTTCATGACAGCCACTTTTCCACTGAGACCATTTCTGATGAGGCTTCAGTGAACAGTAGATGAATCAGCTAAAGGGCCAGATGCATCTCTCAGGTCCCGTCAGGTCTTTGCTGGATTTTTTTTCCTATTTCTTAAGGTCACTGTTACGTGGCTTAACAAACAAAAATCATTCCTTTGAAAATGATCAGGTACAAGGACTGGACTGAAAACGAGTGAAAAGGCAGCCAATGGAAAACTTTGAAAGACCTTCAGAAAACCTTGCAGAACTATTGCTCAAACCCACTTTAAATAATTACAAGAAAGCCTGGGTCCTTGGAAGCAAAATATAAAGAAACAAGGGGTGGCTCAAGACTTTTGTACAGCACTGCACAAGGGAGAAATACCCCACCCCACCTTCCCAAAATACTGTGGCTACACTATATACTTTTAAAGTTTTAAAGGCCATTTCTTTAAAAATAAACTATAATGACAAAACCTCTGCTCCTGCTGGTTTCTGCGCTTCTTCCAAAGGGGCCTTTGTATTAGTTTTATGCTAGAAAGATCTGAACACCCGCCTCTGCTCAAAAGTATGTTTGAGCTTCACTTTCCTGAATGCTATATGTTCACCGTTTGGCACAAGAAAAGTCAGATTGCTGTGCTTTTTTTTTTTTTTTGGACTGTTTAATCTTTTTCAGGTGGCAGGCCAGGAAGAGATTTTAAGTGTCTCCAAGGATGACCTGATAGCCTATCTGTCCAATGACAGTCTAAACACAAAGGCTGAAGAGCTGGTCTATGAGACAGTCATCAAATGGATCAAACAAGACCCCAGCTCCAGAGTGCAGGTAATGAGAAACAAAGCTAATGAGTGTGCTTTTGAATTGTGTGACATGGTTTTCTTCCAAAATGAGCACATATTTCCTGTGTATCTGAAGACATAAAAAGCAGCCAGATAAAGCTCTCATTACATCTGACAGAACAGATTCTGCATGTGTGCAGAGCCACATTAGAGTAATTGTTCGATCGACACTCCTTGTCTTCTTCCAGAAAATACACAGCATGGAAAAAAAAACACACACACACACACAAGTGACTCCTCGTTCTCTCTCGGTAGTCTTCATCAACTTTGTGCTTCGGATGCAGCTTAACACTGCAGTTGTTCATAATCCCAGGAGTGCTTTGCCCTCAGAATGTGCTATATTCTTAGTTACACTTCATTTGTTTGTGAGACACTGTACCGCATGAAAAACCAACAAAAACACAAACAGCCGCAACCCTCTCTGTGCACACCTAACAGGTGTTTGATTTATTCCTAGAGGCTGTTAATCATAATCACCGGTTATATCCCCTAGATGGGTATTGACAGTCAGGTGCAGCAGGTCGAATTTTAACAGGCACAGAATCGATAGGCCTCAAGGTCAAAGCATCAAACTCCAGCCACACATATGAAAAAGGTAAACGGAGTGCACCGGAGACAGATATCTATTCAGCAAGGAAAAAAAAACCTCAGGTTGTGAGATATTTATGGGTTCGGTCCCAAAACCATGAATTTGAAGCTGATGATTTTCAAGTATTTTATAGCTGTTTTAAAATCGTGGAAAGATTGTTATCAGATAAATTACACCAGTCCATCACTGCAAGAATCACTCCTTCAAAGTAATGTCTTCTCATCAACCAGCGAGTGGAGGGAAAGGTCTTATATCAGCTGGATCAGATTTGGTGCAGGCCTCAGCAATCAATGTTACTTTATTGGCTCCCACTTTTATGAGGCACATATGTCAATATTTGAATTTTTCACCTTTCAGATTAAACATTTAGCATTTATCCTTTGATATGTGGTACTGTAGTGATTTGGGTGAAATCCATCAGGCCGGCCAAGTGTTTTGTAGTGGAGAATCTTAAGGTATTAAGTGCAACACAAAGGGTGAGGATAAACTTTTAAAGAGCGGATTGTGATGTCTGCCAGAAAACGAGAAAGAAATGGTATGAAAGATTGGGGGGGGGGGGTCCACTGGTTTCAGTCTCTCCTACTGATAAAGCATTTAAAATTGAATTTTGTAGCATCACTGATAGAAGGGTTGAAAATTCACCAATAACCATAACAAGGCTAGTACACAGTTTTTAGAGGAGCATACGATTCCTGTCATCTGTGTCGAAAACCTCTAGCCGGCTCAGTCCAGCCGACTTCTCCAATCTCACACTCTATTGGAGAGGTGCAGAGGTGACTTACTCAGATGAAGTAGAAGAAATTTTCCCGGTTGTCTGAACAACCCACCGCACTGGTTCCTGAGACGAGACACCCGGGTCACCCCCGTCTTGAGGGAGAAAAGAAGGAGTGGTGGTGGTGGTGGTGGCGGGGTGTCTAAGAGAGGGGAAAGAATCAGAGGGAGGCAGAAAGACGGAAACGGGTGAGGGGGGTGATGGAGAAAAGAGTTGGTGAGAAAAGAAGAAAGTGGATTGGAAAAGGAGCCCCTGTGTTCTAATCTGATATCCAACGGTTTGTGCCTCTGCACACAGCCATGACATCCAGGGAGCGGAGATGTGATTGAGCCCATGGTCAAGCTCAAATCTCTTGCTCATGTGTAACTGAAGAAAGCCGGGAAAAAAAAAAAAACAACAACTAGCAAGCCGAGAGTCTGCAAATATGAAAGGAGAGAAATGGGTATATAGTCACAAATGTGTATCGCATGATCTCCAGATGAAAAATGTATGCGCCAGTGCACACGTGGATGTGAAGCCATTTAAATTCACGCAAGACAGTTTTACAAATGCACACACCGCAACCTAAGTAAATATTAATATTTTACTTTTAGATCTTTCCCGCTTTGAAATTACACACACATGTACTGAAAGTCCCAGTTTTTTCCACTGGCACAAGATGTGGGCGGAGCAGAGAATTGAAAGCGTCTCAAAACCTCACGTGCAAATGTGACCTGATTCGTTTACCAGGGTGTGCATGAATGCAAGTTTATGTTAAAATTCTGTGCGTAAAATATTATTTATTGAGGCTGTGATGTACACTTTTGCATAACAGTTTCCAGTTGGTAGATGTGTGTTTGGATTGGATGGAGTATTTGTAAGTACCCAAGTACACATTTGTGAATGTTACTTTTTCACATTTGTGACCAATTTGAGACTAGATAGGAGAGGCGGAGAGGCAAGAAAGAGAATATGCTTCCTCCATAATGCTATGAGAGAAGGTTGTGTGACCTCTGAAGGCTGGGTTTATACACGCTGTCCAGCTCATCACACACACACACACACACACCCCACACTCCCTTGCCTCTGTCCCTTTTGCCCATTTGGAGGCAGAGAGTAGCAGAAATCACTCCCCCAGAACTTGTGACACTTTTTAATGACATGTCAGGGCAGCATGTCACAGAAGTGACGAAAAAAATCGAGCAAAAGAGCGAAAGCTTTGAGCCTTGAGCCACGTTTATGTGCATTTGCATTCATCGCAGCACACGTGGTTTCATATGGCTTTCTAGATTTGTGTGTCTGTGCGTGTGCTGTGAGTTGTAAGCTGCAGGCTATAGAGTGGAAAAGTGGCATATTGAAGGCGCCGGGTAAATAATATGCAATTTTCTCTCTCCACTATGCTGTCACTAACAACCGATGGCACCAGGAAACGGGGACGCGGACATCGCGTAGAGACAGAGGGAGAGCATTTGAGCGTTAATAATGGTTTGCTATGAGACACAAAGCTGCTGAATGAAAGTACAGAACTGTTTCGGTTCTCTTTGAATGGGGATCATCGAAGGTGTGCCCCCCTTCAAGCGTCTGTATATGTCTGTCTTTACACTTAAGTGAAGAGGGAGTTACAGAAGCTTCAAAAGACAAAGGAAATATCCTTTCAGCAGAGGAGTATTTGGAAGAATGTATTGCTCAATTGACTAATATTTGATAGAAAATGTATCTATAAGTAATTAAAGAGGACCTGCTATGCACTTCTTTTTTATTCTTGGACCCGACCAGAGTAGTTTTACATGATTCAGAGTGCAACTTAATCCTGATTTTTTTTTCTTACTCTGGACTTTGATGCAGCCTCTGAGTTCATCAAGTGTCTGAAGCAAGCCATTTTAGCTCCTCTACCTTTAAGGCCCTTTAAGCCAGCTGTCTTCTGATTTGGCTGCCCCATTGTAAGCAAAGATTTGAACAACAGGTGGGTGGGGCTTCGGAAATGGCCATATTATAGCTATCAGTGATGTCATATAGAGCCAAGAGTAGAAAAAAAATGTCTGTAACCAAGCATTAAGAGGAGTCTGAAGCTTTTTTATGTTAGGGAGAATGTGCACATGCTGATGTCGATATAAGGTTGTCTGTGCTTTTTTTGAAAAAAAAAAGATTTTAAATATCTCTTGTCATCTTTTTTAATATAAAAAAATGGGTGCATTGTGCCTTCAGAGATACTCTTATGAATACCTTGGTCTTAAGAAGTAATTACCTCCAGCAGGGAGGTTATGGTTTTGGTAGCGTTTGCGTGCGTGTTATTCAGTGTGTAAACATGATAGCTCAAATAGTTTTGAGTGAATTCTGATAAAACCTTGTAGGGGTGTAGAGTGGGGTCATGTTAATAATCCATTAAAATTTGCCCTACATCCACAAAGGTCTTAAAGGTCAACTTAATGATTTATTGGTCAAAAATTGACTACCTTTAGGAAGCATGGTGTGTATTGTCAACATATCAAAAATACCATACAAAGATTTCAAATATCATGTCACATTTGACCTCTGACCTCTCCTTCAAGCTCAATAGATTGATCTAAAGGTGATGATAATGCTATATAGAGCTATTTAAGCACAAGAAGCACTCCGAGAGCACAAACCTTCACCATGGCAGCTCACTCTCTGGGCAGCATTTACTTTTAAGGGAGCAGAATTATATTTTGCATATATTTATTTTGTTTTCTTTGTTCTTTTTAATTTATTTAAATCAGATCAGGGCAACAGCCAGATGTTTACTTTGATTGCATAAACATTATGTAGGAGTAGGTAATGATCATAGGTATTGATTTGTAAATAACTGAACATGAGCGACTTGAGCTTATTATGCAATATTATACTGCAGTATGTTTCTAAGTAGGCAGCTCATTCTGTCTCCTGATGATACTTTCTTTAAAGATAAAACACATTTGGGCTCAACTAGAGAGGAAACAAACAAAGGCAGCAGAATTTTAAGCAGTTTTAAAGATGAAAGACATTTTCTGAGAAGTTTGACCTTATTTAACCTTGAAGAAGAGGTCAGAGGTCCAAAGTAGCAGGATATTTAGAATCCCCATATATCATTCCCTTTAGGCTTTTCTACTGCCTTTAGTTTATATTGGCAACATTTAGGACATGATGCTGGTATATGGGGATTCTAAATATCACATTATAGTTTGCATCCACATATCATGTCACATTTGACCTCTGACCTCATTTTTACATTTCATATCTGCCTTGCTTTCAAGTGGACCTCAAAATGTGTTAAATCTTTAAAGAAAGTATCATCAGGAGAGAAGGGAATGAATCCACGAAACAAAAAATAATTATATTCAAAATTATGTTAAAATGGGTTTAAAATTCTGCACTTTTCAGTTACTGCACTTTAAAAAGAACAACAAAAACAAAATTAATAAATGTAAAATACAATACTATTGCCTTAAAAGTAAATGCTGCCCAGAGAGAGCTGCCATGGTGGAGGTTTGTGCTCTCTGAGTGCTTCTTGTTATCTGTGTTCCTCTTGCCTTCCTATCAGCCCAGAGCAGTCCAGCAATTCTCCTCTGACCTCTGGCATCAACAAGGCATTTTCACCTAGAGAACTGCTGCTCACTGGATAGTTTCTCTTCTTTGGACCATTCTCTGCAAAGCCTAGAGATGGTTATGTGGGAGAATCTCAGCAGATCAGCAGTTTCTGAAATACTCAAACCAGCCCATCTTAAATCACCTTTCTTCCCCGTTCTGATGCTTGGTTTGAACTTCAGCTGGTCGTCTTGACCGTGTCTACATGCCTAAAGCCATTGAGTTGCTGCCGTGTGATTGGCCGATTAGACATTTGTGTTAACTGGTGTGCAGCGGCCTGGGTTTGAGCCTGACCCATGGCACTTTGCTGCACGCCTTCCCCTTCTCTCTCCCCACTTTCTTGTCTGTCTTTACTGCTCCGCTATTAACAAAGGCAAAAACATTTGTTTAAAGTGGCAGCTGAGTGTGTGTGCATGTATATGGATAGATTGTATTATAGGCTAATCAGTTAACCAAAGAATAACTTGTATATTAACTTGTGATTCAGTGGTGAACATGGTCATTATAGCCTGCCAAAAAAATGTCTCATGACGTGATGTGTGCATGCCTCTAAACATGGAGGGTTTTTTTTTGTTTTGTTTTGTTTTTACTGGCCATAAAAAAAAGAACATGTGAGATCTTAATAGTCTAATCTCATGAGACAGGCAATAGGCTGGAAGGAAATGGTTTCCAGCATCATGTTTGCACTCTGAAGGTGCTGACGGTGAGAGACCTGTCCTTCCTTTCACCTAGCAGTCTTTTGTGGGATAACACATTGCTCCAATTATAATAGGCCAGTCTCTGCCAAATCCCTGAATAGGACCTCCATTACGCCTCTCTTCAACATATTTCATAAAGGATCCTATCTTGCCAGGTGACTCAACCTGACAAAAGAGGCTGATTAATTGGCTCTTTGGAAAGTAGCCAACTAATGTAACCGCTAAAAAGAACAATTAATGGTGTATTTTTGTGATAAAAAGGCCAGCCTGGCCATTAGAGAGGACCTGCTGTCCACTCATCAGAAATAACAATGGCCTGCCCTGACATTTGCAGTTCCCCCGCCAAATTAATATAGTTAAAGGTATTACTTCTTATGCTTATAGGTTGCTTATTATTTTTTGGGAGATTTTATACAATTGAGTCTGGTAATGTATTTTTTTTTCTCCTCTAGCACTCAATAAGAAAAAAAATCATTTTTGCAGAACAAATGATGCTATCATTATGTAGTTAGAGTATTAAATAATCAAAGACATAAATGCTTTGAGGCTGAGTAAGGATATAAACTGAGTTTCCCTCACAGTTTTACGAATCATTTACCTTCAAAACTCCAAATGACCCTATCGGCGTAAGCATCACATTTAATTTAGTAGTTCTCTTTTTAGGCTTCGAGTTCAAATTAGAAACTTTTCATCTTCTTGAACTCCTCGGGGAACGGTTAATTTGTTTTTTCGATAAGGGGAGCTTTATGTCACAACAGTCGTCCTTGAAGAGGAAAGTGAAACTCTTATAGAGTCCGCTGGTGGCGTGATCTGAGACATATGCGCACTTTGAAGAGACAAAGCCAGGCAATGGAGATTGATGCAGCAGGCAAGGTTGGCCGTTTCTTCCGCCTTCTCTCCTCTTTGTCTTTGTCGCACTCATGCGCGCTCAGGGATTTACACCTCACACTCCGGATGTCGTTGTTCGCATCCCTGTTTTGTGCTCAAACTTTCACACAAGAGCGAGAATCACTCGCACACGACTTACAGAGAGGACGGGATCTGATGCGAGCCAGTGAACGCCGGACCTCCGTTCTCATCTGTGTCCTTAGTTGTCCCAGACCGCGCTTAGTCCTCATGTGTGCAGCCACTTTAAACCGCAGTCACTCAACCACTGCAGCTGCACGCCCGGAGCAAGTTACAGGATCTCATCTCCTCTGGGCACTCTCGTGAACACACAACAGCTGTATGACGTTTGATTCATAGAAAACAAATTGCAGGATCTGCTCAAAAGGACACCATTTTCACTGTGCTCAAACACTTTGTGTGTTCTGTGTTATGTAAGGGGAAAATTCTGTAGTTACTGCAATCTACTCAATGTCAGAGCGTTCAATTTGTTGAAAACTAAGCCGGAAAGTTTTGTGTTAATATGTAGAAGGTGGTTGTTCCTACAAATATGTTTCTAAAGACATCAGCAGAAGAAAGCCTTTTTTCTGTGTGTGTGTGTGTGTGTGTGTCTTTGAATGAAGTCATGCTGAAACGGCCCTCAGAGGACGACACATTGCACCTGTCAGTAGCTGCTCAGGGCAGCATTGAGCGTCTGTCGTCCGCTACGCCTCTCTGTACCCCCCCCCCAATCCCCCCAATCCCTCCTGGCTGATATGCACACACACAGTCATGCAGGCAAAAGAGCACACAAACACACTCAGCAAAGCATCACTTGAATCCAAATGAAGTGCCATTTGCAAGAGCATATTTTACTAGCTCATAATGTGTTACCAAAGGAGAAAAAAAAGCCCATGCATGTATTTCCGCTCACAAACCTGCACACACACAAAGGGGCATAGAGCCATGTTCATGTCAGCCGAGTAGCTTTTGTTAAGGCTGTGAGGGCAAACATTTGGTTCTTGTACTATTGAACACACACTTGTAAGTCAGTCAGCCTCTGTGTGTGAGTGTGTGCGTGCGTGCGTGTTTAATTTTTAATGCAGGGTTGTGTTTTAAGTGTTGAGTCGTCCATTTTTCACACTAAAGCAGAGGAAATAGATAGGACCATTCCTGTGTCATTTATTTGATGCCTCCATGGCACTTACTCATACACACACAAACACACACACACACACACACACACAGTAAGAAGCGTTAGTCCTCACTGACAGTGGTGGAATGGGAAATGCTCAGTGGACATTTGTCATCTTTGTTAGCGGCTGGCGGCCTCCCGGCTGCTTCTCTGCTAGCTCTGACAGATCTGAGAGGCTCCCTGTTAGACACATTATCCCTGCCTTTCACGAGGCTCAACCTGCTCACATCCTCCGTCCACCTGCCTGAATGTGTGTCTGCATGTGTGAAAAGAGAGAGGTTTTTTTTTTTTTTTTTTGGAGGTGGGCTGTGCAGCAGTGTTTTAGCAGTAGATGCATTCTGAGGAGGCTGCAGGGCGTGTGCCTCCACTGACAGTGACCTGGTGTGTTGTTGCATACTGGGTCATTGTGAGATTGAGTCCATTAGAGAAGTAAAGTCACAAGGTGCCGTCAGGGCTCCATACCAGAATCTAAGTGGATATGAATACAAGCTCCTCATAAATGCTGCTCATCCAGTAAAAATGGAACAGGGGAAAAAAGTGAGAGTGGGCAGACGAGCTAAAAGCAGTCCCTCCATATGTCCTCAGTCTCCTGTGGATCCTTTCCATATGTTACTTGTTCAAAAAAAAAAAGAACCTCATCAAACTCCTTCTTAGAAACGTGTAAAGATCATGCGCAGTAGGCTTGGTGTCTTGCAGTTGGCACCGTAGCGGATATAATTTGCATCCATTAGATGCCATCTCTGTTTAAAAGTGCACAAGGATTGCTTGGATGAGTAAGCGAGAAGATGAAAATGACAGGTCACACCATTCGTCTGGAGCAAAGGCGCCCGCGTGTGCCTGTGCGTGAGAGACTGATTGCTTGAGAGCTTGTTGAAGATGGAGAGAAACGAAGTCGGATACATGACGCCTTTTCTCATCTCCTGAGAGCATGGCACCCATTGGTCCAAGTGTCGCGAGTCCTCTCATTTAGCCTGGTTCATGTCACACACATGCGCCCATATAGACAAATGAAAATATGCCCTCATTAATGCATGTGCACTTCACTCTGCGTGCTTCCAGAGAGTTAAGAGTTAAAACCCAAGGAAATATCTGCCTGGTTAAATATCAGATCTTCTGTTTATTTACCTTTGGATTAGCTTTGAAAAATCATAGTTGAAGCACTCCAGAAGTTTTGATTCAGCTAAGTAAACATAATGCACCAGAATAATGACTGGATATCGGTGATACCAAAAAACTTAAAAATTCCCTTAAATTTGGCTTATTTGGCTTATCACAAACTCACCAAAATTGGATAATATTGATAATATTGTATCAGTGGTTCAGGCTGCTGGTGGTGTAATGGAGTGGGGGATATTTTCTTGGCACACTTTGGGCCCCTTAGTACCAGTGAAGCTTCATTTAAACGCCACAGCCTACCTGAGTATTGTTGCTGGACAGCATTGAGTAGTTTTGCAGGTATACAGTGCAACAGTGGATTTTAAATCAAATATGCAGATTTTCAGTTTTAATTTAAGGGCATTTGCCGTTTAAGAATTACATTCATTTTTATACAAGTCAGCATGCTAACATGCTGAATATTAAATAACGAACAATGCTGAAACGTTCATGTTAGCGTTACGCAAACATATACCTAGAACTGGATTGTGGCTAGTTTTGGTTTGTTTTTGCAGGTAATTTAATCATAAAGCAAGTATTGGTCCATTTTTGCCATGATGCTGGGGCAGATTAATTCATTCAGAGGCAAAGATAAATCTCTGTGCCCAATTTCAAAGTAATCCATCAAGCTGTTGTTGAGAAATTTCTTTCAAAACCACAAATGTGAAGCTCATTTGTTTTAGAAGACAAACAGCAGCCTGAGTAAACAGTATCTGCAATAATTTCTGCTCGAGTAGTTTTAGTGGCTGGCATGAAGCAGGCCTTTTTTTTTCTCTTTTTTTTTTTTTCATGGGGTCTGACACTTTGGATTTGAATATTAGCACCAAGTGTGCAACTCTACTTCATTTCCATGCCGATATATGCATGTGTGGGAGGAAGAGCGACGAGCGGGGAATGGAGGTGGAGAGAGAGGCAGAAAGTGAAGAAGAAGTGGGAGAGATAGCGAGTTAGTTAGAATTAGAGATGGAGAGTAATTCTTTTTTAGAAAAAGATGGACAGAGGGTGAGGGATGGTGGAAGGGAGCTGAATTAAGATAGAGAAAAGCTCCTAGGCACTCCACACACACACACACACACATAGGGGATATCCCACAGTTTACAGAGCAATTGAGTCAATGGCTGTTTTATTTCATCAGAGTTCAGTCTCTGAGACTATACATTGTCTTAATCTTTTTAACAAGATTTACCAGCAAGTCAACTTTTGGACAGATCACACCACTCAGAATACTGCAACTATGACCACAAACAGCACACAGTGACAGCATAGTGCAGTCATAGTGGATACACTCCTGCTGAATGCACCCATCTGTCTCTTCTGTATTTACACGTGGATGTCTGTGTCTGTACACATGTATGAGTTTGGTCTCAGGCAGAGTTTTACCTGTATATGGAAACTCTGTCTGTCCTAACCTTTTTGCAGAGACCAGATGCTCTCTTTGAGGTAGTTTGACTGTCATTAAAAGATATTTGGCAAGGGAAGAGAGGCTACAACAGATGTGGGTTTATAGGGAGTTATGATTTGCAGATGGTACAGTGGGATGGTTTTGCTTTTTTTTTGTATTTAAGAAGAAGTGAGTTAAGGGAGTGGTCCATCACACCCAACACTCTAGCTGCTGGCTGGAAGTCCCACAGGATCTTAGCTTGGTCATTCTCAACCACCTTTAGGGGCGTATCCCATTTTGACCTCAGGACTTCCAGGTCATACTCATCACAGATGTTCCTGTATACTATACCAGCTACTTGGTTATGGTGTTTCATGTAAGCCTGCCTGCTAGCATCTTGCACCCTGCTGTTATGTGCTGGATTATCTCAGAGGCATCTCTGCACAGTGTGCACCTGGGGTCTTGCCTTGTGTGGTAGACCCCAGCCTCTATTGATCTTGTACTTGGAACTTGTTCCTGTGCTGCCATGATTAGTCCCTTTGTGCTGTTTTTCGGTCCAGCTATTGGTAGGATTTTTCAGTGTCATGTTGGTATATGCTGTGCAGGGGAATATATATTTACAGCATTTTGTGGCTCATAAGAAGAGAAAGATGGTAAAAGCCATGGTTGCCCAATTGAATTAGAAAATAAATTTAATCTTAGTCAGATTATGAGATATTCAGAAAAAAAAATGACTGCAACAGCATTGAGGGTAGGCTGGTTTGCAAGGAGCTGTATGCAGGTCTAGACAGACTCCATTTATTTCTGTATACAGTGAAGTATTAGATTGATTTATCTGCCAATCAAATCAATGTGGGCCAAGACTGGGTGGCTTTTTTTCCCCAGACAGTGCTGGAAATTTAACAATATTTCCCTATAAAATTAGGAAGGGGCTTTAATGTTTCTGCAAAGAGTAAAGTTTGTTTATCAGCCGCCATCACTGAAATGCTGGATGTCAGATCTGAGGAAATATCTAGACCCTGAGGACTTTCCTTCTTTATGGCCCAATTTAAAAAATTATTATTATTTTTTTTACAAAAATTAATTAGGTGCAAGACATTCCACTGCTTTGATGTGGTAATTAAATGTCTCTTATATTTAAAAAGTAACCTTCTCTATCCTGGTTACAGGCATTTTTAGAGTTTCCAGCTCAGCTGAGCTGTGTGATTTCGGACTGCGAGCCAGTCCACCTGCCGTTCCAAATAAGAGCAAGCTTTCCAGATGTGCACACAGGCATTTGAGCACATTTATTTCTGTAGTGCCCTTAAGGGCACCACCTGGCTGAAACTGCCCCATATACAGCTTTAATTTAGTTCTGAGAGTCAGCAGTGGACCCATTTCTGATAACCTGCAGATTTCCATGCAAGATTTCACGAGCACGAGTTCGACAAAATTCAATATCTCTTTCATCAGATTGTTCTATTTTGAAAGATATTCATTTAAAAAATTTACTGTTAAATATGTGCTTTTTAAAATTTTGCTACATCCGATTACAGGTATTAATAACATGATAGGATGTCCTAAGAGGTGTAGGTTGTAGCAGACTTGGAGAAAAGTACCTTGTAATAGAAGTCCATAGTAGTAAGCCTGAAGCTTAAGTCCTCCATTTGAGTGTGACATGACTCAGTAACTACTGGGGCAAATCTCCCACTATGGGGGCACTTTAATTGGAAGTAGTAGCTTCTCTTGAGTAAAGAAGCCTTCCCTTAAGAATATTGCAGAATGCTAAGTAGCTTGCTCTGACTTTACCTTCTCCCTGTGTTTGCGTTGAGGTGCTGGGAGCGATTGTGAGTGTTTATGTAGGTACTGAGCTGTTTGTTTGATAAACTGTACTGTTGAAATTCATAGATGAGGGAAACAGACAGTCCCAACTGGAGGACAGCGTTTTGCTCCAAGCGTGCTCGTAGAGAGGAGATGTCATCAGCAGGTTCTCTGACTGCCATAAAACCATCACTTCCTCTCTCCTATCTTGTCTGTCTTCAGATCATTTTGCGTACTTTTATCCTTTTTTGCAGTGCCTCCTCTTTTCCTCCCTATTGTGTCATCACTTGTCTTCCCACCTTCCTTCCCATGACCTAGCTACTTTCCTCTCTTGCTTGTCTCTCCTTCTTTTTGTCCCACAGTCCAATGTCTTATTTACTCCTTTCTGGTCAGATGAGCTCAGGACATGGCTAGAGAACAGATGGGACACATGCCAGACTTAAAAGGCCTCAGGTGGAAGAAAGAGAGAGAGATGCTTAGGCAGAGTGTCTGTTTATTATCTGTACTCCGCTGAATGATGCTTCTCCGAGCCCGTTGTTTTGTCGCTTTCCCCGCATGGCTCGGGGTACGCCGCTCTGAGCCAAAGGGTCAATGGGGTCAGTCTCCACCCAAGTCTCTGTCGCTCTGTCCAAGCTTGTTTACAGCCTTTTACTGTCAACGTAGATGAGGCTCCCATAGGATTGGGGGGGACGCATACACTTCTACACACATACTGGGGAGAGAAAAAAAAAATCACTCAGCAGCCAGAGCTATAGACAAGGTTGCCATGGCAACAGTCTGTCCTACCTCTGCGTCTGAACACCTATACAGTATAGGCACACATAAATGTATGCACGCCCAGAGATGAAACAAACACAAAAATGCAACTTGCTATAGTTAAGATTTTCACCCTTTTATGCTCAAAGCCTAATTTGTCATTAACCAGCTTCGCGCTGCGGGAGATTAACGGTGCCATTTTTATGTTACCAAAAAAAAAAAAAATCACAAAAAAAAACCCCTTGCTGATGGCACTGCAGCATCTTGGCTTGAATGGGTTGTGATTAGCCAGAACTGGGTCTTAATTTAGCTGCAAAAGAGCATTAGCTGTCTCATGAAAGATTTTATTTAGAGATGAGGTGGTGGGGAGTGGGAATCAGAAGCGGAGGGTGGAATTAAGATACCCCCAAACCCCCGGCTGACGGTTTCAGCTGTCACGCATGCATGAAAGTGAGATGAGGCTCAGATCTTACTGTAAACTTTGCAAAATCTTATTTGGGATTTCTTCAACTTCTTCAGCAATTAAAAAAAACTTCTAGTTTTTAATTGCTTTTGGAAAATTAAAGGCGAATTCAATCAATTCGATCTGTGTGGATTCCATTAGGCCTTTTTTTTTGTATCCGTGTTTTAGCATTTTGTCTGGCACGAGTATAGAAATTGTAGAAAACATGTGCAGGGTTTTAACTGAAGCTTTGAAGCCTTGACACTGACAGTAACTGATCTAATGGTCTCGCTACTGCCAGGTGTCCTCACACTGACAGTCCAGGCTTTTATCAAACATGAAGGTTTCTTTCCCCAACAAGAAATAAAAAATGTTGTCTGCACAGCAAAAACACTGTTCTTTGATTACCCCTGGCAGTTCCACTCAAGTAAATTAATTTAAACACTGTTAGCATCTGCTTATGTTTCTTTAGTCACACCTCTAAGTTATTTAAGCACCACACTCTGACTGCAACCTGGAACATCTAATGATTCTCTGTTCCTTTCCCTCCTTTATGTCCGTCTCATCAGCACTTGTCAGAGCTGTTAGCTGTGGTACGTCTTCCCTTCATCCATCCGTCCTATCTGCTGAATGTAGTGGACAACGAGGAGCTGATCAAATCTTCAGAGGCGTGTCGCGATCTGGTCAACGAAGCCAAACGTTACCACATGCTGCCCCACGCGCGGCAAGAGATGCAGACGCCCAGGACCCGCCCGAGACTTTCTGCCGGTACGTGCGCACACATGAGCACAGATAAACTTGACGTATGTCATCTTTGGCCTGGCCTTGGTGGCAGTCACATGATCTGCCTCCTACATACCTGACCCAGAACACACTGTCTGCGCTGTCAGCATCAAGGCACCCACACACACACACACACACACACACACACACACACACACGATGCTCTGTTCATATTTTACTGCAGCAAGGTGACGGAGAGGTCAGGGCTCCACAATGAGACACAGACTTTGCCTTTGCATTGTATTGATTTCAGCCCACAACTCGAAAGCAGTGATTTAGAACTCTGTAATGTTTTGCCCACAACTGCTGTAAATACTTGGATGTACGTGTGGGCAACAGGTCATGCATCCAAATGTCACGGCATGTTTTACTCCCAACAATCAATCAAACGGCTTCTGCAGCCGATTCTGATTGAGGTAACTGCGAAGAGTTAAAGATGGCCAACTATATTGGCTTTTCAAGGATTTTGCAAGATGCTATGAACTTAGGTTTTATTAAAACAAATCTGGCACATAAACAAGTTTTTAACACCAGCTAGTCACAGTAGGATTTCTTGCTTTGAGATCCTTGCAACTAGCCAATCATTTGCACTCTACTGCCAAAGTCCAAGCCATTTGAATGCCATGTTTGTTTACATCATTAAAATCAAAGAATAATTCTGGAAAATTGGAAGGTGCCTGCAAATTGCTTCTGGCCGTCAGATTTTTTTTCCCCCGTAGGTTGGCCAGGATCCCGTTCTTTACCCTGTAAAGCTTTGCCTAATTACAGTGTCTGCATGGTATTATGAGTTTCGCACCAGCACACCTTACCATTCAGCACAAGTTATTTCTGCTTGGTAGAATAAAGATAATTGCCTAACAAATGGCACTTTGTGGAGGTCAGTTTACCAGCCAACTCTGCTGTCCAGCCATTGTGTTTGTTTGCCAGTGAACAAACACTGGGAGAAGTGCATTAGGTCAGTACTTTTTTGCATCTTTAATTGCCTGTAATACAGTGGCATAAGGGTTCACCAAGAATTATTTGTTTCTCGAGAGAAGACATTTGTGGCATTGCATATGCTCACCTTCATCCCATTACTCATCCTCGATTCACTAGTTTCTCTTTGTTCTCAGCACTTTCTTGGAGCATTTTCTGTCAAGGCGCATTTTATAGTGTTTGGTATGTGCATATCTTATGCCTTCTACATCCCCATTATGCAGGCTGAAGTGTGTATTGATTCCCAGTTGCTTGTGGCTCTGTACAACAGAATTATATAAATGTATAAATGCTGCCGGGATGAATACATTCATGATGCATTATACCCCAATGGCTCAATGAATGAGAAATATATGTAAGTTTTTCCGATCAAGTTTTGAACTCCTCTGAAGCTGAAGTACTTATTATGACTGAATGCATTTTATCCACGTGTTACCGCCAAAAACCCGTGTGTCCTAATGCACCGGATGTAGCTTGTCTGTTTTTGTTTAGTTAAATACTTTTACACAATTTTAACATATTTTATGATGCTTATGCTTGCATACGATAGCAATCCCGGTTGTTTGCCTGCCCGCATGTGTTGCTCAACCATCTGCTCCATTGGGCAAGGTGGGCTCTGCGCAGCAGGGTGCATCGTCACTGGGATTTTCACTGTAGACGAGGAGACGGCAAGAAAGATAAAATAAAGACTCGAAGGAGAGTTTGAGGTTGTGTGTTTGTGTGGGGGTGGGGGCAGAGATGATAAGAAGGCAAAAAGACGTAGGAGAACAGGAGGAGAGGTCACCATGTGGTCACAGAGGGGGAGAGAGGGAAAAAGGAGCAAGGGGGATCAGAAATGAAATTTGAAGGGCAGACATTTGATTGAGTTTATTCCTTGAGCATGCGTCATCTTGTGTAAGCTGTGTGTGTGTGTGTGTGTGTGTGTGTGTGTGCGTATTTTAAATGTGCGCAAGCAGATGGGGCACCACCTGAGCTCGGTTGATAAGTCTGTCATGCGGAAAAAGAAAGGGAAACTGCCATCCGTGAAGCACTTCTTGCTGAGTGCAGTCAATCTGTGAACTTGTGAGTCGCGTGCATATGTGGGTGTATTATAGTGTGCACACGTGCGCGTGTGGACACATGCCTCACACCTTCATTCTTTTCACTTGAGATAAATTTGAGTTGAATTGCACTTTTTCAGCCTCGAATTTTAAGTTATTCTTGCGGGACAGATTTTTAATTAACATCCTTTCACATTGCGACTTAAATAATAAGAGTTGCCCTCACAGTGCTGGTATTCCTTTACCATTTGTTAGTTGAGCCCAACCAATAATGGATCATTAAGCCTGACTATTCAATTTTTGGGAGGAAAAAACTATGAATAAGAAGTCATATATATTTAATTTCATGAAAAAAAGCAGAAGAAACACCACAAATTGGTTGGTGAACCAATTAGTTTAGCATTCTGGGGAAATTTTTTTTTTGTTTTTCTTTTTTTCCAAGGATGTAACAAATGAGCCACAGTGAATTAATTAGCGAGCTTCTGATGGAGCCGGGCAAGCTCTTTCTCCAGTGTTTAGTCTTTGTTGAAAACAAGGTACCTGGCTGTTAGGTAGCAGATATAATTTCCTGCTGTCTCATAGATTTTCTTAAGACCTTAAGCTAAGGGTATAAGGTAAGGTGGGTGGGCGGCAGTGTCCCAGCTTACACTGGGGAAAAAGGCTGGGAACATCCTGGTCAGGCTGCCCGTACAAGCTGTTTTTACTGCCCTTGGAAAAATTAGATTGGAAAAAAGATTATGGAGATCTGAAGTTGTATTCAAACTGTGCATGACTCTTTTTTTAACAGGAAGGTTTGCTCAAAAGGACAAGAAAATATTATAGACAGTTTATATCGTGTCGAGGCTTGATCCCATCCATCCATCCATTTTCTTCCGTTTATCAAATTCAGGGTCGAGGGGTGGGCTGGAGCCGATGCCCAGTGTCAAATGCCATGCTAACGTGTTGGTTAGCAATAGCCTTTTTGCACACAAAACATTCATATTAATGAATGTTTTTGATATGCAACCACTATTCCACTCTCCTTTTAGCTCCGTTTTCTGTCACCCAGCTCGTGAGAGTCAGGGGAATATCTGGTGTTTCAGCTGTTAAATGTGCCAGTTTCACTAGCTCGTTGCTAACTATTTCTGTCTGCTGTTTGGTTCTGGACAAGTAGCAGAAAGTGGCTTTTCTGAGAGAGTTTCTGACTGAAATCAAATGCCTACTGCTTCAGAAACGGCACAGATGAGAGAGCAGTAAGAATTTAATGAAGTAAAAGAAATGTGACGTTACAGCCCATAAAAACGTGCCAGTTTCTAAAACGTACAAAAAGGCACCAGAGGGCTTAGTAGAAGTACAAACTCAAGTCCTAATTGTCCATGAGTAAACACCGCCAAATATTGGCCACTTTTTTTAAATATAGATATATAAGCTTTAGAAATTATGCTTTTTAAAAAAAAAAAAAAAAAGATGCTAAATATGCTTGCAAAATTTCATTTCTTCCATGGTTTTGCCAAATTAAGCTCATAAATCATGACAAGGGTAAGCTAACGCTAATAAGAATATTAATGGCCTATGAAGATACACTCTGCAGTGTGTTTGTAAGATGGAATAGCAAGAACTTTTTTCTTTTTTTTTTTAGTTTAACAGAAAGTGAGACATTTTAATGAGTACTTGCTCCATTAGCTGTAAGCTCTAAAAAAGTTATTTCTATTGTGGCTAAACAGAAGCAGCCAGATGGTTTTCACACATCCCTTAATTGTCTTGTTTTTGCCAGGTTTTTCTTTATATAGACTCCTGCTGTGCTGCAGTGTTGTAATTTCTTTCTCTCTTTTTTTTTTTGTACTTAATTGCTCGGTTTTTTATTGATCGTTAATCAGTCACTCTGACACGTCCTGGCGTGTCAAGTATTGTTTTGTTCCGTGTGTTGCTCTGCAGAGTAAATAATATTGCTTTGATGGAAATGAAAAAAATCTGTAACAATACTGGACAACATTAAGGCCAAGCTTATATTTGTCTGAAGACAAAAGTCATGAAATCTGAATAACAACCATGGCATAAAGTGTATTTTTTAAGCTGCATGACTGAAAAAAGAGATGTTTGTTCATTTTATGTTCTGGAGCGTTTTATGAAAGATATTCTCAACTTTAATTTCATTACATGGTAATTAAGGAAAGAAAAAGGTATACAGCTTAGAAACTGGCTGTCTGTGATCTTCAAATAGGAATGCAGTTTTAAATTTAGACTGGTTAGTATGCTTGGTTTATTGTGTGAACGTGTGCGTGTGCACAGATAGAGATGATGCATCTTTTGTATTTATTTATTTTTAGCATAATGTACGCATTGACTTGAATGTTATTGGGGGTTTTTTTTCCCCTCTTGTCACCCTTAATTTACCTCAGTTTGTGACTGCATCTGTGAATTTTTCAGGAAGGCAGGAGGGCTTCTGTTAGCAGCCTTCTGTCTTCCACATTTGGCCTGAAAAGTCTTGGGTAAAGTGAAAACTATGGGTGTCTCATAATGAATCCATGGCATTTTGTGTAGTGTATGTGAATCCATTAGCTGCTAATTGGTTAATTAGACTGTGGATGTGCATCTGATTAGCTGTCATTAGACTTTCCAGGGGATCAGGGGGGGGGATACACATCCTCTGGTGCTGCAAATTTACCCTCAGACATTTTTGTCTTAAGTCACGAGACTGCGTCCTGGCTTGAGTAGTGTTAACAGTCTACAGTTTGTGTTTGCTTGCTATTAAGCAGCAAGCAAAGTTTTCTTTTGTATACATGCTGTGTGCAAATGTGCATGCACCCTGACAAACTCATACATTATGCTCCCATTTCCCTCTCTCCACATGTGTCACTGTGCTCGGCTCAGAGGAGGGTGGAGAGCGCCAGGGCAAACTGTTAACTCAACCCAGCCAAGTGGAATAGCACTCAGACAAATGAGCTGTAATGACTAGGAGACGCAGGGGTCCAGCTTGCCTCATACTGTTTCTCTGTCTTTGCTCACACACACACACATTGTTAAAACTTAAAATGCATACACTGTGGGAGGGAATCCTTAAACAGTAGCTGCACTCTCAACCAGTCTTTCCCTCTGTCCACTTCATCATCTGTAATCAAGCGTTCATGTATCTAAAGCTAGAAAAGTTAAACTACTGGCACATTACTATAAGCATGTTGCAGGTTTACTCCAACACTTCTGTGTGTTTTTGTGTGTCAGTATTTTTTTTCCATGCAGTCATTCTTAATACCAAAAAAAAGGTGTTTGTAATTACAGATCACTGACTTTTAAAGTATTAGTTAGGTATTAAAACCGAATAAAACTGCTCTCTCATTTACTCTAGAACTGTTCATGACCATTTTACATTCCTGCAACATAAGGCAAGCCAAATAAAACACCGTGCTAGAGGTGGCAATCTAAAATGGCTGGATTTTATTAGATCAGGCCTGCACAAATAGTGCGGCTTGCATCCACAGTTTAGAGACAATAAAAGCAGGCTGTTCTGCGAGGTCCGGAGCCCGTAGGCGTGACATTCATCTGCTCATTCACACCTCCGCCAGCCAGAAGCTCCTTGGAGAGTAGTCTTAGCATGCCACCGCTGCAAAGAAAGGAGAACAAAACTCACACCTTGTAAAGAGCGCATAAAAGATTATCAGATAACTTTCTTCTGAAGTCTGCCACCTACTGCTTTTGGCTCAGGCCTGATAAACCACTCTGCATAACTGATCCCCCCTTCGGTGCTTTCTCAGCTTCTCCTCATCAATGCTGACAGCTGCTCTTTTTTTATGGAATAATTGAATTTATTTGTCATACTTTCTGTCTGGATGCACAACCTCAACACTAACCATTAAGCAAGGTGACGGTGACTGGGAGGCTGTCAGCAGTTTGGAAAGACAATTGTGTGCTTTTTTTTTTTTTCTTAGTTTCAGGACTTTGTTGATTGTTGTCCTGCTCTGTGTAATTATTCAGCCTGGTTTGTCTTGTCGAGCCAATGCAGCATGAGATTACTCTGCTTCACCTCTCAAACCGGAAACGCGGGATGCAGGAGAATGTGCCAGAAATGTCTTAATCGCTCTATGTGAAGAGTGCCCTTCAGCGGATCCTCTTCCAATTTTATTTCTGGAGTCTGAGATGGTATTTTAGGAGGGAGAGCGAGGGAGAAGGAAACAGAACAAGTAAGCACAAAAGAGAGAAACTTGGATGTAGCTATGCACCGGAGAATTGGGAGTATGAGTTTTTGATATTCCGTCGGCTTATCAGTGAAATCTCAGCATCTATCTCATCTCATAAATATAACATGGAGGCAGTAAATCCAGATGAGATAACCTCTGGTCTGAATGTCTGCAGGGGCTGCAGCCAAAATTAAGGTTCCAGCCACTTGTCCTTTTGACTTGTGGCTAATGCCAGCCCGAGCTCCCGGGAAAGGGGGAAAATGGGGGTGAGGGTGTGTGTGTATGTGTGTGGGTGAACGATTGCCCCCAGCTGCTGCCAGAAAGCTTGACTCATCCTGTTCCTGAGCTGCAGTTCGTGCTCAGAACCAAAGTGAACAGCATTTACAGAAACATGGATCAGTCTGAGCATCATTCATGCCACATCTGGTACTTTGACCTGCTGTACCTGCTGCGAGTGCATCAGCCTCATCTAATATTCAAGAGGGGGGGGGGTGAGCCTGCTGATGGTGCAGATTCAGTTGTTTGGATTGTGAGTGAATCAAGTCATTGCATCATTATGTTGGTCCTGAAGGTTTAGATCAACAGTATGTAGAAATGTGAAAAACATTTACGCGCATTTATTTTATTAGGAGTGTGTGGATTGTGCCATACCTTAAATAAAAAGATCTACTCCGACTCGTTACTATAATAGAGTGCACACATTTCTATTGAACAGACTCAGGGTGTGTATGCTTGCTCCTGACTGCCTTAGTGCCTCTCTACATCTCCCCTATAGCAACAATTTCCGAATGTTAAAAGTGGAGGACGATACAGTTCACAAAATACCAGCTCTCAGCACCACAGACTCCCAACAGGAAATCCATGCAAGGGCACAAAGCAAACAAACTTTAAAAAAAATAGAAAAAAGTTTTATCCCAAACAGGAGTGTGAGTAACATGTATCACTGCGCTGCTTTGACGGATGTCTAGGATCTTCACTTGTGCATGCCTGTGCCGTGCAAGAGCTAAGTACAGTTCACTTAATAATAACGAACATCTAAATATTAGATATGGAAACCAGTCTTTCTACATTTCATGCTCTCAGTTGCCCTTTCCTCTAGCGGTGTAGCCAGCTAGGTCTGTGGCGGGTTATTTCACCCAGATTTTGAGGTGAACTGAGCCTTTAAGTATGGTTTGAGGAAACTTAAAGCCTTGACAAGGTTTGTTTTCTCTTCTAAGGAGACCAGACAATCACTGCAGATTTCCACTCAGCAGATGCCCAGCAGACAACAAAATGCACACAGACAGTGACACGCGCACACACACACAAACGTACAAGATCCTTTGCAAGCGTGCTCATTGCACCTCCCTGGACCCTGACATTACTTGGGAGCCCTTTGGCCCCCTGATCCTCACCATAGCAAATTAATACCCTGGGAGAGAAATTATGGGATTAGGAGGGGGGGGGTTACTAAAGAGGAGAATGGAGAGAAGTGGCTCAGATAAGAGAAAACGGTTATGGACCAGCAGTGAGATATAAACAGCTCTTTGCCCTGAGAGACAGGCTGCTTTTGTCGCTGGGACTGTGATACCCAGTGAGCAAAAGTCTGAACCCTCCTAGGTTTCTGCACTTCATTTGCACATGCAGTATACATATTCATGCAACACTTTGTAAACATGCAGATAATTTTCCTTTTCCTTTTTTTTTGTCACTAGACGAGATTGTTGTCATCTGTGTAGTCTTATGATTTATGTGTTTAATGTCGGGGTGCAAACCGGATAGCTTTTAAAGGGAGAGACTTATGGAAAACAGAGCTTAAATTGACATAATCTTACAGTATGAACAATTATTTGAGTAATGTTCTCTTTCATTCAATTTATTTATTTTTTTTACTTCTACAAAACATTGAGAAAATGTATAATTGATATAAAAAAGAGAAGTTGGAGAAGTACTTTAAATTGATTGCAGATCATACATATGTAAATGGAATGTTTTGTATGCCTTGTATAATTTACTGACGAGCTGTTGAGTACATCAATAAACAGAACTCTTTGAGCTGAACTGAGTGAACTTAATGATCGGGGTCACTGACCAGATCAGTAGCTTTGGCAATAGCTTCCCTCACTGGTCACTGAAAGCGTTAAGTCTACCCAACTACAGCATGTAACTATTTATGTAGGACATCGAAGTACACAAAATCGATTATGATGCAGGTACGCCTCTGCAGGTAGGTTTTTCATGTTTTGGGCTACAGTAGTGTGCAAAAGTCTCAAACCACAGCTCATTTCTTTATATTTTGCTTACAAAGATCCAAATATTTAATTAGTGTTTCTGGTGGTCTTTCTTTGGACATTGGCTGCTTTCTCACTCATTTTCTTGTAGCTGACCACCTTTGTTCATTTTTTGTTTATTAAGCCACTTAACGCTGACCTGTGAATCACTCAAGCCTAAAAATGACACCAAACTTAAGGGATGAACTAGTGTTGTCTGCATATAACGCACAGCTTAGCAGAGAAATAATTTTAAATTCTATCTTTACTAGCAAGCTGCCACAAAAACATAATTTGTTCCCATTTCTTTAGTTGAATCTGCAAAAGATGTTGAAGATAACACAGTTTGACAGGCATGAAATAGTATTTTTATTTCAACAAGGTGATTCTAAGAAGCGCTATAAACAGAAAACTTGGCATATTTCAGCTTGGTGTGCAGGGTGTCGGTAAAAAATTTGAGAAAACTGGACAGGTGGAGGACAAAAGAAGAAGTGCCAGGCCTTAAAATCTGTCTGCAGCAAATAATCTGTATCTGTAAGTCACGTCCTTAAGAAAAAAGCAAAAATCGGGCAAATACTTGACAGCACCCGAGAGATACATCTGGCCCTTCAGTTGATCCATCTGCTGTTTGTTGAAGCCTCATCAGTAATTGTCTCAGTGGAAGGGTGGCTGTCAAGAAGTTTCTTAAGAAAGGGAAATGGGGAGAAAAGGCTGAGATCTGCCAAATTACACAAGAATTGGCCTGAAAATCTGATTGGAGATTGCCTGGGGAACATTATAATGTACTCTGATTGGTTATTAAACTGTCAGGCAACTAATGACAGCCCGAACATTCAAAAAGTTTGCACTAGAGTTGAATGAGTTCAATGTGGACTTCCTGTTGGAAGTCTAAATAAGTTAAAAAATAAATAAAAAAAAACTTCTGAAAAGTGACTGAAAACACAAAGGGCTTTAGCGGGTCTCTAACTATCTCAAAGCATAGAAGAATAGCTTATAAAAATTCAAAAACTGATTTTAGTGCAGTCAGAATCACTACGCTGTTTTATCCGACCAACAGGTCAAACCTCTAAATTATCATACTGAAAGGAAAAGCAGCAAAATTCACACATTTAAAAAGTTTCATCTATTTTAGGTAGTTTCAAATCTTGGTATTACTCAAGGAAAGACAAACTGGGAATCAGTAGCCTCTGCACTCTTTTGGTTATTTATTTACAAGCTATAAGCCAGATGTCAGTTACGAGTCAAGCAAGCGAACGTCTGGATGTATACATGGTGCATGTTTGTTGGGGCTGGGAGGGTGGTCCATTCACATTGTCTGGCTCTGTCTTTGAGGTCAGGTGTGTGTAATAATTCATCTGGCCGATACCACTCGAGTACTCTGTGTCTATGTAATCGTGTAGTAATGGTTACTGACTCCTCATGGGTCACTGATTGAGTTTAGAAGATGAGATTTGTTTGGTCAATTCTACACTGTAGTACGTCCTACTTATAGGTATGGTAATTAGATGTTGAGACTACAGTTTGTGTAGCTTGTGTTGAGCATAACACTGATCTAAAGTGTCAAGTTCCACTCTGCTGAGTTACTTGTATCCCACTTGTTTTTGTCTCTGTGACTTCAGCCAGCTGAACCCCCAATGCCCCTGCGGCCCTTCTGCTGCAAAGTATGGCTGGTTAAAGTAAGGTCTTAAAAGGCTGCAAAAGGTAAAAAGTGCACAAGGCAAAAGAGCAGGAAGCAGTGAGGGAAGATGAAATGGCGAATACATTGGAAGCAGAGCAAAGACTCTTGGGATTTAAGAGAAAAAGAACAGAAGAGAAAGGAAAGCAGCAGAGAGGGCAAAGTCTCCCATAGGTTGAGAGAAAGAGAGAGGTGTTAGCCACTGAGTTTAAAAAAGAGGAGAAAAAGAAGGACGCAGGCAGGTTGCAGCACGAGGCAGAGAGCAAGGAGACCAATAAAAAGATGAAATAAGACCCACTGTGGAAAGGGGGGGGGAATCTACTCATTTGGTCTTCATCTTCATATCAGCCTCACTCACTATACAGCTGTGTATGAGTGTGTTTGCATCCACATCCAGAATCCAGCATGGGGTAAAGCATGGGCAGTGTGTTCCCATCAAAGATAGGTTTCATTTAGCTGAACTGGGTGGAAGCAATGCACAGAAACATTCAGGGGTGTGTGTGTGTGTGTGTGTGTGTGTGTGTTTGTGTATACACATCATACTACGTGGGTGGGCGTCAGCTTCAATTTGAGATTCAGCTCTTACACAAGCCTGTCCGTCCCTCACAATACATCCTTTTTTGGAGCTTTTCTCGCTACACCATACACAGCTTACAATGATTGAAACCTCCTCCCCTTGTTTTTCCTCTTTATGCTCGCTCTCTGCCATGCTGCTACTGTCTCAGGGAAGATTTGGTCATCTCTGCTCTAATACCAAACACATATAACTGATATTTTTCTCAGATGGGCAAAAATTGGCATCTAGCTAGTCAATGTTAGCTCCATCTAAGAGGGACTTGGCTCGTGCTCATGTTGCACTGAACGGTATAAAAGATGGGCTTAGCTTCTGTAACATCACCTATTGGTTTCTGAAGTCCAGCTCTGAAGCCTTGAGATGAGCATTTCCACCTTCTTGGTTGCAAAAAATAGTGCGACCCAGTTTCACGGGTCTGACTGTGAAACTGCACGCTCATTGGCTAACGACTTGTGATTGACAGGTCATTAGCCAATGAGCGTGAGGTTTCATACCACACAAGAAAATAGACATAATCCCTCATTTCGAAACATGTGGCACGACCAAGATTTACAAATGTTTTTTTTCTTTTTTAAACTCAATATGACTCAAAATGAGTGGCCATAGCCCATTCACTCAGCAGGAAAGTGTTTGCAAGTTTTCCCATCGATTTCTATAGGACTGGAAGTATTTTTGCAAACACAGCTATCGCCACCTGGTGGCCTTCGGATAGAATGCAGGTTTTAAGGCACTTCAGCATTAGCTACATTTTTCCGATACTGAAGCTACGTCCATGTTAGGTTAGCTGCCAATGCATGAGTATTGGACTTGAATTCATCAGGTGAACACAAACAGCTTAAATGAATAAACATATTTCTGTATCTACCAATGTGTAAACAAGCCTCATTTGCTAAAAGTAAGGTTATATCAGCTCAAAGGGTGATGTTTGTGAAAATTATTGTAGATAAAGTGTGTTGAGGCTTCTGATGTTGTGATTTGGTGCCATATAAATAAAATTGAATTGAAGTCCATATTGGACTGTCATTGGTAGCTTGTCTCAGTGGTAGCACTGAGACAAGCTACCGAATACAAAAGATGGCCATAACTACCAGATCTGAAAACTGAAGTCACTGTGGGAGCGCCTTCAATCTCAGTTTCTTGTTAGTTGGGTTGACTCCTTTGGTTACCAGAAGGGGTCAGATTGTACATACACAGTGACCTTAGTAAACAATTTCAAATGAAAAAGACAAAAAGGACTCTCTCCACAGGACCCACCTCTTTCCTCTCTGCCATTATGTCTACATGTTTCTGCTCATCCGATTCCAGTACTAACGTCAGTATTGGTACTCCCAGTATTTGGATCAAGCCGTCAACCCCTAGCAGCAACGCTTTTTGCATAATAAATCTGAAGTACACGTGAGCCTGTGAATCACGCCCAGTTTTCTACACTGATTTTATTTCAGATTAAATATTCTGATTTCCTGTGTTCCCCCTGCATTGTTCTTGGTGGTGCCACCCCATTTTAAAAATCCTGGAAACATCCCTGTTCACAAAAAGACTTCGCTAACCAGTGTCTGACTAATCTGACTAAGCTCCATACACAATGCAGTTGATTTTTTTTTCACTTGTGCTAGTTGACAGATAAAAGGATAAAAAATTCAATCAAAGCTTTAGCAGCAGTGGCGTAAGCAGATTCACAAATAAAGCAGTGTGCTACTCAAACCTTGGATTAAGCTGATTTTTTTTCTTTTTTACTGTCCTAAACACAAGCAGGTGAAAAATATACCAACAATGCAACAAAAGGTCAGTAACTATCAGGAGAAGGAGACGTTTTCTCTTCCAACAGCCATGGGTATAAACTCTGTCAGAAAAAGAGAGCTGTCAGAACTTGGTTATCCCTTCATCCCCAACCACTCGTGTCTATCTTTCGATTCGCCATCCCTTCATCCCTCCACCTAACTCGTATCAAACCTCACACTGACTGACAGCCGTCCCTGTGAGGCTTCATTGTCTAAGAAAAAAACGAACACACACACACACTCACACGCATGCAACCATCTGATTCGATGCCATGACTCCCCGTCAGCGGTGCCATACTCGTGTTTTGTTGCGTTCTGACAGGCCAGCGTTGGCTTATGTGGGCTTGTGAATGCGTTTGGGGCTTCAGAGGTCAGAGGCGCGCGTCAGACGCCCAGATGTGGACTCTCCCTGACGTGTCTGGCCAAGCAGAAAGCACCAGGAACAACCCTGCACATGTGCACTAGCTGATAATAAAGACCCGCGTGTGGCATAGACACGTCACTGTGGCACGTTGGATCAGCATGTGGAAGTATCTTGTCTTTCTTTTTGAAGTTGTTGCTCCCTCTTCATATTTTTAGAATTACAGCCAAAAAAAAAGAACCTGTGATATCAAGAAATTCAGCTTTAACACTGTCATCCGCAATGCTTTAAGATGCAGTTAAATTCAGTATTTCTTCCTGAACAATAAGGACCTATGTGGATTTTAAAAGAGCTGTTAAACAGTGGAGCACTGATTGACGTGCACGCAGGAGAAAGACGATCCTAAATTGGCTCCGGCATAGACACAGAAACTTTGCCAAGTTAATTGAGGCAGTCAATATCAACAAAACTGAAACGGCTAATAAGATGAAGGAAAAGGGGATGAAAAGAGATGAAAAAATTCAATCCTATAAAAGCAAGGTAAAGAGTCATACTTTTACAGTCTAATAAAGTTGAAAAATAACGTGTGATCAAGAGAAATGGAGTACAAACATGCAGAGTAATAGCAGAAAACTTATCAAAAGGAAGAAGAATAACAGAATAAAGTCATAATTGTGTGTGTGTGTGTGTGTGTGTGTGTGTGTGTGTGTGTGAAGGTTGGAGGCTCATGAGTGGGAAGGCAAAGAGCCTGTTTGTTTGTTTTGTTTTAGTTTTTTTGTTTCTCTTGGCAAAGAACAGCCGCTGTAACCGTGACTGTCCTATAAAATTGCATGCTCATTTACTGATTATTTGAGGTCTGTTGGAGATCTTGGGACCGATCGAGGCTTGAAGTCATGAGCTGTGAAAGCAGGCCAATGATGGGATCAACGTCAACCCGAAATCTTCTTTCTTAGCTCCACTTTGAGTTCGCAACTCTTTAACACGCATCCAGAATGGGCCGCGGCGACTCCTACGTCTTCTGCATTTTTATCACGATGGTCCTCCTTTTTTTTTCTTCTTTTTTTTTTAGCCTGTGTACCAGACCTTCATCTTTGCAGTGACACTTTCACAATTTCTTCTTGAGCCATCACTTTATTTGGCATCCTACGCGGAGGAGCACATTCTTAAAATCTCACTGGAAATGAGCCCGCCAGCTTTAAGCTGTCCACTAAGTCTAAGCTGTATGTCCACGATATGTCTGAGGCAGCGCTTACTGCTCTGTCTGTTTGCTCAGCTTCAGCAAAGCCCATTGTAGTTTTTGTATCGCCCCCTCTTTTACCCTTGTTCCCCTTCCTAGAGAAAAGCCCTCTGTTTTTACCAGCTTTGAAAGAAAAGAGAAGCTTAAGAAAAAAAAAAGATAAGGGGATAGTTTTAACAGGAAGAAGCAGAAGGAGAAGACAGCTGCCTGTGGATGTGCCCTGTCAGGAGAGTGCATGTGAGGCAGAGTATCGATCCAAGCAGGTGAACCAGTGGTTTGCCCTGGTTTGGAGTGTATGAAGATTAGCTCTCCCTCCCTGCCTCCCCTTTACCCCCATCTTTCCCCTTCTCCCATTTCCTTTATGTTTCTCTCTCCTCTCACATGGTCTCTATTTCCCTTTATCATCCTCCTCTCCTTCCCTGGCTCGCCTCCCTCTGCCCACCTGCCTGCCTGCTGCTTACAAACACACAGCTCATTTCTGTGTGCCGGCTCATCGTCTTGCCTGCTAGCTGGAACCTGCTGCTGCTGCTGCCGAAGACTGAGAGGACCTGAGACATGCATGTGGCAGCCTGCCAACCTGTTTGTGTGTTTTGGATCACTGGTGTCTTTATCCACCATCTGTGTGTGTGTGTGTGTGTGTGTGTGTGTGTGTGTGTGTGTGTGTGTGTGTGTGTGTGTGTGTGTGTGTGTGTGTGTGTGCGTGCGTGCGTGCGTGCCTGAGAGCAGAGTTCCGGTGAGCTCTTATAGGGATAAGCATTGAATGTATTTCAAGTATCTTCTTAATCACACAAGGCCCGCTTTCACATACAAATGTACACAAATTGATTTTCCTGCTGAATCTGCAGTTCTCTTATGCCATGCCAAAGCAGCGCGCTTTTTTACTACGAGCACACGTGGACGAGTCTATAGTATATGTAGGAAGGAAGGATTTGAGAGCTGGGAGGCGACTAAACGGGATGGCAGCACCATCAGTCTTGGTAATTGAGGTAAATTTTAGCATTTAAATCAGCAGCTTCCTGCGACCAAGAGGAAACTTTCTTGGTTTGCATTTCGTTTTGCATTTTCCAACAAGCTTATTGACTCCGGGACAGCCGAGGCCCGCTGAATTCAAGAGAAAACACATTTTGTTTTGTTTTCTTTAATGCCTGCAGCCCATCAGCATTCTTGTGCAAAGCAATTTTTTTTAAGTGCCCAAATATATACGCGCGCGCTCTCTCTCTCTCTCTCTCTCTCTCTCTCTCTCTCTCTCTCTCTCTCTCTCTCTCTCTCTCTCTATATATATATATATATACACACTTAAAAGCGAGACAGTTTGCCAGAAAACATGCCTGCTGGTTGCTGCTGCACTGAGCCTTCACAATGAGCCTTTGATTCAGTCTTGGCCTCTATTTACTGGTGGAAACCTTTCCTGATGACCTGCTTTCTCCCACCTCTTTCCCTCCTTTATCCACCTCAATCATCCTCCTCCATCCTCCTCCTGCTTCTTTGTCCTCTAGGTGTAGCAGAGGTGATAGTTCTCGTGGGAGGGCGTCAGGCTATCGGGATGAACCAGCGTTCTTTGACAGCAGTCACCTGTTTTAACCCCCAGAACAGTAAGTGGTACCCACTGGCCAGCCTGCCCTTCTACGACCGCGAGTTCTTCAGTGTCATCTCGGCGGGAGACAACATCTACCTGTCAGGTGAGCTAAATTGCCCACTCCAGCAGTGTAACTGTAGCATTCCTGTCGCAGACATTCAGTCACATAGTGCAGGGGGTGGAAAAATGACACAGTGAATTAATAACACAGCAGTTTTGAAAGGTTAATCCTTAAACACATCAATAAACCGTCTGGATGAAAAAATTAAGAGCGGTAAATTACAGAATTAGAAATGTTATTTTTACCATCAGAGTCTTTTGGGTTCACTTGTGTTCTTTCTAGCATGCTTCTAGGTCATTTACTTGGGCGATTCGCAGGTTATTTATATCAGGTCAGAAACTGAATACATGCAAAACTCTTGGCATCATGCTCAGCTGCTTGTTCTTTTTTTGGCCTTTTTAATAAGAAATTACTAAGCATGAATTAAACACTGTTATTGTGAGCAGGTTTAGCTCAAATTGCTGTAAACTATAATCGAAAAAAATTCTCATCATCCCCCATCCAGTTCCTTGCTTGATTTATTGTGTGGAACAATATTAATTATTGTCAAACCCGAGTAAGGGCAGACTTAATGGACTTTACACCATCTGTTAAGACATGGTTTAGTGCCATTAACTGCAACAAACATGTAAAAATAAAAATCCCACCTTGAGTTTAGTTTCAAAGTTCATTTTCCACTTCAGCAAATGTAGTGGTCAAATCAGCTTAAGCAAATTCAACTTTTAAATCAACACGGACAAACAACAAGGCAAAGTGCTGCAGTAGACCATATAATGCTGCGCTATACTGCCAAAAGTATTGGTTTGTCTGCCTTCGCAGACACGTGAAGTAACATCCCATAGGGTTTAATGTGATGTCGGCCCACCCTTAAGAGTTCTTCACTGGAGCTAAGGGGCCGAGACCAGCTTCCGAAAAACAACCCCACACCATAATCCCCCCCTCCACCAAACGTTACATTTGGCGCAATCCCCTCAGACAAGTACTGTTCTCCTGGCAACCACCAAACCCAGACTCATCCATCAGATTGCCAGATGGAGAAGCGTGTTTTGTCCTTCCAGAGAACACATCTCCACTGCTTCATTGTCCAGTGGCGTCATGCTTTTCATTGTGCTTGGTGATGTAATGCTTGGATGCAGCTGCTCAGCCATGGAAACCCATTCCATGAAGCTCTCTACACACTGTTCTTGAGCTAATCTGAAGGCCACATGAAGTTTGGAGGTCTGTAGCGATTGACTCTGCAGAAAGTTGGTGACCTCTGTGCACCTCAGCTGACCCCACTCTGTGATTTTACATGGCCTACCGCTTCGTGGCTGAGTTGCTGTCATTCCCAGTCACTTTCACTTTGACTGTGGAATATTTAATTGCGAGGAAATTTCACAGCTGGACTTGTTGCACAGGTGGCATCCTATCACAGTACCACGTTGGAATTCACTGAGCTCCTGAGAGCGACCCATTCTTTCACAATGCATTCCTAGGTGTTTGGTTTATACACCTGTGGCCATGAATTCAATGATTTGGATGGGTGAGTGAATACTTGGCAATATAGTGTATATAAGCTACAGGGGTACCTATTAAATGGACCTCAAAGTGAGATTAGAATCTACCTTTAAACTTACAATGCTGTCTGTAACAGTATGTGTAGTTTTAAGCAGATTATGGTGTCAGATTAGGAAAGCGTAACATGCGATTTCATCAGTTAAAGAGCGTCATGATAATGACTCCTGACAGATGTCTTCACGGTTGACATTTATGACCTCTTATTAAAGACATTTTTCCTCTGTGGCCACTTTGATTTGGCAAAGTGAATCTACCCAAGCCATTGCTCACTTCTGTGACCTTTATGAAACAGTTAGAGTTTTAAAAGGGTGGCAACCTCAAAGCTTAGTCATATGTTGCTTTGAAATCTTTGCTCAGCCCTTTGCCGCAGACAGCTTGAATGTCTCTTTTCAGAGGAATCATTTTTATATAGAATGTTTTTTGTTGTTCTTTTTTTTTTTTTTAAAAATAGAGTTTTTTTTCTCTCTCACTCTCTCTGTCTGGCACTATAGTTGCTGCAGTGTTCGCAGTTTATTTTGTTCCATAGTGGCACACTGTGCACTCTGTGACTCCCACAGTGAGACACGTTTAAGTTGCTCCTCTATGGGCAGACTGAATTTCTCCCTCCATGGTCCATTTGTGCGAGATTCTTGCACGGTACTCAGACCTTCACATTGCACTGTGGAAATGCAACAGGACTTTTTTTTTTTCTTTCCTGCATGCACCTTTCCTCTCCCTCTTTTCATATAAATGTAAATGTGTTTTTGGGCATTGGAACAGGTCTGCATGTATCCTCTGGGAGTCAGACAGCCAGTGGGGAAATCAGGGTTGTTCTAGCTAGCCAATCAACAGGCTCCTGTCTGTCCTCGCGCTCTGAACAGGGTCACTGAATCACGGCTGGTGTTACATGTCAAATAACACAGCTAAGAGAGCTGCTTTGAAGAGAGCTGAAACAAGCGCAGTTTTCTTGGTTGGCTGGATGACTCAGCAGCAAACAACTATCTGTCAGTTCAAGTTCTTCAAGTCTGCCACTGTTCCTGTTGAGGAGGGGAGTGATACTTTATGTACTTTGAATGACTTTTCTTAAATATAAAGGGCCGTATAACTTGTACCCAGAAAGAGTGATTTTATACTAAAATTATTATCCAGTCTTATTTCCATTTCTAACCTAAGCAGGTATGAGAGCCCCTGTTTGTGCTTTTACCACATCTCTAGAAATTATGTTGAATCAAACAAAGAAGCACAGCCATCCTCATTTTCTACCTTTTGTGACTGAAGAGAGGAGAGGTGCAGACAGGAGAGGTGGAAAAGGAGACTGAAAACTTGTAAAGCACCTTTCAGAAAACACAATTATAAAGAAAATAGAAATAAAAAAAAACCAGTACATTAAATATAAACAAAGTTGGCTATTTACAGCAAATACCAAAGTTAAGGAATGAATATAATGAAATAAAGTCAAATAAAGAGGTTTAAAAAAGGGGATGAAGGGTTTCTCTGCCTCAGATCTACAGGCAGCAAGGTCCGCAACTGAGGATCATGGGCAGCAAAGGTGAAAAGTCGAAGTTTAGATCTCTACCGGCGGACGGTCTCGTAGGAAGTCGACAGATTGCAGATATAGGCAGCAGCCAGACCACTGAAGGCTTTGAGAACACGCAGTAAAACCTCAAAATCGATTCTAAAACTCCCAGGTAACCATTGAAGTGCAGCGAGGATCTCTGTAAGGTAGTTGCTTCACTTACTGAGAGTTAAAATTCTGGCAGCAGCATTTTGTATCAACTGCATTATTTCTGTGTTTCACGGGCTGATACCGGAGTAAAGTGCATTACAGGTCTACAGGAGGGAAAACATAAATTACCTTTTCCAAGAATCAAGGGGAGGAATAACCTGGTCAGCTGTCTCAGTTGGGTAAATAAGCACTAACTTTAGTCGCCTGAACACTTAAGGAGAATACCGAGTCATGAATAACACCTAGGTTGTGGGGCTCTTTTTGAACTTTATTAGATAAGGGACCCAGACCGGAGGAGAGATTATTAAGTGCTACAAGTGTTGGGGACCACAGGGGGCATGTGTAATTACCTCTAATTTGGAGTCAGGAGCAGAGCATTTTTGGACATTCAATTTTTAATTTAAGCAAAGTAGAACATAGCACATGATGCATCAATGGCACAGAGCTTTACTGGGACATATATGTGGGTGTCATTTGCATAGCGATTGAAATTAAAATCCTGGTTACTCAGGATTGCCATCTGGAAAGCATGTATACAGGAAATAAACCACTGGGGTACTCCATACAATAGAACATAAGAGATGGAGGCACCTCAAAGCATTGCACGGAAGAGTCAGTTCAAGAGATAAGAAATGAACTGAATTCAGGGGTGAATCACTTATGCAACACAGTTGTTCAAGGTGCTGATTAAATACTGGTCCTCTGAGCTGAGGTCAGAGAGAAGATCAATGGTTATTTACTTCTTTTTAGAACATAATTGTGATGAAGTTAGTAATAAGAGGAAAGCCATCACATTGTTTTAGCATTAATAAACATAACAACAATGATGGGTGATTTAGATAGCGATGAACTCATCCAGCACCTTCTCATTTTGTTGAAGCACCTAATGGCTCTGGTTTTGGCCAGTCATTAATCTTCAACCCCATAAATGCTACAACAATAGTTCTGCAGAAAGTCCAAACCCCAGCAGTGGCTGTTGATCACCAGGGCCAGATTTTCCTGGTGCTGTTAGAGAGTTCACGTGGTGCAAATTTCCTCATATCAACGTTAATAACCCTTCATTTGTACATTCCAGGTGGCACAGAGTCGGGTGTGATGGTGGCTGATGTGTGGTGCTACATGTCTCTTTTGGACAACTGGAATCTGGTGTCCAGGATGACTGTGGCGCGCTGCAGACACAACAGCCTGGTATATGACGGCAAACTGTACACCATTGGAGGACTGGGCGTATCGGGGAACCTAGACCACGTGGAGAGGTACAACTCATGCAGACGCAGCCTTTCTCTACTCAACAAACACCCTGTAGTGTCACTTTTTAGTCCCACGCGGCTTTAACGCTGAATTGACTACCATCTCAGAGCGCGATCAGCGTGGTCAATCCTGCAAAAGCAGGGGGATGCTGAACAGTGCAGTTTGAGCAAATAAATATTCACACTGCACAGCAAAAACATGGCAGATGGTTGTGGCATGCAGTAGTGCGGTGCAGCATATTGCAAAAGTGGTTGGACAGGCTTCTTAGAATTTTTTTTTTTTTTTTGAGTGAGAGAGAGAGTAAAAGGTGCAAAGGAATGAATCTGAGCTGGGGCATCTTAAAATGGTCACAGCTGTGAGTGCTGTCATGGATCCGCATTTGTTTGTGAGCGGTGCACGAGTGAGAGGATTTGCTTTTTGAGATCAGAGTGGCACAATGTGTCTGATTTCATCCACGTCGACATCAGCACATTACCAGCACTTTATTTAGAGGTCACACTTTGTGGCCTGTTCAGCTGGGGTGGTCTTTTCTTTTTTTCTTTTTTTTTTCTTTTTGCTGAAACACTTTAGCACGGAACCAGAAATAGACGGTGTTGTCAAGGAGTATCATGAATCCCGAGTGGCATAAAACATGAACAGAGGTTATCCAGATTTAATAGTTTAATTGATCTTGCTGCTGCCTATTCGTTAGTTTAGCCTCTAACCTGGGTTGACGAGCATGTTACAATAGGGGCCGGGGTGGGGTGGGTCTACCTCCCCTGCTCGACAGAGCAAGATTAACCAAAGCAATCAAAAGAACATTACTGAGTATATTAGAGCAGGCCGCTGTCGCTCATTACCTAGCAGCTCAATTGATCTCCAAAGCTTCTCGCAATGCACAACAGTCCTCCAAATGAAACAGCCTAATTTGATATTTCCCCATAATGCTGCCATACAGTGTCGTTATGACAGGGGGGAGATGGAATATTTGCCCCGTAATGGAAACGCATTTGATTCCTCTGTCTCTGAGCTGCTTAATTTGAGAGCTGCCGATGCATCTAGGGCATTTGAGGCTCCAAAGAAATCACTGTTTCACAGTGTGATGTGCCCGTATGCATTTCTCTCTCTGTGCCCTTGTGTGTGTTTTTGTGCAATCATGAGAAGCTTCTGTGAGGCCCACAGCAACTGGACTCAATCATCAGCACCGTAAAACTTTAACCTACTTTGCCTCTCTCCAAGAACTACCAGAGGCCTTTTGTGCTTGTTATTACTGCTCCGCCGTTGTACTATGGCAGGCTGCGCAGGCTACAGAGAAATAACACACAAACACACAGACACCAGACAAAACAGCTGAATGTTGAATAGTTGAAAGGGAAAATGCATGGGGCACATGCTGAAGCGAGCCATTTTGTAGCACAGGGTCAAGGTTGTTTTTCTCTGGCCAAATCATATAAAAGCTAGCAGGTCTCTGAAGCTATTGTCAAAGCAATCAAGGGGCTTGTTTCTAAGCAACACAGGTTTTAATTTAGTCTCTTTTTCAAACCATTATGTGGAGTGAGTATCAAAATTAAGTCAGAAGGTATAAGGGTCCCCCATACTAGGGCGAGGATTCCTAAAGATACCGATGTTTATGCTTTTAGAAAAGGTCATAAATATGGAATTTCTTTTTATTTATTTATTTATATATATATATATATATATATATATATATATATATATATATATATATATATATATATATATATATATATATATATAATATATTCCCTCCACGTGCTACCAAAAACAGTCTGACCCATGGTATCTGGCACTAGCAGCAGAGCTGGTAAGTCATCTAAGTTGCGAGCTGGGGCCCCATGGATTGGGGTTCTTTTCTGAGCACATCCCACTAATGTTTGACCTTAGTTTTTTTTTGTGTGTGTGTGTTTTCTTTTTTAAAACAAAAATGATCTTGAGCCAGACACACCAGCACACTTTTCTTTCATCCACATACATTGGGGATGCACTATAAACAGGAAGCAGCTGGATGCTGCTACCTACTCAGGTAGCAAACATGATATCTGTCATCATTTCCATAAGTCTCCTTTTCTGTCCTGTCTACACAACCACACTGCAAACAGAGTTTCAGAATATATTTAGACACTTTCCAAAAGAAGAAAAGATGATGATGTTTTCCAAGGGCCTGTTTTCAGTGGCCTAAAACTTCATTTGCATTTAGACAAAGGGCCAAAATGTATTAAAAGAGAAAATACCTGTGTATAGTACTGTTTAAAAGTCTCGAGCTGCCCCTCATTTCTTCATATTTTGTTTCCAATGAGACAGATTTCTGGTACTTTTTTTTTTTTTTAAAGAGGCCTTGAGCAGTAGTTCTCCTGAAAGTCTTTCAAAGGTTTTCTTTGGACATTGGCTGCTTTTTCACTCCTTTTCAGTGCAGTCCTTGTACCTGACAATGTAGCAAAGCACCAGTATTAAATTTTATCTTTAGGCACTTTATTACTAGCAGCCTGTCACAAAAACACATAATTTGTTCCCATTTCTTTACCTGAATCTATGAAAAGTGCCAAAGATATCACAGTTTTGCAGAAATAGTATTTTTGAACCAACAAGTTGTTTACCAAAGAGTTATTATTGAGCTATGACTGAGGAAACTGGACAAGTGGAGGACAAAAGAAGAAGTTGTAGTCCTGAAAAAAAGAAAAAGAAATCGGGCCTAAGAGAGTTCTCAGACTGCATTGAAGATTAAATGTAGCCTGAAACAAATACTCACTTCGAAGCTCATTTGAACTGTACGAAGTGTTTTTGCCTTGTATACTGTATTTCCATGTATGTTTACACACATTTCAATAAATCACTGCACTGCCCATTTTCCTTGCACGATGTAAAGAAATGAGAGGTGGCTCAGGACTTTTGCACAATACTGTATGTAAATACAAAGCGTAAGGTCTGGTGAATTTGGAGGCCGAGAGGCAGTGTGACTTTTTCTTTGCTAAGAAGCCACTACCCCCAAATATCATGTATAATTTAGAGGCTGTAAATTCATTTTTACTACAGTAGTTCTTCTGTTGGATTAGACCACACTGCCAGCCTCCCCCAAGAAAATTAGTTAGCTTTAGGTCCCTATGACCTGGTTACCAGTTCATCAGTTGTCCTTTCTTAGAGCACTCTTTGAAGGTACACCTGACAAGCACATGACCTGCCATTTTGGAGATGCTGTCATCCATCCAGTCATCTAGCCATAACAATTTGGCCATCGTTAAAGTCCATTTTATCCATTTTGTCTGCTCTTCTGCTTCTAACACAACTTCAAGAACTGACCGTTCACTTCCTGCCTGACACTGTATATCGCACCCATTTATAGGTACTGGATTATTTACCAGTGAATGGTTTATGGTATCTGCTTATATATTGAAATTTAATGTATTCATTTTTTTTGTGTTCATAGTTCAGATTTCCATTCAAAATGTGTTTTTTCTATAGTCACATAATTTTCTAATTGGATGCGTTGACTTTCTTTAAAGGCCCTTGTCATCAATGTTGTAGATTAAAAGGTGTAAGCTGCAGCTACGTATATGAAGACTGGGACATCTAACTATAGTCATTGCAATGTTATAAGCTATAGTGAAGAACAACAGAAAAGTTATTTTTTTCAATAAGAATTAATATATACTTGTAGATATCCAGCAAAACTTTAGGAATGAATGACAATATGGCTTACTCCTCCATAAATGTGAATGTTTATGTTCAAGCTACAATATAAACACTTCTCAGCAATTTTCCTATCACTTGGAGAAAACCCTCTTTTTAATAGTCTGAGCTGTAAGACCTGTTCAGGAACCACATATCAATTCAGAGTATAATTTGCCTTTAGTGAAAAGTGAAGTAATGAAGGAATAATGTGATAACAAAGGCATTTTAATTAGTCGCTTTGTCATGCACTACTAAAACTACATTACTGAATCTTACTGTCAGCTGATTAATTCCACTTATTAACAAAACAACTTCACAGAACCCCCTGCATCCTGCCTGAAGCTAGACCTTGTAGCTGTGCCAGAACCGAGGATAATTTAAAAAACAACATTAAAGCAACATTATTTACAGCCATCCAGTTTTCACAGGATCGACACAGTCCAGTGAAAAACTAATGACACTCTATTCAGCAGCATGTAGAAACCACCTTTAGCAGCACTAACTTGAATTAATGTTTTTCTGTATGACTTTATCGATCTCTCGCATCATTGTGGAGGAATTTTGGACCACCCGTCTTTACAATGTTGTTTCAGGTCATTGAGGTTTGCAGTAGTGGTGTGTGATACTGCAAGATTTGGTATTAATCCGATACCAAGTAAATACAGGGCCAGTATCACCGATATTGATACAGATACCGATACTTTTTAATAACCACGAAGAATTTTCATGAAGTTTAAGTGTTTTGTGATTTATTATTTTTTTAACTTTGGATCATTAGTTAGTTAAAACCCAGGATAGAATTAGGCAAAGTTTATTGGTAAATAAAGAAAATACTTTATCAAAATAAAAGTTTTTGTTCTGGAAAAATAGAACAGTAACAAAAAAATTTTCTCCATACATTGTGATTTCTGGATTTTTTTCTTAAATAAAGTGTACAGAATGATCACTCAAGAACAAATTAAAACTTTTTTCAGGTAGAGTGTTCAGAAAGTATAATACAAAAATTAAATTAATAAAATTCCATTCACTATTTTTCTGGATTTTTTCTTAAATGAACAAGCTGTACAAAATTATCACTCCACAACGCTATGAAACATTTAAAGTAAACCTTTTTTTTCCCCAAGTAAAATATGTTAAGTGTCACTTGATGGTATAACGTCAAAACACTGTGGGGAGGGGAGGAGCAAAGTGTGCATGCTCTGTGCTGTGACGGAGCGGCACTTAAACAGTCAGCTCGCATCTTTGATGAAATCACAGCACTGCATACAGGAGAGAAACTGAAGCTAAAGTATCGGTCTCATTACACTGGTATTGATCAATATCAATACCAATGTTGGTATTGATATTGATATTGATCAATATTTGGATCAATCCGCCCACCACTTAGTGTGCAGGCATTTGTTTAGGCACAGCTGTCTTAAGGTCCCGTCACAACGAGGCAGTAAATACATTGTCTTACTAGTTCTAGCATAACCAGTAGCTCATAGCGGCTAATATTAGCAACATTAGATAGACCGTCACCCCATCCTGTAGCTCTTACATTCAGGCTGTAATTGCCACTTGTGGCCATTACTTAACAGAAGTTACAGAATGCAGGTTTTGAATTGGTTATCAGAAGTTGACAAGCCTCAAGAAACTATATGGTAACAGGTGCCCCGCTAAACGTATTGTAAAGGTTCTTGTTAATGGTTTCTTAAAATGCTTAAGCAATGTGAAAGAAACTGTGTGGGGATGAGTTTTGCAGCTTAATGCTGCAGCTTTGTTTTGCAGGGGAAGGATGAGCAATTTCAAAGATTAAGGAGGATTTGTGAACAACAGGCAGCTGGTCTGTCAAATCAACTCAAAAGACAGATGCTGTAAGTCATATACAGTCTCAACAGCTTGGTGAGGAGCTTGACAGATTAACAACAGCAGTTTCATAAGACTCGTAAACAGGAGTCTAATTCCTCAGATTTCTTTTTTTTAAAAAAAAAAAAAAAACAAGGTACGGGCCAGAAGCACCATTAGAAAGATTAATTCCTCTGAAAATTTAACTTGACAGAAAAATTATTTTCACCCTAAAAACTGTAAAACTAAGTATGCTTTTTTTTTCTTTTAGTTGGAAGTTACATGAAGACCTCCACAGTTCAAATCCTTTTGTACTTTCTTGTGTTTATCACTTAAACCACTGTGAACTAAATAATGGCTTTTTAAAAAGCCCTGTCATCCTATTTAGTGTGCTAAATAGAGAAAAAAAAGCACTTACAATTTGATATTTTGATTGAGTGTACATATGAATCATTATATTCGTCTCATAGGCCAGGAAATGATACAGCTGAATATTACTCAGATCATTTCCAGGCCATTTTTGAGAGCATTTGTTCCTATCTGCTTTTGATAAATGAGCTCCATTAACTGCTGATCCTTGATTTTGTAGCTAACTACTAGATTTGGCAGGTGTGGCCCTGCTGTGAGTTGCAGTTGGCTCTACTGCAGCTCAGTAACTGTGGGGCCAAAACTCCAAAGATAGTAGAGACTTCAGCAGGGAGGCAACCAGTCCGCAGCAGGACTAAATCCTGGCTGCTGGAGATAAGGTAGCTGTTACTCAAACAGTTTTTTTTTCTCTATTCTTGCCTCTGCAAGGAAGAAGAACTGCGCACATCTGAAGTACACTTGTAATATGGAGAGTTAATAACATTCAGAAATCATTAGTCAGTGAATGTGAATAGCCGCCTTGTTTGATATGCAGATGGCTGGTGGGGATTGTATCTGAAGGCTGGAGAATGGCAGGAAATGATGCGACAGCAAGAGTTGATTTGCTCCACTTATAGACTGATTGATGCAGAGATTGTTTACACACGCAGCCAGTCTTTTTTCATTATGTATGAGTCTGCATTTTTGCCTGCACTTGTGTGTTCCTTGAGTGTATGTACATATATATGTGTCTGCGTGCGCACACACACATGCGCGCACACATTTGTTTGCCTGCATATGATGTATGATCCAGCACCGGCCAAGGTCTCTCACCTTCCAGCTCAGGCTCCGAACACTCTGACACATCATTTGCAGTCCGTCCTCTTCCCCTTACTTCCCCATCTCTCCATCCATCTCACTGAGGGTTTCACGCTTCTAACCGTGAAATTCACCCACATTCACAATTATGTCTTCAATCAGAGCCATCTCAAAGCTACTAGGATAAAGCCTTTCCTTGGGAACGGCAGGAGGTCCAAATCAACACTCAGAGGACTGAGCTGGCTTATTCCTTTCTGTGGTATCTGCACTAATGACTGACAGATTTTTAGAGGTGGGAGCAGTTGAGTTCAGGAGGCTTTTAACTTGCAATCAGGTATCCCGGGCCTGCATGCTCCTTAGCATGTTGATCCTTTGGCAAACCAATATGATTGCAGACATTGAATAATTCATGGGTGTCTAATAATGTGTCAATCACAGATGGTTTTGTTTTATTTATTACGCACGATGAACAGGTTTGTGCGTCCTCCAAGCTCTATTGCAAGTTAATATTGCATGAAGACTGCCAGCAACATGACGCTGAGTACAGCAACTAGCTTTTCTCATCAGGGATGTTGTGCTGTTTGGCTAAACAAGTCTGAAGGAGAGAGAAGACTTTTTTAATGGCTTTTCAAAATAAAATGACCTTTTAAATTGTGTATGTGCCCGGAAAATCTGCAGTGAAAGCTCCATTGTTCATATGTTGTTTTTCAGGTTCATTAGCATTTGTTGTGCTGTAAAAGAAACATCCCGCACTTTACCACTGTGTCTGTGATTATTCAGATGTCAGTCACTGAGTGCTGAAGGTCAGAACTGTGTTTTCCCATCTCCGTGAGGGATGTTGAGCTCCTCTAAGAGCAGTCAACCTTGGTTTGACTCAACCGCTGTCTTTATCCTACCCTTGATAAAAATCCTCCTCCTCCTATTTTAAATTTTACTTTTTCCATTAAGTGCCGCTATTCTTTTGACCAGCATAATGGGGCATTTCAAGAATGTTGGCTTAGTCTGGCACAGGAGGCAAATTGTAACGCCTCGACAACCTTACAGAGGAGTGCTGAATAGCTCTTGGGAAATTTCATCAACTCAAGCATGACCAAGAACATACAGCGAGATGGAGACCCCAGCGGGAGGTTTTATCATACCTCACGCTGAACACAGTTTAAGTCGTCTGTGAACTGACAAGCCCTTAAATACTCAATGTCCCCGGGAAAAAGGTTCCCTTCTGTAGGACACCAGGGTTAGGGGCGGGAGAGACCCTGCATCCTACCCTGAAGAAGGAGGCTTCAGATTTTGTTTGAGTTGTAGTCAGGCAGGGTTTTCCCATATGAGCTGACTCTAACAAAGACGTGCTTTTGTTTTGGGGGTTTTTAGCGGTCCAAACTATTATAAAAGATCTCACACATCCTGCCATCTACATTTTAGATCTTATTCCCAGAATGCAGATGCATTCCAAGCACACTCATTCCATGTAAATATTCACAAGCTGGACTCGTATACAATGACTTAGTGATGGAGGTCCTCCTTTGTCCGTTTTAGCTTCCTGCCCAACAGCACTCTCTTTTGGAGATTTGGGGGAAATAACTAACAGGGTAATGATGCTAATAACAACGGAGCGTCCTGCAGCTCTGCAGCTCCAGGCATTCAGGACCCTGCAGTGAAACAGGCAAGAAAGAGGGGAGGAGAGAGAAAAGGAGCGAGCCAAGAAGAGTTTAGCAGTGCAGAGCCAACGGGAGAAGATGAGAGGGGAGTGTAGATGCAGCAGCCCCAGGTGGGCCTATGAGCTCTGCACCATCAGTCACAGTGGAACCAATGGGCTTGTGTGAAGAAACCCTCAGACCCTCCAGCCTCTGCACAGAAATAATGAACTGATGAGCTTTTGTGTCTCCTATACGTCCGCGTGCGTGTTGCTGTGTGGCTCTGTTTCTACATACTGGGTCAGACAGTGCCTGGGGCTAGTTTTGGAGGGAGGAGAGGGGCGGGTTGAGGGGGTGCAACCATGCAGCATGCCGCTGTGGTCGGGGACAACGGGCTCCCAGAGCGCCCTTGCTGAGGCAGTTCCCCCCTGCAGAGCAAATCTCCGCTCCTCAGGATTAACCAACTTCACAGCGAACTGCCCCTACTGCGCATCAGTTCACACTTCAACCTTACCCGGTCACCACCTCCCTCCACCCTCCCCTGCATTCACTCTCAAACAAGCCCTCATTACCCCTCCATGGTGCCCCTGTCCCCTCCAAAGGGTCGCTGTTGATTTTCCCTTCTCATGTCTTTCTCTCCCTGTTCCTTTGCATGCAGTAGCTCATTTACTACAAATACTGTTTACTTGACATCACAGTTGGTTGAAGAGGTTTAGGAAGTTCAGTGTATGTTCCCTCAGTTTAATTCCAGAACAGCAGGAAAATCTATTTGCATACAGCTGAAGCTTTCGGAAGCTGTCAAATTAACATCGGTTGTTTTTTAAAGTAAATTAATCACTTGCGTGCTAATTCAGATTTTCAAATGTGGAAGCTATAATGTGTGGGCCTTTGTGAATACCTGAATTTTTTATTTTATTTTATTTTATATGTTTGCAGAATGGTTTATTTTCCTATTTATTGTGTTGTGCGTGTGCACAGTGTCATTTTCCAGCTCTGTTGAAGTGCTTTACTGTATCTTTCAGGCTCTGAGAAAAAGCATGAGAGACCAAATCAGGCAAATCATCACATCTCTCTCATATTTCTCCCTGTCCGTGCCTCCTCCCCTCCTCCCCCCTGGTTTCCACTTTTAACTGCAATCGCCTGCCTCTTCTGCACCTTGTGTCCCATTGCTCTCTCTGTCTCTTTACAGTGCTGATTAGGTGGGCAGGAAGATGATGGGTGTATTTGGGGCCTTCGAGGCCGGCGATGTCGTATCTGTCTGACATGCTCGAGCAAAGACAGTGTCTTCTCTTCATTGTCTTCTAATAGGGCACCGGGGTCTCTGAGACATGGAGGTAGATGGTGCATTGAGTGTGTGTACGTGCATGCACGCGTGTGTGTGCATGACAGTTACAGAGAAACATTGGCAAATGGTGGCAGGTGTGCCCGAGGATGGTATTAGTGAAAGGCATGGAGAGACTGCAGGTAATGAGTAGTACGAGCTGTATGTGCTTCTGCCTCACTGATAAACGATGGGCTGGCACTTTGGACAATTTTCAGCCTTTACCAACAGACGAGCCATTTTTCTCTCACCTTTTTGCTCCTGCGCCTTTTTTTTTCCCTCTCTCGCTTTCTCCCCTTTCTTCCATCTTTCACTCCTAAAGACACACATGAAGATTTATATTCTAGTTGAACACTTGCTGTATATTCTCTCCTACATAACCACAACCTAGTTAGGTTGCAGCAGAATGTTAGCTAGCTAATTATCAGTGGTTAGGCTGTGACAGATGCCTCCATGATGGTTGGCAGCCAGTTCAGTGTCCCCACTCAGGAGGAAGCAACAACTGACCTTTAGAAAGCATAGCCTGGCAAGGCAAACCTTTGCAATATCCAGGCACCGCACCTCCCCAGGACACAGGGAGGGATCGACAGTGGAGGTGGAAGGGTTAGTTGTTATATATAGATTTGTCCTGTGTGTATTTGTGTGTATGTGTGGGTGTATGTGCGGTCAAGGTGAGGGTTTTCACATCAACAAAGGATAAGCACAAACACAATGCTATTTTCAGCTTTTCTGCGGGTCTCTCAAGTGAGTGCACGTGCAGCATACATGAAGTATGAGCAGTACACTCAGTATGAACACCTTCATCTATTGTTAAAGTAAAACATGTAGAATCATTTGGGGGAAAAAATGCCACTTCGGTTGCTAAATACAGGTCACAGTAACTGGGAAGCACTTAGTCCCCCACATTTCCCAGATGTAAGGAGCCCCTGTGGCATCGCTCATTGCTCTGTAAAGCTCCTTGTTGGCAGAGGTATTTTGGTCCATGCACTTTTTATGTTTTGAAAGTGAACATTATGAGCAAGGTGTGGATCTGAATTAGCTGCAACTTCCAGTGCTAAAAAATTACACCAACATGGAGTGGCGTGAATTTTTTTCTAGTGGCCACTTCAAGCTGGTTCTGAAAATGAGTCAGTTCCATAGAAAATCATGTTAAAATGGCCAACTTTACAGCATTGAAAAAGCATATTTAGAGCCTGTTTTTTTTTTTTTTGGGGGGTTTTTTTAAAGGCAGGATACATGGATATATGTAGATTATCCTTTCATACCAACTCCACAGCAGGCAAATTTCATTTATAACCCATCCATCTGGACACTAGAGTTCGGGACATGACCCCTTTGACTGACAGGCGTGCAGATGCAGGCAGCTGAAGCCAGTCGGTGTCTTCTAGGCCTCCTCTCTGCTAATTGGAGTCATTCAACTGGACAACTCGTCCGTGTTTGTGCTGCTGGTGCTCTTTGGAGCAGTTTTAATGGAATCGTCTGACTAATAGCATGGCTTGCTCTGTGTTTATAGAGAATCCAAGAAATTTGCACTTCAGTTTTGGTGTGTGGTTTGTCATTAGTAATTTATTATTATCTATTGCTTAGCACTATAATTAGCAAGTATGTGTCTGTGCATACTCGTACTGTACAGCCAAGGGCACTCATTTCTGACTCCAAAACTCCAGCCAAAAGATTCCAAGTGTGTAGTCCAAAACTAGTGGGTGACAACATTGTGGCTAGGTATGTGTGCCTCTTAACCTATAGGGATTTGTCAGTCATAGGGTACCCACACCTTAAAGCATGCTGCTTTGTGGTGAATTTTTCAGAGGCTCAAATGCTTGTTTTTTTGCGAGGGGGTTGAGATGAGGTGACTGATTTGACCTCTGAGAAACGTTTGGGTTGCAGTTTGCTTTGGGTCATTATCTATTTGCCCTGTGAAGCACTGTCCAATCAGCTTTGCACCATTTGGCCGAATCTGAGCAAAGAGTACAGCCCTGCACACTTTACAGTTCATCCCGCTACTTCTGTCAGCAGTCACTTCATCAATAAACACGAGTGGCCCGGCTCCGCTGGCAGCCATACCTCCATTGCCTCCACCATGTTTGACAGATAATGTGATGTGCTTTACATCATGAACGGTTTCTCTCCTTCTCCATTAGGGCTGGGCGATATAGCTTCAAAATTATATCACATTATTTCAAAGAAATTTGTGATAATGATACTTCTGATGATGTATGGCAGAAATAATGATTGTGTTATCCATGATTGCAGCTTTCAGGAAGCAGCATTTACTTATTAGTCTAAAGAAAATAAATGGCTTTTTCCCTTTTCCTTCTTTTCCAATGAGCAACTGTCATTGATGAGAGACGACCCAAGTGAAAGTGTGACTCTATTTCCACAAGGTGCCGAGCAGGATTATAATGCACCAGTAGTGACAGTGATATATCCAGTGATATAGCGTAAGTCAAGCACAGCCTGGATAGTTTTTTCCTGGAGATTTTAAGTAAAAGTACAAAATAACTGCTTAACGCTGGTTTACGAACAACTAATATAACTTAACCTCGTAATTCTGCAGGAGCCTGCACAATATCGTCACATAATCAAACAGAAATTGAAAATCATTTTCCACCTGAGATGTTGCACCTTGGGCCGAGCTTTGTAACCAGCTGCGTAAAGTCCTGCTTTTCCACCATCCTAACTGCATCAGTGATTTCCACCCACTGTTTGCTCTTCCTGTCGTGTGGAGTCTAACTAGCGATGGCTCCAGATGCTCGTTTGAGTTATTTGTTTACTTGTGGGTCACAGATCAGCAGCTGCTAGCATCTCCTCTGCGTGCACCTTCATAGCCTGTTTGTACTTGATGATGTTCTTTTGCCTCAAGTGGTGAAACATGTTCTTTCAAAAAGTGGAAACAACAAACAGTTTTCTTGCACATTTTGCAAAGCCTCGTGCTCTGTTGGAGGATGTTGTAGTAGCTGCTTTTTTACTAACTCATCATTGGAGGCTGACACACGGCTGCTGTCAGACACGTCTGGGCTTGTCTCATTGTTGCTGCTGTTGTGTGCACTAGGCAATGTAAACACATTGCATTGCTACATTGCTATATTGTGATATGACACTTTAATATCACGTTGAAATGTATAATTTATATATGTATTTATGCATGGACAATATGATATGACACAGCCCTATTCTCCTTACAATACTTTTTTTTCTTCCCATTATTTTGGTGCAAGTTCATCTTTTTTTCATTTCCCATTTTATTTTGACTCTTCACACTCAACCAGATATTTTCTGGCCTTCTTTTCCTTGAGGGTAACCAGTAGTTGATTGTAGACTTTGAAAGTGATACGCCCACCTCCTCAAGAGTGTTTTTGACTTGGTTAGTTGTTTTGTTTTTTTTAAACAATGAAAATACAGTAATGCTGTCATCTTTGGACCTCATTCTGAGAATTCCAGTGAAGAGCTACCACATACCAAATTCAATTCTTGGAATCAATTCCAGAGCTTTTATCTTCTTAATTTGTCACGAAATAATCAGAGAGCAGGCCTCCCCTGGCCAGAAGATTCAGTATCAGTAATTCGTCCAATTTATTTTGAGCCTCTGAAATGTGGCACTTTGTATAGAAATGCTTCTGTTAAACCCCGTGAGTTAAAGCTGAAACTCTACACTTCAGTCACATCTTGTTTTAATTAAATATACACTCTGGTCATGTACACAGAAAACATTATAAAAAAAACTGTCATTGTCCAAAAACTAACTGTATACTGCATGGGAACATAATTTGGAAAATGGACGAAATAAAATCATTAGGAAAATTTACTGACGTTGTAAACCAAGTGAGCATAGACTTCTATGAGAAGATAATGTGCTCCTCTGCTCTCCATTAAAGATTTTTTTTTTTTTTTATTGGCTACCCTTTTTAGACCTAGAGGCAGCATCCATCTTTTATTCCCTAGTATTTAGTATTAGACTAATTTAGTAAACGATTACATTTCTAATCTTTTCCCCCCTTATTTATGCATCCACGGCACAGTCATAGTCTGCATCTGAATCAGCTCAACATTGGTTGAGTTTGAAATAAGTAGAACGTTACAGGTGCCCCTCAAACCGTCAGTGCTTGTGGAAGAGAACAATAATAATTTTTTAAAAAATGACCAAAAAAATGGCATAAAAATCCAGGTCCTGGCACTCAATGTTGTAAGTCAGCCTTAGTCAGTCAAAACAGATGGACCCAGCCAGTAACAGTGTTCGCTTGTACGTATATTATCATGGTACATATATTTTAGCAGGTTAATACTAAATATTAGGGGGAAAAAGAGGCACAGACTGCACATAAAAGATGGATGTAGCCTCTAGATCTAAAAAGTCCAGCACACCCTGAAGAAGGCATAAGCTTTAGTGTATTATTTCTGTCTCTAGCCCACTAAAATAAGGCCTTGTTCAAAACTACCGTGAGTGCTCCAAATGAGTTCATATTTTGTGTCACTGTACAGGCAATGTTCTTAGATTCAATAGTAGTAACGATAACTAATTCGGGTGATCAAACCTTATGCTTTGGCTGCAGCTACTTTTCCCCAGCAATTTGGATGTTAATTTTAATACTAGCACCCTGACTCGCCACCCTGCCACCCCCACAGCACTGCCCTACTTGGCTGCTATCAACACAGGGGCTTACGTTGGTAATGAAGTGGGGTGTCAGTCTTCCATCTTCCATCTAGTTTTGAAGAGTGCGGAGCAGTAATTGGTGTACGACCTACAGCACCGGCAGCACTCATGTCCCCTGTCCTACGTGACATTCCCATCCAATTAAATCTGCGTCTGCACACACATCCAGACACTGAAAAAGTGCACACCCTCTCCATTATCATCGCTCCCTAACTTCTCTTCCTGGTAGCCTTTCAAGGTGCCTTTTTACATTTATATGTTATACAGAATATTTGCAGGTTATCTACATACAGTACAGAATGTGTATGTGTGTATGTGTATATTGCCGAGTTGTGTGTCGAGGCATAGACAGACTTGTGGTCCAAATGAGTTCATTTTCAGGGATTATGGTTAAATCTGTGTGGCCTGTGGATGGATTGCTCTGTCTCACAAGGATTAGCTGAAGGTGACACTGAGGTGGTAGGTCTGTGTCCATCTGTGTTTGTATGTACTCCCATAGTCTACTCTATGTGTGTGTGTGTGTAACTGTGTGAGTGAGTGCAGTTATGCATGGTGTGCACAAGTATGTCTGTGTTATTAGCCTGAAATGTTCTGTAATCCATCAGAGTTAATGAGTTGTGTGTGTGTGTGTGTGTGTGTGTGTGTGTGTGTGTGTGTGCGCGTGCGTGCTCTCCTACAGTGATGGCGGTGAAGTGTGCTTTGTGTGTGGTGTCTTTCGAATGACCTTGACTTCAGTCTGTCAGATGAGCACACTTCCAGGCTGTCCATACGGGAGCAAGACTCCATCAGATCCCCAGATGTCTTCATATACAATCTGTCAGATGTGTGTACCATGAGTAAATAACAAGCAAAACAGAGCTGCCCTTGAAGATCTGGGAGTCCATGAATGAGCTGGTGTGCCAAAGGTCAAATCAGCGGTTCTTAACCTGAGGGTCAGGAGCTACGTGGGTTTAAGTCAGGTCACAAGGATGACTAAACGGGTCACAGAGGGAAACAAATTTCCATTAATTATTTCTGCTTAAATGTTGCCCGTTTTGTAGCCAGCGTCAAGTAGTCACTACAGGAGCAGCAGTCTTAGGCAGCTCCACTTAGGCTTCATTATTTAGCTCTCAAGGTTGCTGCTTATTACAAGCCGAAAATGTCCAGTTAGCTGTAAGCAGTGAGCTGCTTCCGATCTTTGTAACCTCAGACTCATGCTTGTTGCAGCAAAAGCATTAAATTACATCAAGTTGCAAAACACAGTGTGTGTCTACATTAGAGTGGTCACAATACTAGAATTGAACTCTAAACCCATACCAGAAAAATACTTGATATCATTTTTGATAACATGGAGGAAAAAAAGATGCATATTTTTCAAAATAAAGATTAGAGCAGTATAAACAATAATGCATAATTACTGATTTTAAGATAGGTAGTGCAAAAAAGAAGACAAAATATTTAGGTAGTCTGAGGTAGTTCTGTGCTTCTGATGGCTTGGCACTGTCATTGCTGATTAAATAGAGTTGGTAAGTTAGGCTGCCACTGTTAGTTTCAGTTTCATTTCGTCATCATACAGTAAGCGTGAGGATCTGTGCAGACGTCTGTGTACCTGCCTGTTTTTTGTGACCACGTAGATGTCGTTATAAACAGCTCGGTAATCACGTCATCACAAGGGGCTTAGACGTTGAAATTGAAGAGCGATTGTGCAACGAAGTCGGTCGCTACCCTCGTTTATACAATTCATCATTAAAACAATACAAAGGCAATTGTATGTGCAACGACTAATGGAGGGAAATAATCCCAAGCATCAATGTTGCCTAGAGGGTCTGCAGGTCCACTATATGTAGACCTCTGAGCAACTGCGCATGTATGAAAGTGAGCCCTTCAAGTGGACTTGTAATAATTATAACAAGATTACCCAATGATTAGTCTCCAGTGTATGCGACTGTGATCTTAAGCCACTAACTTGATGATAATCAGATAATTGCTAACACTCAAACAGCTAACGTTATGTGTGTGAGGGCCAGGTAACATTTATGATAACTGTTTAGTACTTTAATGTTGTTCAGACAGGAGCTTTACTGTCCTTCTGAAATTCTTCAGAGTGTTGTTCAGTGTCATGAACACCAACTACTTCAGCTGTTCAGTGCTCCCAGTTGCTGCTAACTGTTGAGTGCCGTCCAGCAAAACCTCCATCGGCTTAGCAATCAATGACTCATTGAGAAAATAAAGAAGGGAGATGACCTTCAGAATTCTGGTTAATAATATAAGCTTGAAATTTTTTTATTAGATTTCGCAAAAGTTGTGCTTTACATTACAAAACTTCATGTTAGACTAAATGGCACAAGCATTAGTGTAGCTGCTTACAAACTACATAAATACTAATAAAAATGAAACATAAGCCATACATTATTGCATAACTGAAACGTGAATTAAAAAAATAATTGAATTGATTGAACATGGGCTGCAAACACATTACCACCTAAGAGGTCTTTGGCAGTTAGTCTGTGATGCTACAGGTTTCAGGTGATTTTCTTTGCACTTTGCTACAGATGTTTGCTACAATGTATACATTAAGTTCTTACTAGCTCATTCTTTAAGGTTGCAACCCAAAACTACTGTAGCTTGCTGCTGAGAACAAAGATATTATTGCAGCCTTATCCGCAGATGACGAAGCAACGATGGAAGTTTTTGGTGGTGACGCTGCTTTAAAAGAGAAGCATGTGTTGTTCTGCACGCTTGAAGCTGCAGGCAGGTCTTCCTATAGAGTTCTAATAACCAAACATTTACATTTGTGAGAGGCGCTGAGCTCTCCAAGGTAGGACTCAGTGGATTTCACCATCAGACATTGATTAGCAACCTGGGGAGAGCGCACACAGATACAAACAGCTGTCACATGCAGAGAAAATCAACACGGGGAACAGAGGTGCATACAGACGAGTTCAAATTAGTTGTCACAAAGCTGCTGCTTTTGTTTTCATGTCTGACAATTTGAGCTAGTTTTTTTTTCTCCTTGTGTGTGTGTTCACACATGTTTCTTTTTGTGAAATTGAGCTAGCAAAAGGTGACTTTGTGTGTTAATGTTGCCACATGAAGACCATAGGTATATTTTAAAAACAAACAACTGTTAAATGTTTGGTGTCTATCCAGTATTTCTCAATGATTACTGTTGACAGACACAATTTATGTGTCCCCTATTAGCCACACAATGTGTCAATAATGTATTTTATTTTCAGGATTAAGTGTCTTCATACTTCAGGAGGCAGTTCCAGTGCAGCTACAGTTTTGAGTGCAGCACCTTAAAATACCCACGGCAAGCATGTGGCCAACATGGGTTAATTGGCGTTATATTTCTTCATGCGTCCTAGTCCAAGGAAAATGTAACCAAAGCGTGCAAGTCAGACAGGAAGATTGTGATTTGGAGACATGGATGTTTGAGTGCTGGTGGCCAACAGAAAGCAGGGTGATATTGGAGGTGTGGGCGCAGACCTTACAGTTTCTGTGATGTGCTCTGACACACAGATGGCAGCTGACACAACACAGATAGACTCTCATTCTGTGCTCTCACACCCACTCTCACTCCTCCAAAATGGATGTTTTCTCTCTGTTCACGGTTCCATGCCTCAGCTGTCTGAACTTGATAGGCATACAGACAGATCTACAGACAGACAGATTAATCTGAAAAATATTGCTACTTTTCCTTACTTGTTTCCGCTCTTTTTTTTAACCCCTGTTTTCCATTACATTTCATTTCTGTACCCATTTCAATTTGGATGGGACTGCAGCACATATGCGAAGAAGCTGGAAGTCACAGTTGAATGATTTCAAATGAACATCCGCAGTCACGATCAGCAGCTTCCTCCGTTAACAACAGCCCACATGCACACCTGGTCTTTACCTGGACTCTTAAGAGTAATTTATGTTGTGCTGTTGAGATTTTCACCACCTGGCTGCTAATAAACAGTCTTGGCAAATGTGAAAAATGTTAATGAGAAAATGATGCCTATATCTCTGTGTAAATTATTCTGAAAGCCCTTCAGGCTGGAGCTGATTCACACAGTATTCTTCAAGCCAAATCACTGCCTCTCGGTTCATAACTTCTGACAGGAAACAGAGGGCTGTGAGAGATCGACGCTCTCACATACACCTGTTCTTCTTCTCTCTCGTGCCTGTTCCAGTAGCATTATAGAAATCGAATCAAACTGCTGCTGCATATGGCACTGCATGCAAATCTCTCTCTGTTGACACCTTTCTGCTGCTTTGAGCTAAATGCTAAAGTTGGAACACTTTACGCCTTAAGACTCAATAAAATATGTAAAATCTTTGCAGGTGAGCCTCCCACCTAACCCCATGGTAGTAGTGTAGGTCAAAGGAGTGCTGTATATGCTACAACCTGTATGGATGTGAGAACATTTCTCCAGTGAATTATCAGAAAACATATAAAACATTTACAGTACTGATGCATGTTTCTGTGTCAGCTGTTGAAGTCATGATATAGTCATTGTATCCTCTGATATTGCTAAGATTGTACACATTGGGAATATAATCAAAGATCATCTGGACCTTGTCAGATGTTAAAAAACAAGGTAAATGCTAACTGGGATGGCAACATATGACGCATTACACCGCGTCAAACTGAGCCAAAATGCAGAAGCAGCTTGTGAAAAAACTAACACAGATTCAGTAGCTTGTAGAACCAATTTTAGCAAAAAATAAATTTTAGCAAATAAAAAATAATCATTTTCTGTATGTCTTTATCAATCTCAGACATTATTATGGGGAAATTCTAGCCCACTTTTTTATCACAGCATTGCTTCAGTTCATTGAGGCTTGTGGGCATTCATGTATCCACAGCTCTCTTAAGGTCCCACCACAGCATTTCATTCAGGTTGAGGGCTGGACTTTGACTGGGCCTTTGCAACACCTTCATTCTTTTCTTCTCTCAGCCATCCTGTTGGAGATTTGCAGGGCACCGGTGTCCTGCAAGACAGATGGCCTCACATTTGATGCTAGAATACTTTGGTATACAGAGGAGTGCAAGGTCAACTCAGTGACTACAAGGAGTCCAGGTCCTGTGGCTGCAAAACAAGCCCAAGATTGGCTTGAATGTTTTCCACTTGTGAATAATCTTTCTCGCTGTAGAATGACAGACTTCAGATTGTTTGGAAGTGGCTTTATAACCTTTCCCAGACTGATTCGCATCAACAGTTGCTTTTCTAAATTCATTCCTGATGGCTTTCCTTCTTCGCCATTGTGTTACCACACACCTGAATGCGCCGGACCAGCAAACTGCCAAAACTTCACACTTGCTGGTGATCAGTTAATCAGAAGCATTTGATTAGCAGCACCTGGCTGCTACTTACCCACTTACTACTTATGGAAGCATTAAGGTGAATGCTATATATTGAGACATATTGGACCAATAAAAAAAAATTAAAAAAAATCACTCAATCATTTTGTTGAAGAACAATTCTTTTGTCTGAGAGATTATTAGCATTAACAAATGCATCCCCCAGACAATGCTTGCAAAGACATTTAACTGAAAACAAACTGCCAAATCCCTTCAAATCCCCAAGAACATGACACACTGATTTGATCACAAACTGACAGTTTTTCTTTTGCAAACGAGCTGGATTTACTCACATGACTAACCCGGGTTTTTGAAATCCACATTAGAACGCGCATATGTGTCTGAGGAGGTGTGAGTGTGTGTGTGTGTGTGTGTGTGTGTGTGTGTGTGTGGACAGGAGGAAGAGAATAGGAGACAGATAGATGGTGTGCGTGAGAGTTAGATAGCTGGGGTTGTTGCAGGGATTAATGTGAGTTTGTAACTTAAGGGCACAAGTTGCTGCTTGATATAATCTAGAGCATTGGCTCCTCTCTGCAGGCGATGGATTTTTTTTCCCCCTTTTTTTCATTTCAGTGAGCACACTAGGTTTTTAAGGTTACACTGCTGTGAAACCTGTATGATTTAAGCATACTTAACAGCTTGAATAAATGCAGGTTCTGTTATCACGCCTTTCCTGTTTGTGCACCGTATTCCACTCAAAGCTGTTTAAATCTCAAGGCTTTTAATAGCTAGTATGGAGGATACTGTAGCTATTGTTAAGCAGTACATGTTTGCATGCCTTTCCAGAGTAGTTGTAACTGCAGCATGATGCACTCCTCTGCCTCTTAATGGATCTTTTTGTCAGTGTTGAGGTGCATAGAGCCCATGCGGTTTTGTTATCCTAGCAAGGTTTCCCCCCCCTTTCCTCCCTGCTCACTTTTCTCACTCTATAAATGCTGTAGTTTGTATCTCAGGGGAAATGATGCATGTCAGTATCTCGATGACTGGCAGCCCATCCATTAAAGTCTATTGCATGTGTGTGAAACGCAGAGATAAGTATGGAGAAAAGCATCCCCACCACCCTTCAGTTAACTATATTAGTGGATTGGATGCAATGCCTTGGGCACCTTCTTGATGATTAGACTGCATCACTTACTTGTTTTGGAGACAGCTAGTCTATGGACACGTGGTCAGAAATGGAGGGTATGTGGTCAACATTAAAAGGCAGGAGCTGGTTGACGACTTCCAAATTAACCATAGTGATTACAAACAGGACCAATGGTGTCAGTCATCAGACGCATTGCAGCAGCCAAGCGGCCACCTCGGGTAATGAAAAATTAGGCCAACATGTAAAATCTACAGTCCCCCAAATAGCCACTTGAAGCCGACTACAAAAGTGAATCAGCTCAGACTCCCGTGTTAAAATGTCAAACTTTAAGGCAAAAGTAGAGACTGGTTTAAATCAGCAGAAAACTGTTTAAGCATAAAAATTCAAAAACAATAAATAATATAGTTTCATCAACTGCACAAAAGAATAAAACAATTAAATGTGGATTATTAAACATTAGGTCTCTCTCTTCCAAGTCCCTGTTAGTAAATGATTTAATAATTGATCAACATATTGATTTATTGTGCCTTACAGAAACCTGGTTACAGCAGGATGAATATGTTAGTTTAAATGAATCAACACCCCCGAGTCACACTAACTGTCAGAATGCTCGAAGCACAGGTCGAGGAGGTGGCGTAGCTGCAATCTTCAATTCCAGCTTAGTGGTTAATCAAAGACCCAGACAGAGTTTTAATTCTTTTGAAAGCCTGACTCTTGGTCTTGCCCACCCTAATTGGGAAATTCAAAAACCTGTTTTATTTGTCATTATCTATCGTCCACCTGGTCCTTACTCAGAGTTTCTGTCTGATTTCTCAGACTTTTTATCTGATTTAGTGCTCAGTTCAGATAAAATCATTATAGTGGGTGATTTTAACATCCATGTAGATGCTGAAAATGACAGCCTCAACACTGCATTTAATCTATTATTAGATTCAATTGGCTTCTGTCAAAATGTAAAGGAGCCCACCCACCACTTTAATCACACTCTGGATCTTGTCCTGACATATGGCATAGAAACTGAAGACCTAACAGTATTCCCTGAAAGCCCCCTCCTGTCTGATCATTTCTTAGTAACATTTACATTTACTTTAATGGATTACACAGCAGTGGGGAATAAGTTTTATTATAGTAGGAGTCTTTCTGAAAGTGCTGTATACTAAGTTTAAGGATCTAATTCCTTCATTATTATGCTCTTCAGTGCTATGTGCCAACACAGTGCAGAGCAGCTACCTAAACTCTGCTCCCAGTGAGGTAGATTATCTCATCGATAGTTTTACATCCTCATTGCGTACGACTTTGGATACTGTGGCTCCTCTGAAAAGGAAAGCCTCAAATCAGAAGTGCCTGACTCCGTGGTATAATTCACAAACGCGCAGCTTAAAGCAGATAACCCGTAAGCTGGAGAGGGAATGGCGTCTCACTAAAGTAGAAGATACTCATTTAGCCTGGAAAAAGAGTTTGTTGCTCTATAAAAGAGCCCTCCATAAAGCTAGGACATCTTACTATTCATCATTAATTGAAGAAAATAAGAACAACCCCAGGTTTCTTTTCAGCACTGTAGCCAGGCTGACAAAGAGTCAGAGCTCTGTAGAGCCCAGTATTCCTTTCACTTTAACTAGTAATGACTTCATGGATTTCTTTACAAATAAAATTTTAGACATTAGAGGAAAAATTATTCAAAACCATCTCCAAGGTTTATCTTCATGTTCGGCTGCTTTCAGCACTGCTGGTATTTGTTTAGACTCTTTGGCTCCAGTTGATCTTTTGGAGTTAACTTCAATAGTTACTTCCTCCAAACCATCAACATGTTTATTAGATCCCATTCCTACTAGACTGTTCAAAGAAGTCTTTCCAATTATTGATGCCTCAATCTTAAATATGATCAATCTGTCTTTATTAGGTGGCTATGTACCACAGGCCTTCAAGGTGGCAGTAATTAAACCGCTACTTAAAAAGCCATCACTTGACCCAGCTGTCTTAGCTAATTATAGGCCAATCTCCAACCTTCCTTTTCTCTCCAAAATCCTTGAAAGAGTAGTTGTAAAACAGCTAACTGATCATCTGCAGAGGAACGGTTTATTTGAAGAGTTTCAGTCAGGTTTCAGAATTCATCACAGTACAGAAACAGCATTAGTGAAGGTTACAAATGATCTTCTTACAGCCTCTGACAGTGGACTCGTCTCTGTGCTTGTCCTGTTGGACCTCAGTGCAGCTTTTGATACTGTTGATCATAACATTTTATTACAGAGATTAGAGCATGCCATAGGTATTAAAGGTACTGCACTGCAGTGGTTTGAATCATATTTATCAAATACACTCCAATTTGTTCATGTAAATGGGGAGTCGTCTTCACACACTAAGGTTAATTATGGAGTCCCACAGGGTTCTGTGCTAGGTCCAATTTTATTTACATTGTACATGCTTCCCTTAGGCAGTATTATTAGAAAGCATTGCATCAATTTCCATTGTTATGCAGATGATACTCAGCTTTATCTATCCATGAAGCCAGATGACACACATCAGTTAGTTAAACTGCAGGAATGTCTTAAAGACATAAAGGCCTGGATGACCTCTAATTTCCTGCTACTAAATTCAGATAAAACTGAAGTTCTTGTACTCGGCCCCACAAATCTTAGAAGCACAGTGTCAAACCAGATACTTACTCTGGATGGCATTACTTTGGCCTCCAGTAACACTGTGAGAAATCTTGGAGTCATTTTTGACCAGGATATGTCCTTCAATGCACATATTAAACAAATATGTAGGACGGCTTTTTTACATCTGCGCAATATTTATAAAATTAGAAACATCCTTTCTCAGATTGACGCTGAAAAGTTAATCCATGCATTTATTACTTCTAGGCTGGACTACTGTAATTCATTATTATCAGGCTGTCCTAAAAACTCCCTGAAAAGCCTTCAGCTGATCCAAAATGCTGCAGCTAGAGTACTGACAGGGACTAGAAAGAGAGAGCATATTTCTCCCATATTGGCTTCTCTTCATTGGCTCCCTGTTAAATCCAGAATAGAATTTAAAATCCTTCTCCTAACATACAAGGTCTTGAATAATCAGGCCCCATCTTATCTCAAAGACCTCATAGTACCGTATCACCCCAATAGAGCACTTCGTTCTCAGACTGCTGGCTTACTTGTGGTTCCTAGGATACTTAAAAGTAGAATGGGAGGCAGAGCCTTCAGCTTTCAGGCCCCTCATCTGTGGAACCAGCTCCCAGCTTGGATTCGGGAGACAGACACCCTCTCTATTTTCAAAATTAGGCTTAAAACTTTCCTTTTTGATCAAGCTTATAGTTAGGGCTGGATCAGACAACCCTGAACCACCCCTTAGTTATGCTGCTATAGGCCTAGGCTGCTGAGGGGGGTCCCATAATGCACTGTTTCTTCTCATTCACCTTTATTTACTTGTTTATACTTCACTCTGTACTTAATCATTATTATTAATCTCTGGCTCTCTTCCACAGCATGTCTTTTGTCCTGTCTCTCTCCACTCAGCCCCAACCGGTCGCAGCAGATGACTGCCCCTCCCTGAGCCTGGTTCTGCTGAAGGTTTCTTCCTGTTAAAAGGGAGTTTTTCCTTCCCACCGTCGCCAAGTGCTTGCTCATAGGGGGTCGTTTTGACTGTTGGGTTTTCTCTGTGTTATTGTAGGGTCTTTACCCACAATACAAAGCGCCTTGAGGTGACTGTTTGTTGTGATTTGGCGCTATATAAATAAAATTGAATTGAATTGAATTGGTGCAAAAAAAACAAAAAAACAGCTGCTTTGGTTTCTGTAACTGATTTCATCTTCTATGTCCTCCTTTGTAATATCCGTCAATCTTCTTTAAAGTCTTCCTCTTTTCACCCTGCCTGTCAGATCCATATTCAGCATCCTTTGTCTAATATATCCACTATCCCTCCTCTGCACATGACCAAGCCATCTCATCCAACTTTGTCTCCAAACTGCTCGATCTGAGCTGCCTCTCTGATTTCTAATCCATTACATCCTGGTCAAAAATCTTACCATCTCCAACTCTGCCTCCTCCAGCTCCACCTTCTGTCTTTTGTGAGTGCTGCTGTCTCCAAACCATCTGTGTAAATTCTACTAAGACTTGAAGTTAAGCGTAATTAGGCTGCTCTAAGTGACCGGCGGACACAGCGAGTCACTGAAGTGGAACCATGGTTGTGGTGTCCTTTTGGACCATTTTTAATGCAATTATCTGACAAACATTATAACTTGTTGTACAGGTAGTTGTTCTAACAGTCCATCTAAGTCTGTGCTCTACTCTACTTTGGGTGAGTGTAGCATATTATTTGCATGTTATTTAGCACTTATTAGCAGGAACTGTACTCCCGTCCATGGTTTCAGCCTGCTGATAACTTTGCACTCCATCCCCTTAATATGATCCAAAACAATGTCTAAAAAGGTCTAAACATGCACGGGGCAAAAAGAGTGGCTCGTGTCACAGTGGGTGCATCCATATTTTATATTGCCTCTGATACATTTTATGGCATGAATTCCTGTGTCACATTAGATCACAATGACTGATTGATGTTATTCTTAGATGCTGTAAGCACATTGATGTTGTTCCATAATCAGAAGAAAACAAGATGGTGGACACACACAAGCATGTATATTCACAAGGCTTTAGATGTGCAATGCCACCGAGCAAATCCGATGGCAGGCTACATTTGATTCATTTTATGGTCTGTGAGTCAGATGTTTGTTTCCTAGTTATTGTTAAAAAATGAGGGCCCGAGGGGCAATATCTTCTTATGCTCCACATTTTCTCAGCAGCCTGTAATGACATCAGTCTTAGCTGGTGAAGCCCACGTCGACCACGCGCTCCAGCTTTTTGAAGATGACGGAAATGGATTTTAGAATAACGCGAGCCTTATTTTAATCTTTCGGCATTCTCTTGAGATGCCAAAACATTCTTATTGAAGAAAAAAAACATTAAAAAAAAGACTTTTATTGTATTTTAATAAGAACAAAACTAACAATTTGACAAGTATTGTCTGTGCATTCCTTGATACCATACAGCCCAAACACTATTAAGAGCACATTGCAGGGCAGCACTTTTTGCACAGGGATAGCATTGATGAACACGTGCTTTGTAGTTTGTTTTTAGTGAATCTCATCAACACCATCCTGATGCCTTAAATACCAACAAGGGCGTCTAATATGCATTCATCTGCCACCAAAATTGGTTTCCAGTAAGTGTTCTATTTGCCTAAAAAGTGAAATACCAAGCTGTGTTAGAAAATTACTTTGTTAGATTTACTTTGTCTGTAAGAACAACTGGGATTGGCGCTGGGTGCCACAGATTGTTAGGGAAATTGGAAACACTGGAGACGGATGGAATTGTCCAATAAGGAATAAAAAATAAAAAAAATAACACCAGTCTTTTGTTTCAGTAGGTGTTTAAAAAAGTAGTGTAGCCAGTAAATATACCCACCACCCACCAGTAATTGGGTTGCATGTAGATAAGCCATTCAGATTATATGCTCCCCCATTTTATTTAATACAAGATAATTATTGTTTATAGTTTTCAACTAGATTGCATGTTAAGGTTGGATCTAAGCCTTCATGAGCACTACGTCGAGCTGACAGGCAGGTGGAGAAATGGCATATCCATCTGCCGCCGTCGCGAGCAAACACGGCAGGTGTGACTGCATATTTTGCACGGCAACTGTCCCATTTCACCTGTTGTTATCAAACATAATAGTTCTTATCCAGTCTGGTCATGTGGGAACACAATCACACTTTGCGGGCATGCCTCGCACTTGGGTGACACTAAATTATGACGGTGATTTGTTGACGCATTAGTCGCAGCACGTGCCGCGAGCATCAACGTGTCATTTTATCCATGTTACACATTCAAAAGCCAAAACCTCAATGGAAGTCTGGCCTCTTTCTTTCGCTCGCAACCTCTCTCTACCCTTCCCATCAGTCTTTCGTTCTGTCTCTAACCCGACATAAAAGAACACAATCCTGCATTGTTTGTTCCGTTGTAACCCCGCAGCTGCATTTTCAAGATGATTGTCCCTGCATGATGAAACAGTCCCTGTCAGGAGCTACAGACGATTACACGGCTTCACGCGGTGATCAGTCTTTGTGTGTAAACACTTCTTTTTTTCTTTTTTTTTTTAAAGAAAGCAATCGATGTTGCACAAAATGCCGATGATTAAACTCATGCGTTGGCTTTAGTGACGATGAAAACGGCTTCTGTCTGACTGAGGAAAGAGGAAACAGGAGGACAGAGAGAGTCTTTGTTTTTGTAATCAACACACTGTCATTTTTCCCCTCTCTCTCTCTCCTGCTCCCTCTGCCTTGGAGATATAATCGAACCATATACACCCACTCTTGAGTCTTTTTAGTGTCAGTCCTCATGTCACGGTTCATATTAAATACTTGATGGTGAATCAAACATGTAATGAATTCAATCAGATTTGCGACCTGCGAAACAGCCCGAGGCGCCGAGTTTCTTCTGACCCGCACGTGTTCCTTTTTATTACAACTCCTGACCCTTTCTGATTGGATGATAGCTTTGCTGTGTTTACATTAATGGGATTTGAAGCCCATTTCCCTAATCTGCTTCTTATTGAAAGATACTGGGTCTCACATGATGAGCCCCATTGTTATCTGGAAAAGTCAGAATGGCCCTGCTTATTCAGCATTATAGACATTTCTGCGGTTTGTATCTAAAGCTTTGCGGACAAAAAAAAACTGCATCCAGTATTTCTAATCATTGGAATTTTGAAGAGCAGGAACTGGGATCATCTGAAGTCCTGCAGGAAAAATGATCTCTGCTTTCATATGTTAAATGTAAAAATGCAACTGCATAAATGTTTTATTCCAAGTTTAAAGCTGTAAATAGTGTTTTTCCTTTACAGTAATCCCGAGGGTATTATCTGACTCTTTAGCAGCCGTTTTGTTCATTATCTAGTCGCCGACTGTGCCTGCTATACGAACAAACTAAAACTGTGACGCTGTGGGCCACAAAAACATTTATTTTGTGCAGAATCATGGGAACCAGCTGTTTGTAGCAGTGCCGCGTGACTTTTTGTCTATCCCATAATCAGCATCGCTCATCACGCTGACCCTTAAATTTGTAAACGTCCCCCTATGTGGTCCGAGGGATAATTACGTCTGCCAGAGAATGAGACCACGTGCTAGTCCTTCTATCTCAGCGGGACTCAGTTACTCAACCTGATTCGTGCGAGTGTGTGTGGCCATGTTTGGAAAGTGCTAATTGGCACTCTTGAGTGTTTCAAGTCCACCTTTCCTAGAGCGGCTTCTGTGTCACCACTTTGTCAGACTGACATTCGATTTAAATCCACCCCATCCCCTCAGCAGCTGTTGCCAAGGTCATTATCAGACCCACACCCCACCCCCAAGAGAATATTCCCAAAGGCTAATTCACCAGTATCCTCTGGCACTTTATCTAACAGCCTTCTCACAGGAAGGTGGATGCAATGAGTGCTTCCAGGTGTCATTTAAATTCAGCCTGACTTCAAATGCTGCACAATCTGCGGCAGTAAAGCATCCGTATACTGAAAAACACCTGTATGTCTTTCATCTGCGTGTTGTATGAATGAGAAAAAGAAGAAAACACCTGCGTTCGTTGACCCCGGTGGAAAAGTCTGAGTTAAAAATTACTTTTAAGTGCAAGTGTGGGAGTCCACTTAAAAAGAAAGGAAAGTGTTTTAAGTGTAAGATTTTTGTTGTCTAGGGAATTCTGGCCCCAGTTTTCCTACAAAGGTGTTTTTCTTTACAACAAAGACACAACCTTGATTAAGAAGGCTTGCTTTAGTCTGAATGGATGCGTGTTTTAATCACAAATCCTGGATCCGTTTGCACCTCTTTAATGAGGCCTACTCCAGCTGGAAGGCTGTCGGCGCGGCTGCTTTGATCAGTGGCCCATGGACACGGGATTACACTGCTAACACACTGCGCTAATGGAGCCGCAAGTCAAAAAAAACACACACATACACAAACACACGTCTAAACACACACACCCACTTGGCGTGCGCACACACACCAAAGGCGAATGCAAATGTGAGAAATATACATATAAGCGCACACACTCAACCTCTGACAAGGGCACAATCCAATAAGCCAGCGTCTTGTTCTCATGCAGCCCTTTGTGTCAGGCCCTTTCATCTGGCTGTGTCTGTTTGGGTCGGCTGAGTTTTAGGCTCTACGTTGAAGTCTCTGCCAAAGAGGGCTCAGTGAGTAAGGTCCAAAGCTCAGTGCTGACACACAGCCCAACTCTAGAGACTAATGGCTTGTAGCTCCCAACATATGTTGTTTTGTGTAATTGCTTTAATTGCTGTCATTGTACGTAATGGTTGGTCTTTTTCATCTTCCCTGGTGGTGTAGGCATTCTGCTAATTATATCTGTCAGCCCTGCAACCAAATTGAGCGTTCCACTGTGAATTCAGAGCAGTGGGAACTTTTAAAATCAGTGTTTCTGTAAACTATTGGGGTGTGTGTTGGGGGGGGGGGTGAATGACTGACTGACTACTGGGTGTTACAAGAGTTTACATAAGTAACTTTCCTCATCTGGGAGCTGTTTAATGGATGTGGGGCCATGACTTTACTTATCAGTCAAGTTTAAACCTTGACCCGTATCTACTCCTGTTTCTATTTTCTTAACTCAGAAACCATCCAAGGTTGAAATTACAATAGGAGTGGTAAATTTAAAAGCCTAAAAACATCTGTTTCTCTGTTCAGGTACGACACTATCACCAACCAGTGGGAGACCGTGTCTCCTCTTCCCAAGCCGGTCCATTCTGCCGCAGCCACCGTGTGCGGGGGAAGATCTACGTGTTCGGAGGTGTGAACGAGGCCGGGCGCTCAGCGGGGGTACTCCAGTCCTACGTACCGCAGAGCAACACCTGGAGTTTCATCGAATCCCCAATGATAGGTAAGACAGGTGAAAACACACAGCGTGCTTGTCACAGATTCACACAGGCTGCAACAAATGTCCTCAGGGGACTTGCTGCCATTGTTGCCTCACCTTTTGTTTTATGACGGAGCTGTTTACCTTTTAAACCAGTGTCTGCAAGACTGTGGTTTAATATTCCCCAATGTGAGGTCCTTCTCCCTCGTTATGTTGTCACATAAATGAATTTGAAAGAGAATTACCCCCTGAAAAGCTACAATCTTTTCTTTCAAGACATCATAACTAAACATCAACATGTAGGACTGCTTTTTATTAGCAAATAAATAAATAAAATAAAAGAGTATTAGTTTAACCGTTTATAAGCATCCATTTGTTTACTCTTTGACATCTTACTTTCACATTAGAGAGCAACAAGATGTCTTTGGGCCTCAATTATGGCTGCCTGGTTGCCTAGCAACAGTATTCTCACAACCCTACCCAGATGAACCCCTTCACTTCCATATCATGCGCTCGACTAACTGTGTTGAAACCGTAAATTCCTTATTTGTCAGTAAAGGCTGCACCCAGTCTTGACATACCCTAGATTACCGAGAGACCCTGTGTTTTCCTCGCGTGCATACAAAGGGATTCCAGGTTGGTTTTGTACATTAAGTTTGCGATGGTGCAGTGATTAGCTCTGTTGCCTCACAGCAAGAACATCCTGGGTTTACATGGGTTCTCTGAGTACTCTGGCTTCCTCTCAAAGTCTAAAGACATGCGTGTTAGGTTAACTGGTACTTGTAAATTGGCCACAGGTGGGAATGTGAGTGTGATTGGTTGTCTCTGTTAGCCCTGCGATAGACTGGCAACCTTTCCAGGGTGTACCCTGCCATTTGCCCTATAATAGCTAGGTGGGCTCCAGCCCCCCACAACCCTGAAGTGGGTAAGTGTAAGATGATTGGATGGCAGTTTAAATAAATAAATGCTCATTGCTAGGTGGTTATGGTATTACCATACTAGCTGATTTAGATAAGATAATTCAGGAGCCTAAGATGTACCTGTGAACTATTTTAGGTTGCTCAACTCCAGATTGTGTAGGAGTTGGCAGACAAAGAAGCAAACACACAGACACAGAGATTTTGTGTGTTGTACTAAGATAACATAGACTGTATATAAAAGATGAAGGTAACACCCATAACGTCAAGTACTAGTTTGTGGAGTCCTGCTGTGAAGCCTTGATTTCAGCATTTTGGCCATTGCCAACTTGGTTTTTGGATCGAGTGGAGCAAGTGGGGGAAAATATCAATACGCCACAGTATCACAGTATTTTGCATGGCAATATTGTATCAATACAGGGACAAATATTGATATTTTATTGAATAAATTAAAATACTCTGGGAGTACTATGAACATGAGGGCTCATCCCATGCACCAGAATCCTGAAGCAACATTAAATCGGCACAACCAAAAAAAAAAAAAACATCCAAGACTGGCCACACTTAGCGTGACAAAGCTACCTCTTAATTCAGAGCAAGCTAATGCCTCAGTCACATGAGTAAAAATAAGACTGGAACCTCCTTGCAAGGCGATTGCACAGGTTGCCTGATAGGATTATAAATTATGAATGCTCTAAAAAGCCCCATCACCACATATGCGATCCAGAGGGTCCACTTCAGTGATTTAACTGAACTAGGATGACACCGAGCAGATAGTTACCAATCTAGCAACTCAAAGCACCTATGCCCCTAATAATGTAACACAATTGCCAAAACAATTTTTTTTTTCTGTAATGCTGTAATTATGTTTGTTTCTGTTTTAAAGTAGGGCATTTTAATGAGGGAGTTTGTGTGGACTAACTTGCTTTAGGAGCCAGGCCCAAGTGGCAGTTAGAGCAACCGGTGTTTTGTCATTTTTATGTTTACTTAATTTTTCAGAGCCAGATATTGGTGATTAATTTAATCTGCATGCCCATATAGTATAGACATAAAACCAACTTCTTGGTTTAGATATTCCATAGTTTTTCCCAATTAAGGAAAACCCCCTGTAGCATTTTAGTCAGAATGGTGAGCCACACCTACTCCGACAGAAAATTCAGCTATTACAGCCTGACCATTTTCCATTCCTTTCTTTCTTTTTATCCTTATCATCATCCTCCTTGGGATTTTCCATTTTTCCCCTCTTCCCACATTATTGCTCTGACATCTTAATGAGAAGACCATCGCTGAAATGATATGTGGGTCTGACGATAGTTTCTGACATGTTATTGGCCAAACTCTGATGTTATTCACCGCACAAACCGGGATCCACATTCCAGTCTGATCCACCAGGGAGCTGTGAAGGACGAAGAGCTAGAAGAAAGCTGCCGTGACTCAAAGGTAGAAGGAAAAACACAAAAGTGTACAAAGCCCACAACTTTGTTATTCAGAACACTGGCAGATGTCTTACCAGTGCAAAGATCTTATCCACAGGCAGTTTCTTCACAAATAAGTATCCTTGAAAAGTGCAGTGCAGGCGAGATTGCTATTGATTTGAACATATTCTGCAAATCTCTTTGTTTCACATTTTGGCCTGGACAACACTATTACACACATGTCAACTTTAAACCTAACCTACAAACTTCTTTGTGCTCCACAAATAATTTGATATTTTGTAAGAAAGAGTTTGTGAAAAAAAAAGATTGATATGTGGGATTTAAGTGGATTGTGTACCCTATTTGCGAGCTAAGAGCAGTTCCCAGGCAACCGGCATCGGCTTCAAGAATATTCTCATCCGAGCCAAGAAACGGCCCTGGACATAGCTGCAAGAAATATGGCAAATTCTGTAATCCACACAAAAAAAAGAGAAGATATAACTTGTTAATTAGTAAGATTTATAAGTACCGAAGGGCAGTGTTTGTTACCTTCCTGGCAGAGGCAGGAGAGTCGTTTCCAGTCTGTGAGCTAATCCAAGCTAAAAGAACTGCTGGCTGTAGCCTTATTTTAAACATACAGACATGAGTGTTTTTTCTTCTCATCGTACTCTTACAATATGCATATATGCTAGCATATTAAACAGTTCCTGTATGGTTGAATTTAAATGGCGATCTGTTGCAATCATTTCCAGCTCCATATTTTAACTTTGCATGCTTCTCGGTGTTCATCTTATGTTGCCCAATGATGCAGAGCCTTTGTTCATTCACTGTCAGCATTCCTGTCTCTTTAAGGCCACACGCCCTAAAAGCCCACTTTTCTTTGCTTGGCTGCCCCTCACCTGATTTTAGAGAAACAGAATCTGGTGCTTGTGGGCACTCGTTCCTATACTTAGTAGTGTGGAAATTCCAAAAACATACTGTAAACCTACTAAAAAACATCTGCAATAAATATTTAGAGATCCTCATTACCTGCCTTTTGTGAAACATACAGTCCTGTGAAAAGCAAAGTACATCCTATGATTCATTAGCTTGTAGCACCACCTTTAGCAGCAATAATTTAACATGATTGTTTTCTGTATGACTTTATCAGTGACTCTTCCCACTCCACTTTGGTCTCATTTGTCCAACGGATGCTGTTATGGAAGTCTTCTGGTTTGTTCAGATGCATCTTTGCAAACCTAAGCTGTGCTGCCATGTTCTTTTTAGAGAGAAGAGGCTTTCTTCTGGCAACCCTTCCAAACAAGCCATACGTCTTTGTCTAATTGCAATGCATTTAACATTTACTGTGCTAACTGAGGCCTGCAGAATCTGAGATGTAACTCTTGTTTTTTTGCAGTTTCTGTGAGAATTGCACAGTCAGACGTAGTCACACTCGGGTGCCAGTTTAGCTCAGTGGGAGAGCAGGTTCCCATATGCCCCATGGCTGAAATGCAGCAGCAGCAGCCTGGGTTTGAGTCTGTCTTTGCTGCGTCTTCCAACAATTGATGGATTGTCATAAACTCCTCCTCCACAACCACTGTGCTCTCTCCTCCCTCATTTCAAACTTGAGGAGTATTCCCATGTGGAGCAGTGGAAAAATGAGTGGATAAGGAAGGAACCACATGATTATCAACCGGACCAAAGAGTTGGAAAACAATTCCGGGAACCTATTCAGAGCAATCTGAACCCTGAGCTTTTAGCTTGTACAAATTAATTGTACCTACACAAACATCATTAATTGAAACTTTTGACCACATTAAAATATGAGCATGTACTGTTGTAATAATATATATAGGGAAAAAAAGGAAAAACATAATTATAATCCTAGCACATCGTGGGATGGTGCATAAATGCATAACTGCATACCACATAGCTGTAACATCCACAGTTCAACAGAAACATGGGGTCATAAAAGTATTTGAAATTTTCCCGGTAGCACGGAGACACTTTCTTGAGCGCCTTTGCCCAGAAACTTGCTCTCAGTTATTGGAGCCTTCTCAGAGCTTTACTGCTGTGAGGGAAATGATGATTATGTAACATGGGTGTTTTGGGGTGAGAGCTGTGCAGTATTAAAGGGTTTGCAGAGCAGCTGGCAGAGGAGAAATGAGGGGGGGGAAAAGCCTCACACAAATACACACATAGAAACACACAGATCCAGACCTACATACAATCTCTGCTTACCTCACGTCAACCGTGTGTCTCCCGGGGCCACAGGTACACAGTGCATGAATTATATAACAAGCCAGGAGGTTACTTCACATCCGTGCGTGTATGCATTGTGTGTTTATTGTTGTGTGTGTGTGTGTGTGTGTGTTGATAGGGTTGTGTGTCCATGTGCGCGTGCATGACAGGCACAGACAGACAGATCGTCATCTGTCAAGGCGTAGATGAGCTGGCGTCTGACAGCCAACGAGGCAGGAGATAATGGACGGGTTTAGTGCTTCCTGTGAAATTGGGCCGGCAATGATTTTAGCGAGCCGGTGAGGGTGGGGAGCGCTTTTTGAACAACCCTCTGCTTCCCTCCATTGCTCTCCATCTCTAATCTCTCTGTTCATCTTTCTTTCTCACCCCCCCTCCCCTCCCCTCCCCTCCCCTCCATCTCACTGTCTCACCCCCTCCCGGCACTCCTCCCCCTCGACTCTGTCTCTCATGGTCTCTCAGCACCGTCTTATCAACTGACACAAATACAGCTGTGTTCGGGTTTTTGTTTTTTTTTCCGCGCCTCTGTGTGTGTATGTATGTGTTTGCACATGTGCAGGGTGTGTGTGTATGTGTGTGTATTTTTTTCCCCTGCATCCACCATCTCCCGCATGGACTGCAAATGGGTTTCACAAACACTTATCAGGATGGACTTCCTATCTCTTGCAGAGTGAAAAATAATATTACTCATGCCAAAAATAGTCTCTTCAACAAGTCTGTTGAGAGACGCAGGGTCTCTGCAGCTTCGTTCATCTATACCTTCCTTTGTCTTCAGTGTAGCTCTCTGCTGAGCTGTATGTGGTTTGAAAATCATAACAGAGCACCTTCACATGTAGTGTGCTATTTATGAAGTCTCATTACTTCATTCTCAAAAGGTCAGCTCACCCAAATTACCAAAATGCCATGGTTTTCTGCTTCCATCTCAAGAAAAAAAAATCAGCACGTAACATGTTTTTAAAAAGGTCAGTCAAAGACCCGTTAATATATCCGTTCTATTGGAACTGAAACATAGGCTAGACAGGGAGAGCTTTGGCAATCATTCCTGCTTCAGAAGTCTTTCCCTCTGTTTTTAATATCAATATTTAAAAATATGACACAATACATTTCAGAGCAATAACTTCCCGCTTTAAGTCATGTCATTAATGAAACGTGTATATTTATGTCATATAACCTTTTTTAAATTCACTGCTCAAAAAGATTAGGGGAATGCTTAAATCACACATTAGATCTGGGTGAATGCAATATTCAGGTTCCCTAATCTCTAGAGATATGTGTAATATGCTGAGAACAGAATGACATAACAGTCAGTGGAAACCAAAATCATCAGTCATCAAATGAGATAGTTGATGGCATCCTGGGGACTCTCCTCCCAGACCTGGATCAAAGCAGAAGGGAGCTCCTGGACAGTCTGTGGGGCTATTTGGATGCACTGATACGTAATTTCCCAGAAGTTCTCGACTGGATTCAGGCCCTCGGAACGTGTGGTGCCTTTGTCATCCAGGAACTGCCTACACACTCTGGCCACATGAGGCCTGGCATTGTCCTGCACCAAGAGGAAACCAGGGCCCGCTGTACCAGCACAAGGTCCGACCCTGTCAGCAGACAACACATGGAAGTCTGTGCGGCCCTCTAAGATCTGCCTCCCCAGACCATCACTGGCCCAATGCCAAACCGATCACGTTGGATGATGGCATGATAACGTTTGCCACTTCATCTCCAGACTCCTTCATGTTTGTCACATGTGCTCAGTGTGAACCTGCTGAGTGTTCTGGTGTTCTCTGGCAAATGCCAGTCAGACTATATGACGCTGTGCCGTGAGCACACTCCCACACACTCACACAAAGGAGCAGGTATTGGCCCTGCTGCTGGGTTGACGCCCTTCTACGGCGATGTCCAGTTCTCCTCATGTAACGGCCCATTTCCTGGTATCTCCTCCATACTCGTGAGACTGTCCTGGCAGACATGGCAGCCCTTCCTGCGACAGCGTGTATTGATGGTGTCATCCTCCTCACGATCAAGTGTTCCCTTAATTTTTTGAGTGTATTTCTGCCTTGTGAGCAACATCACACAACACTAACAATGAACTTGAAACTCTTGACCGATGGAGCAACATCAGCTAATCAGAGCTCACCATTCCTTGACAATGTCCTTCAACACACAAACAGCAGAAATACTGACCCATCCAGATCTGAAGTTGATAAATCTACCTGAACTTTTGTACGCCGTCCTCCTGACAGCAGTGAACGGTGAGGGGGAAACTTCACAGGATGGACATAAAATTTCACTGACGCAGGTTCTGGAAAAGCCTTCACTGTCCTGCTGTTTTTAGAGATTGATAGACTGCAGTGGATGCTGTATGTGGTTCACCAGTGCCAAGACTCGATGTTTTAGATGAGAGATCATCAAGATATTTGTGGCTTGAAACAGATGGAAAATAGACAGGCTTGTGCTGCAGTTCTGAGGATCATCCATAATGTTAGAGCAGCGTTTTGCCCTTGGGGGCCGCTGGCCAGTCACATAGATGAAAACTATGAATTGTGTTCTTATTAAATGTAGCAGATGTCTGTTGATCCAACAGTTTGTCCAAACATAGCGCGGCACTAAAACTGTGCACAGAAATTCACATCTTCCTCGAGATGAATTGTGTTTGGGTTTTATCTTGTGCCATCATCAAATACCTGCAGAACTGATCACGTGCCAGTTAACCTCTGCTGTTCTCGGGCTTTCTGTTGGCATGTTAACACACTAAATTAAGATCATGACCATGGTAAGTATTGCTGTCCAAATGGGCGCATGTTAGGATTAAACACTGAGTGTATTAGCATAAACTCATTAGTGTTGCTGTACACTTCTAGATTTTTCTTTATGACAAAACTGATATATGAGCCGATTTTGGGCTTTTCTTCTTAACATTGTGCTTTTTGTTAACTAATCTGTGATGCAAAAAAAAAAAAGCTGCTGCAAAACTGTTCACAGCATGTTCTTTGGAAAAACTCAGGCAATGATTGTAGACGTCTGAAGAATGAATTAGGAGAATTTTTTTTTTTTAAATGCTTCTTTGATATCATGTTTGAGGTAGAAATTCTGAAATCTGAAACATCAGGTTCAAATCTTTGAAGCACTTCTTTATAATGTTAAATATTCATGGTCAGAAAAAACAATGAATAATGTTCGCAGCATCTTTGTGTGTAACTTCATGGCAACAAACATTAATGTGCCACACTGGGACTGGCCACATTTGATTGACAACAAATGAACAACTCACCATCAAGCAGCACCCACACAAGCTGCAGATTACATGTCATTTTTAAAAAAATGCAAAATAAAAAGGATATAATCTCACCGCTACATTTGTCACACCTTTAAATCCCTAAAATTACAACCAGGGGTTCCAGTTTAGCCCCCCCCACCACCACCACCACCACCACCAAATTGAGGAGGTCTTTAACCTTTTGAACTTGTTGGTCTCTTTGCTATTAAAGTGTGGGGAATCGCCATGCCAAGATCAAAAGAGCTTCTCTGAGGATTTTAGAAAAATGCTTGAGAATGCCTATGGGTCTCACTTATGGGATGTTAAAAAGATCCACATATTATTTGAAATGGATCATTCCACTTTGAGGAAACTCATCAACAGGCAGCTCCGTCCTGAGTTAACCCCCTGACGTCCCCACCAGATCTCCATCGACCGGCAGACTCCAGAGACCCGAGAGCAGAAGGGCGGCGCCCGGGTCTCTCTATCGGGATATTGACGGGCGGGAAGATTATTTTCACAAGTGACATAGCGGCAGACCGGCTGCGGCCCTTGAGAGCGCCATTATGGAGGTGGAGGAAAGAGGAGGGGAAAGTGACAAGAGGGAGAAGAGTTGGAGAAGGTGGAGTGTTTCCATGGCTACCTAATTTGACATGTCCCCATCATATTGAATTAAAGTACATCATCCTCTTTCAGCTATTTTGCCCATCATTTCAAAGGCAGCTGTTATTCTCCTCACACAACATAAAAGGACATTGTGTGTGGGGGGGGGAGGGGAGGGAAAAAAAAGTTTTTGCTGCTCCAATTACCTTGTTGTGATCTTATCTATGCTACTGGCAGAAAGAGACTGCCGCTTCTTTGTCCCTTTTTCCTCCCGCTCTCTGCTATGATACAGCAAGCTGGAGTGGATCACCTCATCCTCTATCCTTTTGGAGGAGAATGTCTTGTTTATTCCTTGTTTGTGTTCCTCCTCCGCCTGCGACCGGCCGCGCATTTCAGCGTCAATGTAATGCTGCGGCTTTGTGACGGCGGCTGCCGATTTGGCCGTCTTTATCAGAGAATGTGGTCGTGTCTAGATCTGAGCAGCAAGCAGTAGTGGTCTGATTGAGTGAATTGTTCTGTACTGTATTTGTGTGGGTTACTGTTCCTGTATGCTGGGTTTATAGAGTCAGATATCTGCTCTGTTGATGCAGGAATAAGATAGGGAAGAACAAGGTGTTTGTTCAGACAGTAGCTACACAATTCATCATACCTGTGTGTGTGTGTGTGTGTGTGTGTGTGTGTGTTCTTTTGTTTGATGTCCTTGACCTCAAGCCCAGGGGGACCCAGGCTTGGTGACTAAGCTGTTTTATCAAAGGTGTGAGAGAGTGCGGCGGTCCATGTTGCCCTGCAGACACAGCTATACTTCTATCACTGCCGCAGCGTTAAAGCCTTGTTTTGCTGCCTCTTTTTATTCATTTTTTATGTAGAATGTGGTCAGCTGTGGATTCTCGGCTGAGCTTTCTAACCTTCGAACTGTGAAACCAGACAAAATCTATTGCACTGTTTCAAGAGTAGCAAAGTCCATCTCAGAATTGAAAAGTTTTCAGCTGACACAGACGGTCTGCGCACGCTTTACTGTATCTCAATGTTGTTTCAGCAAAAATTATTTGTTTTCTGCATCAAAGGCCAAGGGATAAGAACAAAACCAAAGCGGTGGAAGGGAAGTTGAACACCACCAGCAGTCCTCTGAGGCTTGCCAAACGAGAACTATGAGATTTACCTGCCTGGCGCTCCTCCGAGCACTCAAACTCGGTGCTTACTGTTAGTCCGCGAGAGAGAGGCAGGAAGCGATGGCAAGAGTTTCAATGGGGGGGGGGGAGAGGTTTTTCCTTTGAGAGCATCCTGTTATTATTCTGCCTCAGGCACAGAGCAGAGAGAAATGAATGTTCTGTGTTTATGGGACCTAACACAAAACATCATGTACACACACTTATGCTGGCGCACACACTCACATACGCTCAGGAAGACTGGCAGCAGCATATCAATGAGATGAAGAAGGTAAAAGAAGAAAATAAACACGTCTGGCAGAATGTGAGGAAGACCAATCAGTGGCAACTTGTTTCTCAAGGGCAGAAATTGAGGCTGACGCCTCAGATGGTTGCAGTGGAACTTCAGATTGCATTTCACTCTGTGTAAATGATTGCAGGATCGTCATATGTGAATAATATAGTATTTTTCAACCATGATAGCAGCATAGTCTGTCTCTGTCAGTCTACAAGTGAAATAGCTCAATAACCACTGAATGGAATGCCATGAAATCTCATGCAGACATTGGTCCCAGGAGGATGAATCATTCATGACTTTTGTGAGCCTCACATGAATTTGGTATTTGAGATTTTAAGTGAAATATCTCAGCAGCTACTGGATTGACTTTTAGAAAATGTGACACCCTCCAAGGACAAACTCTTAATAACGTTGGTGAGCACTTAGCTTTTCTTTTGACTCCATCAGATCCATGGCTTGGGTTTTTAGCGCTAATTAGAAAATGTTAGCACGCTGTCACTGAACTAAGATGTTGGAAACTGCAAACATTACACCTGCTTAACATCATAACAGATGGATGTAGACATGCTATGTGTTACCCACAGGTTTGTGGACTACTATTTTAAGGCTTTTGCTTTCATTTGAGCTTAATAACTATGTTTGGACAAGAGGACAGCACAGGGGAGTTATCGGCTAATTGGTTGGCAAAGCTAACTGTAGAAAAATGGTAATGCTAAATACGATTTTGGCTAACTGGCTCAAAATAAAATGTTTTCTTAATGTTCTCATAAACTTATAAATGCATTGGCGTGGATGCTGGTTTCAAACTAAATATGAGGATTTAACACACATGCATGTATATTTTCATCATGTCTTTCTCCTCCTCCCTCATTTCCACCTTATCCTCTTCCTCCTCACCTCAGGTCTCACCTCCTGAGCTCTAATATATAAAAATGTGCATAAACATGCTCATTTATTCCCAATATTGTCGCAGTTACTTACCATCAGCAGATTAGACGTGACGAAAACTGCAGCATTTACTGCCAGGAAAGTTCAGGATTTCCTCAATAACTCACCTCAGTATCGCTGTCATCGGTTAGGAGTGAGCTTCACTGACTCATCGACTTGCATCAGACTCCTTTCCCAAAGTTTTGCAGCCTCCTCCAGAGTAAATAGATGTGGACACATGTTGACAGCTGAGTTAAACAGCGGACTGACAGCCTACACTCACTACAGATGAGCGGCCACCATATTTAGGATTATGCACTTGAATAAAGAATTCAGCCCAGTGCAATCTGTCAACATCTAGAGGAGAGATTTTACATACTGTACCTTTAAATATGCACAATTTCAAGCCTTATCACAATTTAAATTATGGGTTTGAATTTTTTTTAATGTACAAATAACTAGAGTTGTCATGAAGGGAAAAACTGGCTCTAGAGAGGAAAACCTACCAGGCTGCAAACATGTTTATTTCTGCTCCAAAGCTGAGTATTAGAGTCTAGGGGGGACTGACTCATTTTGGACCTAACCTTAAGTGGCCATTCCAGGAGCTTAAGTTTTTTTGGCACTTTCATGTTGGCCTCAGTTTTCAACCCCAGAGGTTGGCACTTGCTGGCATTATCATTTATTTTAAAGCAGTGCTATGCACACAGAGCAGGCTCCTAGAGCACATAAGGCAGTACAGTCAGTTCGATAATCAGCGGTAGCACCTCTGAACTCCAGAGCTGACCTTTTAATTAAATATGCCAGTCTCCTCTCAGCAAAAGGTAGAGGAAAGGGAAGGTGGTTCAAATACAGAGGTGTAGCTTTTTAGGGCTGCCTCCACTGCCATTATTAAGGCGTCATGCTTAACTCCTCCTGGTGCCTGTTTGCCACGAGCGATGCCCGTCCATCGTGGCAGAAAACGAGGAGGACAGCAGCTCCCGGCCAAGCGTCTGCGCATTATTCATGCTGCTTGTAAATTGGCCAGCTGCAGTCTGCTAGGGAGAAATTGCTGGGAGTTTGAAATACATTTCCTCTTCCCACACAGCAGGGCAACTGCTCGCAAACTCCAGGTTTCCAACCGGCATCGTTACGCACAAACCACTGTTTCATTTTGTTTCCCATCATCTATACTTCTGCAGCGGCGCTGCTTCAATGCTTCTGCTCTCCTCGTGTGCGATATACTGTATCAGAGTGAATTATACACCGTGCACAGTATGCAGTATCCCACCTGTTCACTCATGTATTGCCAATACATGCACACATTGCCTTTTCTTTTCTTTATTTTTTATTTTTTTGTACTTTATAAATCTACGGAGGTGCCAGAGGGCCTAATGCAATTGTGAATTATTGGGACTTAGGTAACTCTTTTATATTGCTTCCAAGCCCAAACATATTTTGGAGTGGAACCCAATAAAGCCACCGTGATTTATGAACTCCGCTTTTTCATCGGTTTTGGTATCCATTCTGTTTTTTTGTTTGTTTGTTTGTTTTTGTTGTTTTCAAAGCAATCTTGAGTGGGGCATATCTGTAAAGTGATAAGCAGAATGTTGATGATGATTGTTTTTGCATACGCTGCAGGGACCATAAGGAGGGGGGGGGACAAAAAAAGAGAACAAATTGATGTCATTATGCTGAATGGAAATTTCTGCTGTGAGTGAGAATGACATCCAAACAATAGCTCTGTTTTCTTTAAAAAAAAAAAAAAAAAACGTCCTGTTTTTCCTCCCATCTCTCTCTCTCTCTCCCCTCTCATATCTTTAGATAACAAATACGCCCCTGCAGTGAGCCTAAATGGATTTATATTCATCCTGGGAGGAGCCTACGCTCGAGCTACCACTATCTATGACCCAGACAAAGGCAACATCAAGGCCGGTCCCAACATGAATCACTCTCGGCAGTTCTGCAGGTAAGAGATAATTAATGTAGCTGCACCACACGCAAGTTAAATCCCCAGTGTGATATTTAAAAGATTTTTCAAAAGCCCAAACTGCAGCTCTGTGTTTTGTGAAGCTTTAAAAAAAAAAAAAAACACTCTGACATTATTACACAGCCTGGAAACAATCTAAAACTCAATCTTATTAGTAATCTGTCAGTCTTTGTGTCATAACACAGGTAAACGGTTGCACGGGGAAAATGTTTTCAGGCCAGTTAATTAAAACTTGAACGGCTCCACGGACTGACAGCGTTTCCAGCGCGATGCGGCTCAGTCGTGAGAAGTCTCCCTCGGTGGGAGATTTGCTTTCTAATACGTGGGCTCGATTGTTAAACCCATCTGATCGGTATCACCGCCGCCCGTCACGCCGAGAGAGAAACAAGACGCATCTGAGACGGCTTGATTTAATCAATTTTTCTTCAGACTGTTTTGAGTTATTAAACTGAAATTTGAGTCATTTAGGTTTTGCAGAGGCAGAGGGGAAGGGGGGGGTATTGTATAGAGCATCATGTTTGTGTCCTTAAAAAAAAAAAAAAGTACAACTGCAGTCTGTAACTTTTCTACCATTAGCGAGCACATAATGGCTGATGAAGGGAGAAAAATGAAAATGAACAGCAGTGGGATCACACCCTAATATCCCAGTCAACTCAAGCCACTGAGGTGTGCAGTTTGCTGGATAATGAACTCAGTTTTCTAGGCCTTGAGCCCCCTCTCTCTCTCTCTCTCTCTCTCTTTGCTCTCTCTCGCTCTCTCTCGCTCTCTCTCGCTCTCTCTCTCTCTCTCTGCTCTCTCTCTCGCTCTCTCTTTCTTTCTCTCTCGCTCTCTTTTTTGCAGAAGTGGAGGGGGGAAAAAAAGCATGCATGAAATACATTTGGGAGGCAATTACAGACAGTGATCTTATGTGCAAAACGTACACCATAAATCATGTTGTCAGAGTTATTGATAAGCTGCACCAGCACACGCCAGGCAGCTGTTCTGCTACATTTAACTAAGTCTGACACAAGAGAGGGGGAGGAGATGTGGGGCAGGGGGTGGGGGGAGACGGGGACAACAAACACGCCACTGTCAAACAGGAAAACTCAGGAAATATCTGCAGTGCATACTCCCGCACAGAAGATGAAGTCTAGGAGGTCATCATGCAGGAGAGCAGATATTTTCCCCTCACCGCGTCCAGCCCTCCGCAGGCCTCCACCTCCCCTCTGTTTATCAGGAAGAGCAGCATCCAGGCTTCACCCTGCGCGCTCTCCCTCTCTCTCTCCATTTTGGATCAGCTGTGCTTTTCTCTTTGAGTAGATTTAGGCTTTATGTAATAATCTTTTTTTTTTTCTTTTCCCCCAGTCCTAACAGTGCTGTGAATTTGTGCAGTAGGATGGCATGTTGCTCACTGCGTGCGAGCATGTGTGTGTGTGTGTCTGTGTGTTCGAGCGTGCACCTTATGCAAATGCAGATCGTTCCAGAGCCCAATAGGAGTACAAAGCCCTAATCAGCTTACGGCCCAAGTTTTAATCCTCTCCGCACACAAACTCCTGTTTCTGTTTCTCATATCAAATGAGCACATTTGAACAGATATTTGCTTTTCAGTAGTTTTTCCTCTCTCGCCCTCAAGAGAGAATGTAATGTGCGTGATTTCCAAACACCCCCCCCCGCCCCCACACACACACACACCTTAGCCCTGTTGCTGAGAGCAAGTGTGAGTGATGTCAAATAATCTCAGGCATGGCCCCCAGCATGACAATCAGCATGTTTGTGGAGATGTTGTCTTTGTGTGGCTTTGTTGTCTGATTGTGATTAACACCACGAACAATATTTCTGCCGCTGTGACTCAGAGCTAGCTTTATCAAAGCCACAGCAGCTCATACTTGCATTGAGCTACTTATCTTGCTGACACTGATCACCTCTCATTGCTGTTTTGTGCTAACAGTGGGTGCGTGTATAATGCGTGCTTTCTAATACAAAATTATGATTTGTAAATCTTTAGGCGGTTACGGATACTAACAGCCAACTTGCACTTGCACAGCAGCTACTATGCATAGCTGCTGTATGACTTTGTCAGTCTCTCACATTATTGTGGAGGAATTTTGGCCCCCTCCCCTTTGCAACATTGCGTCAGTTCATTGAGGTTATGTACCTTAAGGTCCCATCACAGCATTTCAATCAAGTCGAGGTCTGGACTTTGACTGGGTCATTGCAACACTTGTATTCTTTTCCTTTTCAGCAATTCTGCTGGAGATTTGCGGCTGTGCTTGGGATCAGTGTCCTGTTCCATGACCCACTTTTGGCCTCACATTTGACTCTTTACTTTGGTATACAGAGGAGCTCATGGTCGACTCAGGTACCCAGGTCCTGCATCTGCAAAACAAACCAAAATCACCACCCCTGTATCACAGTGCTTGACAGTTGGTATGAGGTGCTTGTGCTGATATGCTGTGTGGTTTGTGCGTTATGGTCAAACACCTACACTTTGGTCTCGTCAGTCCGGAAGTCTTGAAGGTTTGTTCAGACGCAACTTTGCAAACTTAAGCTTTTGCAGAAACATTTACAGTTTCTCTGAGCGCTGCACGGTCAGACTTTGGATGAATGTGTCAGTACACACCTGCTCCAGACCAGCAAACTGCCAACACTTCTGCTTTCATAGAGGTGCTCACACTTGCTGATGATTAATTAATCAAGTGCATTTGATTAGTAGCACCTGGCTGCTACTCACCCTCTTACTTCCTATGGAAGCAGTATGGGTGCACTTCAGTTTTTCCTGTGACTGGAGTCTTGTGAAAACTTTGAGTATGGTATAAGACTTTATCCAACACCTGTTTCAGCTCCACTGCCAAGGACAGCCATAAAATCTTTACCACCTCTTACCACAGTACCTGCAGTTATTTATTTAGATGGTAAATTTGTGTGTCATTTTTTCACCTTTCTGCATAGTTTTGTTTTGGATTTATTTTATGGAGCTAGATTGTACTTATAACAGATGGATGTAGCCACCGTAGTGGTGTCTTGAAGCTGGACATGAGACGGGGTGTGGATCTGACTGTGAAAACGAGGGTGGCGCGTGTTCATTGCTAACGACCCTGGTTTTTCATCTTTCCCATTTTAATGATGACCATAATTTAAAAAAAACTGAATTAATCTTGTATTCAGTGCGACCTGGAGCTAGTGATTGATCCCAGTGTCACAGAGCAAGGGTCCCAGCGGCCGTTTTCTGTACAAGAATGGTTATCAACCAGAGGAGATGCCCCCTGATGGCCAATAAAAAGAATGCAGTCTTTTTTAATATATGTACATATAGATTTTTTGTAGCTATTTCACAATAACATAATCACTGTTATGTAGGTAAAGGCTTTTCACAGTAAAGCAGAGGAAAATGATTCCGTGTTGGGAGAGGGAACAGTAAACAGCTTTTACCACTAAGTGAGAAAAACATTTTTTTATTCTATTGTTTGAGGCAGACAAAGTGAATGCCGTGAACGGCTGTTGCTGAAAAATGTCGACCATAAATGATGAGAATTACTGGGTTTGATTAGTTTTGTTGTTTTATTTGCTTTTTATGGGGAGGTAGATATGAGAGGTTTCAGTCCTCTAGTCTGTCTGCTCAATATGAAGCTCCAGCAGCGCATTTGTGCAAAGCCTATTTAGTTTAGCAGCAGGTAAACTGATAGGCTGCCATCAAATCGTAAACAAGAAGTTTACAAATACCTTCCTATATCATTTTTAAAATTACAGATAAATGTCACTTTCTTGAAGGATTGTTTCCAATAATCTGGTGTACGTTTTGTTGTCTATTCTCCCCCCCTCATCCAATTCAAACTTTTACTGAAAGAGTTTGTGTCTTCTTGTGCAGCGCCGTCATTCTGGACGGGAAGATCTACGCCACAGGAGGCATCGTGAGCAGCGAAGGCCCAGCCCTCGGCAACATGGAGACCTTTGACCCTTGCACCAACACTTGGACACTCTTGCAGTCACTGCCCTGCCCGCTCTTCAGACACGGCTGCGTGGTCATCAAAAAGTATATCCAGAGCGGCTGAGGGTGGCACGGACTGGGTCGCACTGGGTCAACGCTTAACACCAGCTGAGCTCCAGTTGTGGGACGACGTGTGACAGCAGCTTAAGAGACGGGCCGATCGCTCGGTCAGTCGGTCGGCGACCTCTGGACTTGACGCCAGCATCCACTCACACTGTTGCCCCACACCTGGGAAAGAAAAGTAAAAATACCCTGTGCAGAATGTACTCATGTTTAGCTACTCAGCCATGTCAGGCGACGATACCCAACCTCCAGTACTGTATGTGTCATGGTAGTAGTTCATTCTCTCATCCAACAGGCACAGGGTCCCTCGTAGTAATTTGAAAGCTCCGTGGTTTTTAAATGAAGTCATCTGCCCACCCCTCCTCCTCCAACACCGCCTTTTTACAGATCTCTGTAAACTCGGCACCCGCTTCATTTCTATCATTTATTCTGACTCAGCTGAAAGCCAACGCAGGTCCAGATTCATGTCCCTTTGATTAAATCACACTTAACAGGTGTAAGAGTCATAGTCATGCATTAGTGAAATTTTTTGTGGCGTATGAACGTTTTTCAGTAGTGACATCTCCAGGATAGGAGGAAAAGTGAATCCGATGAGTTTCGTCTCTCTCTACTGCACCAAAAAGCAAAATTCCAACGGTGTGCATTTATGAGGAAACTTTAAAACCAGATTCTGAACTCTGTGTAACCGGGGTCTTTTAACGACTCACTAAACGTAGGGAAAAAACATCAAATCGGGGTCAGGTGGGGTTTAAAAAGAGAGGGGAAAAAAAATGTTTCCTCCATTGTTCCCGCGCAATTCCAGTCTGATTGAGATATCATCTGGAGGGCGAGTGGCTTTTTTTTCTCTCCCTTTATTCACACTGACTTGCTCTCTGGGACAAAGACAGCACTACACAGAGAGAGAGAGGGGGAATTCCTCCTTCCGCTGACATCTCATCAGATTCAAGTTGGGACAGTTCCTCCGGAAAAAAGCACAATATTCACCCGTGACTGTTATCATAGATGTTATTTGTTTATCCATGTTTCTCTTCTGTGTTTCAAGTCCCTCCCCCATCCGCTTCTGTTTTATACAATGTTTCATTGCAACCCACAAATTATGTTGGGTTGGTATTCTGTAAATACAGCAAGGAAATATGTATATTTTAAAACCTGAAGGCAATTCTGTATAAATGTTTTTAGAAAAAAAAATGGATAGGCTGGATTCAAAAATGGTATGTCTGTAAATCTGTACCCAAAAAGAAGTTAACAATTGTTATTATTGAAACCTAATACATATACCAGAACATGAACACAGTGTCAAGTCTTTTTTTTTAATTACATGCTGCCCAGTTAATCAGAGGTATGGAAAAATACTTTGTGGTTCTAATTTCCTGCTAAAAAGTGTGAATAGACTGTTTAACCTCAGTCTGAAAAACTAATATGGTTTTCTTTTTCTTCTATGGCAAGTTGGCTTTATCGTTCATCTAAAATCCCGATGACTGTATATAAAAGACGGCCATAGCCAGCGTGACATCACTCACTGGTTTGTCAACTTTAGTTGACAGGGTGCACACAGATGGCATAAAGCATGGGCTTAGGTTTGAATTGGGAAAATGAAGTCAGTGTGGAAGTCCCATATGGAAATGGCTGTGGTTGCAAAAAGACTTCTGGGCCCATCGAAGTCTGTGGGAAAACGGCTTTCTGAGGAATCCTTTACAGCGACTGGAATTAGCCAATATATAAAAATAAAAGTTTATTCTCAATTCAGTTGTCACAAAGATTTAGCTAGCTATAGAATCCAAACTGGTTTATTGCATCAGGCTGTAAACATGTTTGTTTCCACTGTAAAATTGGACATTTTTTAATATGGGAGTATATGGGACTGGCTCCTTTTTAAAGCCTGCCTCAAGTGGCCATCCAAGGCACTGCGGCCATTTTACGCTGCTGCTTGTGAAATTAACTGCAAGGAAAAAAACAAAAAGCACTTCAAAGTTACAGTTTGCACCTTTATTCAAGTATATCACAGCAGTTTATTTTAGAAATACAGTAAATGTTCCATTTCAAATATAACTTACACTAAAGTAACAATTGCGAACAGGTGTGTTAAATACACAAACAGAACTGACAAAGCTATGAAAAGTCTAAATTAACTGAAAGAGGGAAGAACAAAATCATTCAGGATAGAACAAGCCTTTTCTTTCCGCATACTGGACTAAGCTGTCTCCACTACCAGACAAAAATTGGTTGTTAGTCCAAAACTGGCTACAATTTATGATTAAAAAAAAATGGAAGATCACAATGTATGACATTTGACTACCCATATTTTATACCCCAATGTTTTTTTTGTTTTTTGTTTTTAATCCATAAAAATAATTCTTGGCAGAAACTGGAGACGTCATTACAAGAACGTTAATCTGGTCCTGTTTCTCGCAATGGTTTTAAATATCCTAATGCTAACCTTTTCCAGTATGCCACAGTCTGTAACCACTTTTAACAAAGATAACATCAGAACAATGAAATAAATAGAAAAGCTGAAAGGGCATGTTGTCACGTGTTGAAACCTGAGAGACCTGTAAACCCTTTATTCCCCCGTACATGCCAAATAAACCTGCTACACAAACGCTACGCAATTCAGCAAAGAAAAAAAAAATCATTCAAATGGACGCGCGACACTTCCCGATTCTGTTCAATTTCAAACGTACAAAAAGACAATGTGCTAAATATTAGGTGTAAAACATACTGAATAATAAATAACCAGAATCATGAGATGAAATGGGGAGAAGAAAAAAAAACAAACACTTGGAACACTTGGGAATAAAAGGCGATGGGTGTGTAAAAGAGGCAATAAATGCTCTCTATAGCTTTTAAGAAGGTATCGGGTGATAAAAAGAGCAGATCTAGGACGACGCCTCTGTGTTGATGTATATAAAGTAATTAAGAGAACTTGAAACTAAAGCATCAAATAAACAGTCCATCAAATATCCTTAAAATTTATGCAATCATCATCTGGCTCAAATGCAAACATACGTATATAACAATCAGAGAGATATAAACAACTCTTGGATTACTGCAGCAGCTGTGGTTGCGCTGATCTGGTACCTAAGGTGGTACTGTAGATGTTGCAACAGTATTTTGAGTGGGGAGAAAAAGGGAAAAATACTGTTTTGTACCCAGTAAACAGTTTTCGCATTAAAATAAGTTAAGCTGAGGTAGCATTGGTTTTCCCTCTCTGCAGTAGTCCAAGTGCTAACCTGTCATCGCCAGTTTGCATACGCTCTTTTGATTTTGCCACCTTGAATCCGAGAAAAGGCAGAGGTGAGCTGGGGTCAGAGTTGCACCGAGAGGTCTGAGGACTGGACAAAGAGTGCACTGAGAGAAATGAAGAAAGACGAGGGGAGGTAAGAGGGGGGCTTCTCCAGTCTACGCCTGTTCAAAATATGGCATCTTCAAAACACACACACAGGAAAAAAAATGCCACAAAAACCTTATAAAGCTTCTGTAAATATCTTAATTTACTACAGTTGGGGAAACGTGGCACTGTGTTGGCCGCGGGTGAAAATTCCAGCTTCGCTTGTCTGTCATTGAGAGAGGAGAATGAAACAAATCCATAAAGTCGGTACACACATGTAAAAGGAGCAGAAACAACAAAGTAATGCTTTACACAGTTTAGTGACGGGCACTGCCTAGAATGGCCTTGTTCAGTGTGGATTCACAACCCATGTAAAAACAATTCAAGCAAAGCATTTTTATAAAAAAAAAAATTTTTTTTTAAAAAAAATTACCAAATACAAAAACATAACACACAGGTTGTTAGGATTAATAGAACATTTTCAGAGTTGAAACAGAATGCCGGTGAACAGGCACCGTTATGTCAGCACCTTTTGAGTGAGTGAGATAACACTTGGCACAATAAATCATTTTTTTCCTTTTTTTTTTTTGCATATTAAAAAACAAAAACAAAAATAAGGCTGGTGTCACCAACCTCTCCGTCCACCTGCTGTCTGCTCAGAAGGAGACTGACCTTCCCCAACTGGTCTGAGGTTTGAACAGAAACATGAATAAATTTAAATATTTTAATAATATTTGAGATATATCTGACCACAACACTGTTTTCACTTATCTGAATAGCGTAGATATGTTTATTCGATCTAATGGCGATAATTTCTTTGTTTCGTCTTTTATTTTTTGTTGCCTCAAGGTCCCCCTCCTCAGTGGTAATACCCACCCCAACTTGGAGCCTGGTCATTGTCACGAGTAGTAAAGCAAATATCCTGCTAAATATACCAGTTTCATATGAGGTTTGACATAAGGCACACGCTAGGCAGTGCAAAAACTACAGACGCCTTCCAATTTGTACTGCTTCCAGTTCCTCAGCAGGAGTGTGTCAGGCGGGCGGGCGGGGAGGGGGATACAAAAGGAAAAAAAATAAATCAACTGGAGGGCACTGCTTGAGCGGGAAGGAAAACATTCATACTGTGAATGTAGTGGAGAGGAGTTGGGGTTCGAGCTACCACAACTGTTTAGGACATGACAATCTGCTAAGACTGTGAACGCCAGAGGTGGTCTGTCAGCGAATGTTTCGAGGGAGGAGGTTTTATAGATGACCCAGAGGCTATGCTATGCTTGTTCACCAGTAACTCTGAGACCAGCACTGAGGGGGCTAACAGCTTTCCACGCTTGATGACCGCTATAATGAAGAGGACATAATTGATTCTAGTCCTGCTGTGCTAACCTCATCGAGTTTGTGTCTACGGTAAAAACTTCTTTGTAAACTATTCGTCTGGGTGATTGTGGCTCAGATATGGAACTAATCAAGTAGCTAAAAGGGCAGAAAGGAAAAAGAAAGAAAGAAGAGCCGCATGATAGCGCGGTAATAACTGGCCTATGATGAAGCGCTCCACTCGAGGGCGGGAGGGCTCGGTGACGTCGTTCACCGATTCGCGCCCTGTCCTCGTCTCCTGGCAGCACTCTGCATTCACACTTCTGCTGGTGAGGGTCTGCGTGAGTGTGTCTATTTTGTAGAAATACATGCATACTCATGTGAAGTGTTTAGGTGTGTATGCGCGGCCACGCTGTGATGTGACATCACCCGATCTGTTGGTTTCTCTAGTCGTCCAAGTTAAGAAGAAATCTTCCCGAGAGCAGCATGAATAAAGTTGAGGATAGCACCCGAGTAGCACCAGGGTTGCCCGTGACTGTCGGTGTGTGCACGCGTGTCTCTGTGTATGTGTGTGTATGTGTGCGTTGCCGACACACCTCCAGGGGTTTGGTTGTGTAGAATGGGTCTGGATGTGGCCAGGTTCCTGAGACGATAGCACCATTGAATGTCCTCATCCTCGTTTTGTTCCCTCCCAGCAACGAGGAGGGTGCTGGATTTCCAAACATTTGTGTTGTTTTTGTGTTGAGGGCTGAAGCTCCTTCACTCATGCTCACTCAGTTTGTGTTGGTGTTGTTGTTGTGGTCCCAGGCTGTTCAGGATCTACCTGATGGGTATATTCTCTCCGTTTCACAGGAATGTATCAAAATGCTGGATTCTCTCCTCCATCTCCTGCATTACAAACAGAAACACACACACACACACACACACACACACAGCTTAGCTTCAACTAACACAGCAAACTCGAATGTGTGTATAAAGCATCTGTGCAGCGCGCTTTCAATATTACTTGGAAATTTCCCACAGCAAACAACAGCTTTCACCATGATAAATGATGTAAAATGAAGGAAAGCTGTGCCTGAATGAGACGGGCGATTTTTCTCAGCGTGAAAACAGCAGAGTTTGACACTGACTAAATCTGAGCAGAGCCAGAGGAAGAGAGATGGATGTTAGCCTGCAATAGACCATGATTAATGCCTTGAAGATGTTACACTGTGTGTTCTCTCATCTGAATGGCTGAGTCAGTGCGACAGACGCAGCTACAAGATATCAACTTCAAGAAGTTTAAGGTAAAAAAAAAAAAAAAACTATCAACTTCACAGCAAAAAGGATTTCTTTTCTCTTTTTTTTAAACACCCAGAGAGGGATAAACTTTTACCAGCAGAGATCACAAGTTCTTAAAAGCTGAAATTATCCATTCATAAACGGATTAGATGATCAATGAGGAAAATGGATTTTTTGTCATTTACTGATTTAATGTTGTGTTTTTTAATTTGCATCTTTGGGTTTTGAGCTGCTGGTTTGACAAAGCCAGAAAACTGAATTTCACTTTTTGTATCCATTTTGTTCTTCTTTTCAAATTGTTTTTGGACTGATTAGATTGCTGGGCCCGCAGCTGGGCGATAAGGCATCTTTAAGATATATCAAATGTTTTTTTTTAAAAAAAAAAGATAGACGATGAGACCGTACTGATTGTATCAATATATTTTAATGCTGAGCTCCAGAAATCGTTTTAGTAAAGCCATGCCAGTGTTTGCATCTCTTCTCTCTGACTCACCGAGCCCCACCCCCGTGCTCCCTCTGTATCTGCAGCCTGTCTCTCAGCGTTCTCCTGCAGCACGGACGGACAATCAGCGCCGATCCAACAGTAAATACAAATTTGAAGGCCTCACATTTAGAATGTGGACGTCATCTTGACGGCACCGTGGAAATCAGTCTGGTGATTTGTGGATATAAAGTCACTGGCCACTTTTGTTGGGTACGCTAGTTCAACTGCTCGATAACTGATGTTTCAATGTAACCAATCGCATCGAGACAGCGAGAAAGAGAGAGCCCCTTTTTCAAAGCCCCCAGATCTGTTTACTTTGGAATTCAGATTCAAACACCAAAGGGACACGATAACACAAACTAACCAATCAGGGCAGCTGTCCACAAGCACCCCCTATGTTTTTGAAGAGAAAACTATTAGTTTTGTCTTTGGATTTTAGCAGCTTTGACAGAAACGTACTGGCGTGCCTTACCCAGCACACGTACAATGCCTCCATTACAAAGGAACCAAACTATCACAATTTACGAAATGAAAGGTTTTTGGGTTTTTTTTTTTAAGCCTTATAAAATATACTGAAACATTTGCACAAAGTTTCTTGAAAATTGCTTTTAAATGTTTCAATTTTTCTCCTTGTTGATCATAAGCATTTCTGACATCTCACATGGAACATGTACATGTACATGTACATGTAAATGTAAATGTACAGCCATCCAGCCTAGAAATTGCTTTTGGTCCACAGCTCCTGTCACCATGCATTACTGTTGAACAGTAGTAAACCCAAACAAAAGGGAGTCCGCTTTCCCTCTTTTCACCAAAAGAGTGCTTCCTGTGTTCAGGTGACACATCAGAATGTGTGAGACCTAATTTAGCTGAACTGATCCTTCAACAGTAAATATAACGATGCCAATGCTTCTCTGCATGTGATTCCAACTTCATTTAGAACAACAATTAAGTGCTTATCACTTCATAATGCCCCTCTAGCTATCAACACCAGGTTGCACAAGCTGTAAAAAAGCCAACGGAGCCAAGAAAGGTGAATCTGATGTTGAGCTGAATAATAATAATTTTAAAAAGTCCATTAGTTTGGGAAAATTCCCTGAAAACTTCAGCTCAGCTCATGTTTTAGACATCTGTGCTTTTAACACCTTTTGCTGTGTTTTAGTGTAAACACAGTCACATGCAAATAAGCTCTTTGCTGCCTTGACGCTTTGCACCTCTGTGATCTAAAGTTTATCTGCCTGAAGCCCTCGCACCTCGTCATCCCAGATACACAGCAGACTATCTAACAAGCCCTCACAGCACCATCCCTTTTGTCTCACTGGCATAAAGTTAGCTTGTAGCGCTCTGTCTCTCTCTCTCTAGCATGGGTGGATGTCGACCTACATGGCAAAAAAAAAAAAAGGTCAAACCCCTGCATAACTCCACAGGTCAACTGCAGCCAAAATGCAGCTTTAGTTGTTTTATTTCTCAATGGGGCTACCGACACTGTGCATTAAAAGAAAAAATCCAGCATAGCATGCTTTCCACTATTAACACGTCATCAATTTGTGATGCTCAACTTTAAATTACTTTGGTGCACCCACCTTGTTTGAACCTATCTTATCTACTCCCACCTCGCTTACAGATTTCCTCCATTTCCCAGATCTAATTTTCTACAACCCCTGGGAAGACGCGGCTCTCTGCAGCATCTATGTGAAGGTTAGCGGGGGGGGGGGGGGAGGAAAAAAGAAAAAAAAACAAGTATAAGATAGGTCATTTTTCCCAGGGAAGAAAAGGAGTCGAGAGAACTGTCTTGTGTATTATTCCTGGATGAAGGTGTTGTTACACAAGCTGCTGACAACAGATTCACAATGATGAAAGCCTGCACTGCTTTGTATTGTATTATACAGAGTCTACTGAAAGAAACTGATTTCTCTGCCTATTTTATATAGGTTTCTCTTTATACAGCTATTCAGCACCAAATGTCTGAGAGAAGGTCTCAAAAGACACGCAGGCGCTTTAAAGAGGACCTATTATGCTTGCTCATATTTATTATTTCAATAGTGCATGGCCAATGTTTCAAATAATGAGCTCAGTGTGTGTGTGTGTGTTGATCCCCACGAACCAAAAGCTCAGTTGGAGGCAGTTTTCATACTCTTGGCTCTGTATAATGCCAATGAGTGTGCATATGTGGGCACACAATCCTTCTGATTGTAAGTCGCAGCCAATCAGGAGGAACCTTGCTTGAAAACAGGGAGAAAGGAGCTAAAAGCTTGTTTCAGGAAGTTTATAAACTGACGGGATATACCAGGCCCAGTGTAAGATAACTGAAGATCATTTCTGAACTATGATAACGCAATGCTACTTTAGTACCGTGCAGGACTCAAAATGTGGTGCTGGAAAATGAGCCTAATAGGTTCATCCAATATTTGAAATACAAAATGCACAGCAGGAATAAGGACAGGAACCTATCAAATACTTAAATGGTCAAACTTGTTTTAGGAACAATTTAGCACTTAATTCATGATGCTGTTGTAGCCAAACAATTAGGAAAAAAGGAATTAAATGACCTGCAGGCCACAGCCTTCAGCAGCAAACCCACAAAACTAGCAGAGAATTAACTAACTATTGAGAAGTTCAGCTGACCTGACTGGTATCATGTTCAGCTCTGGCCCAGATTGAGGTTAAAGGTCAAAGGCCCTCTTTAATTGCTGTCTGAGACACAGGGCAAAATATGATACTGGGCCTAGGGAAATGTGTACGCCAATTTGTGGACAGAAAGATAGTTGGCGTGCTTCTGTGTACAGAGCAGATACGGTCCCTCCGGCTTTAAACGCAGCGTGCAGTCCGCTCCGTCTGCTGAAAGGTCAGCTCTTCAGGAAGACTGAGACGAGCCATACCCAGAGGAGGACGGCAGGAAAGTAAGAGAGACAAATGTATGGACACGCTCCATTTCACTCAGCTCTACAACTCGGACACAAATACCAAGAGTTGTAACGGAGTGCAGCATTAAGTTGAAAAGGGCTGCAGCCTTTATACTGTGGATCACCTCAGTGTGTGTCTGCGCGCTCGTGGTTTTGCATTCTCAAGGGAATTACAAGGAGATGACCTGCTGTGGAGTTGAGATGCATGTTTGGAAATACAGGCAAACAAAACACGTGCCAGATGAGCTGACATTTCTGCTCTCGAAACACCAATTTAGGCTGGCAGTATGAAACGAACCCAGACACCCGCCCTCCCTTCCTCCACCAGCCGGCCTGTCGACAGGCGGCACCACCTGGCTGACTGCTCGCTCTCTCCCTCTCTCTCTCTTTGCCGCTTCCTCTCTCTGACATCCTGACAGCCGGCACTGGCTACCAGCGCCAGGACACTGCCATTCCGAGCCCCCTTGTCTGCACTGACATCCTACAGCAGCAGCAGCAGATGACCAGATGGGTTTCTGGGAAAATATACAGCAGCTTTTCCTGCATGGAACATTGTCAAGAGAGATTTGAAACTTAAAAAGAAGTTCCCCTTTATTGAAGGCTTTTTGTTATCCCTCACTTAGGAGAATGAAAGTATTATTTGCAGAATCTTCCTGAGAGACTTGGATGAAAGAATAAATAAATGCGCATTTGTGTTTATTGTAGCACAAGTTTGTCTTTATATTACATTTTATGATCTAGAGTGCCTCAAAATTACTATTATACTACCATAATAAAAACATCTATTTTGTGCCATAGGCTTGATTGCATTCATGAATATAAAATTTGGACTTTAAATCCTGTGTTGCTAAGATCTTATTCCGGTTGTCTGACACAGAATACCATTTTAAATTGTAATTATTTTGGAAAACAAAGCCATATTAAATTTTTCATAAAGCCTCAGTGGATTTTATGAAGTTGAATGCACGTGTTTTGCCAACTAACATCAGCATTTTGTGTAACATACTGTTATAAGGGTCTCTTAGGATCCCAGTTTCAGGACCCACAAATGTTTGCATGTCTCACAAGCAATGAACACAATTTTTAAATGTTTTCACTCTCCACTGTCCTCATTAGATCATATTCTGCAACAGAAAAGCCAAAACAAAGTCGATTTCTACCCTGATATAGATCATGTTCATGCTACTCTTACCCATCTCTTCATCCATAGTGAACATCTAGCCTGTTTTTGCTATGAATCCCAGTAAGCGCCAAACACGTTTCAGTCTGTCACAGTGTTCAGAGATGCCCAGGCTCCCTAAGGAGAAAGCTACGTCTTCTCAGATATGATCTGCCCTTGTGTACTTGTTCAATAAATGTTCCCAGCTCTTTAAAATCCAACTTACTTGGACGAGTGATTTGGCATGAATAAGGTCAAATCTGCAGGACAAAAAATAAAATTAAATCTAACAAGTACATTTTCTGGACATCCAGGGCATCTTGCTTTTAGAATTACTTACTATTTATTCTTTTAGGATGCTGCATCACTAAAAAGGTATGTGTTTTATATATATATACACAGAAGGGGGCAATTGGTGGAAATAAAATAAGTATTTTGTATGTTATCTTTGGGTAAGTAGAAACTTAAATATGATCTGCTACATAGCTTGGCTTATTACTCAGCTACTTATAAGGCAGGGATGGAGAAACACATGCCCATGTGGTCACCAAATCCAAACCAGTTAAATCTGTGTCAGGGTTATAAGGTGGTTCTTAGAAAATCTATACGTGAGCTCCTGGCCCTCCAAAAGCTTAATAACTCCTGTCCTAAAAGCTTAAACCTACTTGCTGATTAGCTAATATTATTCCCCTCTGAAACCCCTATTGGCCTTTTCAGTGCAAGGGTCTTAGGGGAGGGGGTGCATGGTTTTAAATGCTTATTATCCACAATAGATAAGGTGTGGGTAAAGGCATGCCTCAGTTGGCTTTCTCTCTCAGCTGCAGTTAATGTTAAACTAAACCCTTTTTTTTTTTTAAATCTCGTGTCAGTTTGCAGTTTTATGAGCTGGGTCCTAACACTAGCAACAAGGTGCTGAAATAATGACAAACTAGAATCACATAACACGGGGCTACAATACACTACTTTAATCAATTAATCTAATTTATGTTGCAATTCATTTTTCCTATTTTAAAAGCTTGTATTTTACCAAACAGTTAAAAAAAAAAGGTTAATACATTTCTCTATTATAGACACTATGAAAAATATGAAATATTTGAGAGGCTGGAAATGGCAAGATTTGGCATTTTTGTAACCAATCTATTATTCAATACATCAATTAAATGTTATCATTCAACAAGCCAGCTGGCGCCTTTAAGTGAAAGGACTCAAGGTCGACTGCAGTACAATCCGATGAGCTCCGTTTATGAATAAGGACTACGTCACTAAAAGCACATTACAAAGCACATTACAGTGTGCATCTCTCTGACCTCGAGTAGCTGGGTCTTGTCGTACTCTCTGCGATGCTTATAGATACACTGGCTGAGTACGGAGTACAATCGCTCCAGCTGCTCCACTCTGTAGCCCTCACTTTTCTTCACCGCCATATCCAGTAGAGCCTGCAGGAAACAGTGCAAACAAATTTGTTAGAAAATAAACATCTTACAGATACATACCACAACTTGTTACTATACAGAAACAATAACAATATTGATGCAATCAGACAGTTGTACAGTGATGAACAGTGGGTGACACAAGAAATGTACATGCATGGAGATGCATCATCTGGAGGTCAGCTGTATTCAAAAGCAATTAAGATCAGAATGACAGCTAATTAAGGCTAATCATAATTAGAACCAAGTTTACATTTCACTGCTACTTTAATTAAAACATTCTGGACAGTCAGAGGACCTTTTAATTGACCCGTTCCTCACATTTTACCCAAGCCAAAGTCTGTGTGTACATGTGCTCCTATTTAAACACACGGCTCATCAGAATGCATGGACTGAGACAGCAAAGGCACAATAATTAAAGTTATCATCACTGACACAAGGCAAACAGAGAAACCTCAACAGAAATGAAATGGTGTGGGTGTGTGGGGGGAGAGAGAGAGCGAGAAACTTGCTTTAAAAACATAAAATCAAGGCTATGATGATGATTAATAAGACATGGATGTTTGTCAGAGCCTCATCAGTGAACGTCTGAGAGATAATTACAGTGAGCAAAAGAACGAAAATTGCAGAGGTAAAAAGGTTAGCATTGTATTAATCACTCTACTCCATCTGACAATAGTTTCTGTTTAAATGACAGTTGGCCTGATTAAAGTTAAACTGAGGCTTCACATCAAGAGAAACCAGCAGAAACTTAAACCCAAGAAACTTGGCTCATAACATGAAATTAGCAGGAAACACTTCTTTTTAGAACACAAGCGTCTGTGATACACCACAACCAGTAACAATGCACCTGCATCCAACATTATTATTGTTATTATTTCATACAATATGACGTGGAAACACTACACATACATTACGAATCAACAATTCTATGTTTAAGTGTGAGAAAAATGCGATGCGTCGTGCATTACTGATAACGGTTCATCTCCAACCATCATGACTTTTTGTAACAGCTGTATAATCTTTTCTCTCTGATTCCAATGTTGAGTAATACAATCAATGACCTTCTAAAAAAGGTTCTCTTATTTTTTAAATTGTTTTTGTTACATTACACATCGCATAGAGTAATTACACCTGCTTCCAACTAAACACCAATTTCTACATAAATGTTCACACTTTCTATTTAGAAGAACGGATAACCCTGAGCTTAAAGTGTCCTTATTATGTCCATTTCCAACTTCATATTTATTATTCTTGGAGTCTTTTAGGGTAGCTTTGCACAACTAACAATCCAACATAAACATTATTCGTGTTATACTAGGCCTCAGTGCAGCCCCTTGATTCTGAAAAAACCTGCATCCTTTAAGCCACACTTCTTGAACAGCAGGTTGGCAAGTCCAGTGTGCAGTGAGCCTGAGATGACTATATTAAGGATATCTACTCTCTTTGACATCATAAAGAACCATGAGTAGGACAAAAAGTGCCAAAAAAAAAAGGTTAGAGCAAACTGAATCCTCAGGCATTTCTTGACATGCCTGGCCCCATTTATTTGAAACTCTGGCCACGATTAATATGAGGATCCACAATATGACAAAACATCAGGAAAAGTGTTGTTTTACTTAGCATGCATTTTCCAGCTTCACTTTCAATGGCTGCAGCTACAAACATTTCTATACTGACTGAACTCAAACCTTCTGGTCACCTGTTAATCTGTTACTTATCATCATATGGTTTTCTCATGTGTTATGCGTGTTCTGCCGGTTATTAGTTACTGGCACATGTTTAATCAGCTCCCTGAGCATGGATTGCCATTATGTGTTCACCACAGTAGATGCCATTATTGTGACGCTCTTAATTCCTGAATACACTGCATTTAAAACAATCTGTATGCAGATTGACAGCTGGGCTTGCAGGCTGCCATATTTGAAAAGCAGAGAAACATATGTTCCTACACTTTTCTGTCAAGATGGAGGGCATGTGCAAAGACAAATGCAATCAGGTTAAATTACTTGCATTGTACAAGTTTTCTTCTAATCAGTTTATGCAAAGGTTTATTTCACCCTCTGAAACTGAAAAAAGCGGGCGTGTTTGTTCTGATTGGGATTTTTAAACAGAGCATTATTTTTTTCTGTTTTGGCTTTTGAAATGATTACAACTGGAATACTAGGCTCTGTATAAGTATAGCCACTAAATGCCATACCATATAAGAACTCAAAAGCCCAGAGACAGGACACTCAGAAGATTATACCTTTGAAACATTCAAACTTCTTCCACAATTTCATCCGGTTGTATGGAAATCACTGGTTATATCCCTTTTCATAAGAACTTCCACCTGGCCAATCTAATAACAGAGTCCCCTGACAAATAATGTCTACATAAAGAAGCTGGGAACATGAAAAAAAATCTAATATTCAGAATTCATGCAGAGTGATAATCATGATCTCTGCAACACTGGAAAAAGTGCCATCAGCTGCTACATATCGAATATATTTTACTGGTGTCTTTTTTGTACTTTTTTCACATTAACTCCGGCCTAACATCAGGGGAGCTATCAGGTTTCAGTTTCAATCCAGCCATAAGAACTAATAAAAGAGGACCAAATGGAGCACATCACAGTGAGATGCCGATTTTAACAACACATGCATAAAAGCTTTAATTAGCATCATTACAACCCATCTCACATGTGTAATAATGTAAGCCAGGCTTCCTTTCATCTCACTGCCATCGCATTTCTTTCCGTTTTTCATCATATTCTCCAACTCTTGCTTTAAGTGCATTTCTGTACTTTATAGTGCACCTTTTCTCCTTTATAGTTCATCTTCTCACCTCAAGCCATTTTCACTGTTTTACACAGCCTCTTCGCACCTCCTCTTCAGCTGCATTTCAGACAACACTACTGCACAACAGTCTTTGCTTCTGGTGTATTTGTCTTTCCATTCGCATCTCTTACACATCTTTATTTTCCTCTTTGTTCTCTCTCTCTCTCCTCCATTCCTTCACTTGATTCTCCTCTTACTGTTAGCAGGCTGATTGCAGCACTGCATTTTCCAGCTTTTGTCAGCTTGATCAGGGTGTCGGCGACACTGTGGGGTAAATGGTGTGAGAGGGTCTTACATGGGCTCAGTGAGTGAGTGAGCTCACAGCACACAAAAGGGCCATAATCCCATGCGTTAAAGACTACTAGTGACATGGGCCATTTAACCTCACCTCTTCTAAACTCCCCGCTCCATCTTCCCCCACATCCTTTTCTTTACCCACATCTCTATCTATCCCCCATGTATCTTAGGACCATAGATTCAAAGGGGAGGGGTGGGATGACTGTGGCTTTAGACAAACCTGAATAAGGGCATACAAAGTCATTAATGGCAAAATCAAGTTTTTGTTAGTTTAGCGAGCACCAATGATTTATAAAGCCTTCATTTCAAAATCGTAAAAATGTGCAGAATGTAACTGAATTTACAATCGCTCCATGCTTCAGGTATTTTGCAGACAAATCCCTTTTTCAAATAAGCAAGCTGTACACAGTCAGGCATGCAGACTGGAGTTGACTGTGATACAGTAGAGGGTCGTCTTTGATCACTGAAGTCTCCACTCTCTACATGCATGTGTGTGTTGGAGAGACTTCCTCACCGCTGGCTGAGAGAAAAGGGTTAGCAGGCAGAGAGAGGGGATAGGGGGAGGGGGGGGGGGTCAACAACAAGGCTTCAAAACCCAACAGTCTCCCTCACAAGGGACACCATTAAGCCTTCAATATCTGCCTCTAAGAACAATTCACCCCGCTCTTCCTGTTAACTAAGATTTCATGTCTCCAACACTGGCAAATGAATGAATTATAAATGATTCTGGTTTGTTTGTTACCATGAAACCCACGAATGTCTTCAGCTGAGAATGAGACTGGATGCAGAAGTGGATTTGCTGATTTAAAATAAATAAATAAATAAAAATAATCATGGCGGCAAATAATGTGGTTTACAGGGCGCTCGGTCACACGGATAATGCAATATTGATAGTGTTACAAGGGTCAGGGACAATCATGATGAATCATATTACCATGGTCCCAGCACATTAAAATGAAATGGTGTTCCCGTTCAGTTGCCCATGTAAAAACCGCCGCAGGGGTCGACAACTCATCTTAAATATGCAACGGTTGGCTTTACAGGAAAATGCCATTAGATTACGGTGAATTCTCTTTATTTTAGCATAGGAGGGGAAAAAAAAGGTTATTCACTGCTATGTATGATAAAGTATTTTCACAAATGAAAATAAATGTATACAAATGTTACTATATTCACTCACACACACAAAGATCAATAAAGGAGTTAACTTTAATCAATAGAAAGCTTAGAGACTTAAGAGCTGGTTTCCTGGGCAGGGGGTAAATTAAACTATTCTATGGGTATAATCTAGAAGTGTCAGTCCTGGTGGCTTTCCTAATACATCTTAAAGTTAGTTCTACTGAACAGAGCTCCGCCAATAAACTGGCCAAGATAGTTCAAAGTTTCTCCCGCCTTAAAATGTCCTGCTTTAGAACAAGGCTTCAGTCTCACTTAGGAGGAGAAAAAAAAATCGGAGGAATCAGTATTTTTTTTAAATTCAACATACAGTATAAGCCTTAAAATTTAAATATTAGTCTGTCCATGACATAAATATACTTTCACAAAGTCAGGGTAGGAATATGGAATATTGAGAGATGTAAAAATGACCAAATTTAAAGTCTGCCATTTTCATTTGGCTTCAGCTGGTTCTTCGAACCCCAGCCCCCCAAAAAAGTATTACAGAATAAAAATTACAATTGGGGGAAAAAAAAAAAAAGATAATAACATGGAAAAAAATAAAAAGGAAGGAAAAGAAAAAAATTCATATTTTACAGACTCGAGACAGGAGAGATGCAATATCACGAGGTAATAAAGGAGAAGAAAACCAAACAGATCTCCACATACACCCAGCAAAATTATCTGACAAAGATATGTTTACCAAACAAATCCACAGGGGGCCAAAATTTAATACAGAAGAGATTTAGGTCAAGGTTATGGAAAAGGAGTTGCTAATGACCTCATATGATTAAAATTGGGGTAGACCTCACGGGAAATAAAGGGTAATCAATACAAACTCCTTTCCATGTGTCGTGCAACCAGTGCGTGTTTCTGTAAAGTGTTACAGTGAAACATGCTGACCGAGCACTAAGCATTTCCCACTGCCTGTGCATTATGAGAGTATGCATTTGGAATATACAAAAGCATGTACAGTCTGGTAAAGCTGGATTCATCTGAATAAGCAGTGCAACCTAAAAAAGAGTTACAGGAGGTTTCTGTCATCACAGGATTTTGAGCAGTGAGGAGGTGGCAGAGGCTTGAAATTCATTACCACAGGCCTACTTTTACTATATATTATTAACACGAACAATTTCACTGACCTGGAATCCCAGCCTGCCGATGAATTAACAACTGCAACAGCATCTTAACAGGACTGTTTCAGCCCTGATGCTGTACAACGTTCTTGCTTCGAGCACTACACCACTGAACGACTGCTAACTAAACAATGCTGTTTGTTACTGTGAGGCTGTCAAAAGTGTATCCAGACAATAAAAATACCTCATGTGCTGTACAGCAAGTAAGATGTACAAAATCCCACACAACGTAACTCTTGGTTTACATAAGCTGAATGTTGAGTGAGATGTATGAGATGTGAGAAATGCAAAAGGGCACAATAAATCACACTGCAACTATAAGAAGAGAAATAATAGAGACTAACTGGTATGTTTATGTTGCACGAGCAAACAACTGACCCTGACCTGCATAGCCAAGAGGCACAGATATGCAATTACATGCAAATAGGAGACACGTCAAAGCAATCAGTGGGAATGAATAAAAATAAAAGAAGCACTTCAAATACTATCTATTTTTATTGACAATCAAAACGATGGTCCAGCACTGCTATTAAGCTGTCTTCTTTTGAACAGGCACTAGGCATTGCCACTTCACCAAAGGGGCCCCTGCTGTTATCAATACTAAAAAATGAAGAGAGATGACAAACTGAAACGGGGCCATTTCTGTTGACAGGCTTCTCTAAAACAGGAAATCCTGACATGCTGTAGAAGCTAACCATCAAGCCAAAAAGACTCCATACTGTGCCAGTGACTAGAAACACTGGCTTTTTCTGGGCAGCTGCTAAAGGAAACAGCAGAGCAGACGATAATCTGTGTGTTCTTGGTGAGATGGAGGAAAAATTGCTGGGGCCAGATTGGATTTCTTGTTACTGAATTCTCATCTGCAATCCTCAGTACCACTTCTCCTACCCCATCTGTGGACAAGTGTCTGATTATTGATGAAAGAAAACAGCTGAGAATGAGAGACGTTTTGGAGTAGGGAGAGAAACAAGCCTCAGGACCTATTTATTCATACTGAAGAATTCATTTTGATCCAGACAGCATCAAGCATCATTTCAGTGAAACTGGCAATAACAGAACTTGATTTTACTAAGTGAATCAGAGCAAATAACTGTGCAATGGCTCTGAAAGGCAGGGTGTGAATACTGAAATAATACCATCTCCGTCCTACAGGCTTTGCGTGTAGGGTCTGTGAACAAACTCATAACACTCTGATGGTATTTAATTCCAGAGAGATTTCAGAGCCTCTTCCATCAAGTTAAAAGTCAGGAATAATGAGGCTTCTACAATCAATGAATACAACTGAAGAGAGAGGGAACAGTACACCACTCACTGTGGGCCCTAACACACATCAGGCACTGTGCCAGTCCCAGCCCCGCCAGCAAATATCTGCTTAAATGGCGACTCTCATCCTGCGCACCGGAAATTCAATTTGTTCCGTAAGCCTGGGATGAAAAAGCAATTATTCACAGTCCCCTCTTTCACAATCTGTTTCTTTAAGATATCTCCCTTCTTCCCCCTACTAACAAATAAACCTCCAGATTAGTGCTGTGTGTGGCTGTTCATAGGGGCAGCCAGTTGAAGCACTAAGATCAGGCCAGCTAAAAAGCCTGTCAATCAGACTGAAAGATGGAGTCAGGTTCAGCAAGAGGAGATATGTACCCCTACGATCCCATCATCCCCATGGGATGTGTGTAAAAGCCACTAGATAATGACTTGATAGTTGGATGTCTCTTTGGAGCGTTGAGGAAAGACGTAAGCACATGTCAGAAGAACACTCCTTTTACACCAATTACACTACACAGAGCGCTCTAAAACCAACCTCCCCCCTACCCTATCTGATCAGTGGGAAGTGCTGTCAAGGGGGCCCACTGAACCGAGGCTCCAATTTACACTTGGGGTATTAGGTGGGACCCTGGCGTGACAGTGCAAAGTACCACGGAGCTGCTTCACATGCTTCCACTTACTTGAACACATCCTGGGACAAGTTGGCAGATGTAGTGGGGCAGAGAGAAGCCCATGTTTGAGTCATAACCTTGTTTCCTTCAAATTTAGCTGGAACAACACCTGTTGATTGAAAAATGTGAAATTGGTTCTTCCCACTGTAATTGGCTCCCTTCGATGTTCAGAGGGGCAGGGACACAAAAGGTCGATAATTGAAAGATGGAGGGGGACAAGAGACAGTGGCGTAACTGTAGCATGAATGAAAAGGAGGGATAAGCTTAAGAAGTTATTCATCTGAGAAGGGCAGTGTGACAGCATCAGCTCCAGAACAGACCTATGGATCTGGTGAAAGCTTAAGGCTGGTCACCCATGATTGCATTTCCCCAACCTCAATACCTTAAATCCCATTCCCAAAAAAAAAAAAAAAACATTGTGAATTTTCTGATATCCAGGGCCCCGCAGAAAAATGGCAGATTTCTAATTTTCCAAAGGCTTGGTTTATTCAACTTTTTCTATATTCTGAAGTTACACAAAGGGACTAGTTAATACTTGGGATGTTCCAGGTGACTAACTTACCTGTTGATAAACGGGAGTGGGGAAAAAAGCTGACTAGTATAAAAGTAAGACAACACTCATACAATTTAATTATTTTCATCTCAAAATTTAACACAACCGAGGGCGCCAGGGTGGCTCAGCGGTTGAGCGGGCGACCACATATGCTGCGTGACAGCGCAGTTCAAGTCCAAACCTAGTCGCCATCTCCCCATCTCTCTCCCGCTTTCCTGTCTCTCTCCAAATCAAATCAAATCAAATAAAGCCACAAAAGGCCCAAGAAAAAAAATTAGATTTAGCACAACTGAATGGATGAGGTAAGATATTGTGCAAATTATGAGTGCATTTAATAGAAGTTTAATAAAAAACTTTTTCCCCTTTAATAACTATATCCTATTTGAGATGTGTGGCACTTTACGTAAGGCATAAATTTGCACTCAAATTAGCTTGCTTGGTGTGCCTATGATTAACAGCGCTAGCACTAGGCGTGTTAGTGTCCACACGCGTTTGCTGAATGTGGTTATGCACTGCTGCAGTCTGGTTATATACACGTATACTCTTGATATTGCCTGTTCATTTTCTAGATCAAAGTATTGCATCACTTTGTGCAACTTACTTTCCATCTTGCATGTTTATAACTTTCAGAGTCAGAAGGGTGCTCTGTCTGCCAGGGCTGCAAATGGCAGGTGGCTGCGTAACAGAACCAACAATGAACTGCTGTTTTACATCAATAAAATATGCAATAAAATTAAATTAAATTCAGTTCATTTGTACATGGTATATAGCACCAATTCACAAAACCAGCTACCTTCATATGATGCATGGAGTGACCAATCAAGAGTATATAAATGAACCACAGCTGATTCCATTACAGAGGGGAGACAAGCCTTTCACCCACTGTCAACAACAAGCAGCCATATGAACTTAAATAAGAAAGCAAAAGCATAATTGCAGCATTTTTGATTATAGCTCATCTTCTCCATAATCAGTCTTCTGATACCATTTCAAAATTTGACACACCGCAGCTGGTGTTGTTGAAACTAATAAGTCTTTTTTTTTTTTAACAGTTTCTTATACTGATGGGATGTGGAGCAGTTTATATATCCCCCAAAAATATCAACCCCATTTTTGTACCATCTTTAGAGCATTAATATTTCCTATACAAGAATTCAAAAGAATATCTACTAATAAGACTGCCTGCTGCATAATTCATCTTGTTGAATTATTTAATTTGTTTAATCGATTTTGAAATGTGCTACAATCTTATTCAAGTGCTTTAGCATATCAACTCTGATTCCAAGCTGTTGAAATCATAGTTGAATATATCAAGTGATCAAAATCATAAGGAATGACCATGGACTTTTACTGTGACTATAGTTCCTCCTTATGAATATCTATTTTTGTGTTACTAGAAAATTATTTTTATACAGATCACACTACCTGTTAAACCTCCAATCCTTAGCGGTGCACAATGCCAAATCACAGCAGCTGTTACATCCTTCATGGTCTGAATTAGAATGATGGCTGTGTAAAATCAAGCAAGATGGCGATGAGGCATTGACACGGTTTTAAAAAGCTAAAATCTTGCTGGTTTGAAAGAAGTTCGAAAATGTTTTAGTACCATGTGTCTGTGGGCTTTTTCTTAGCCAATTATTCGGGCATAAGTGGATGAAGACCAGAGAGCAGGGTCTCTAAATTGGCAAATAGATTTTTTTTGTTGTATTTTGTTGTATTAGAAATGCTGAACACAGATGATCCGGTAACAAAACACAAGTGACAAGACAGTGGAAGAAAATTCCTCAGCCTAAATCAAACAAGCTTTGAATTATTAAGCTGCCACTACTGCACATCTATTTAACATGTACCGGCTACATTTTAGTGTTTAAACAACATGATTCCTAGAGATTTTTTCAAAGCATGTTTTAAACATTTTCAACGTATATTTTCAAAGATTACCGGCACTTTATAAATATGTATTTCACTTCTTGACCACATTAATGGAAATGGGTTTAAGAAGGGTAACAAATTTAAGAAAATACTATAAAGATTAATGTATGAAAATGTGTCCTTTTTAATCATTTTTCCAGTACAAAACAATCCACAGATGTATTTCTTCAGGCTTTCCCAAGACCAGGAATAAGAGATCCGCATTAGTAACACGAGCACGTGGCTAAGTAACATTACACCACATCTATTTCTTGACCTGTGTCAAAGATGGTTAAACTGATGCTCATTTAAACAAACATCGGTAAGACTGTACAATACTTGGATAACACACCAGTAGTGACAGCTAGCTATAGTAACAAATCCCCAGGCATCTGCAGAATTTACAGGAAGCCACTTGTGACCTTGTCTTTTTCGTTATCAGCTAACGCTCATTAAACCTGCCACCTCCCAGCATGTTGTCATGTCCCACCCATTGTTCCATCACAAGGCATGTATTTTAAAAAACGCCAGCATATCACACTATAGCCGAACATACAGGCTTCCAAGCAGCAAGTGATGCTTGAATGGAGTCATTAATTTTATGGAAAAGCAGTGGTTCTCTCCAACTTTTTTTATTTCTTTATCTAAGAGTCAAACTGTTCAGTCAGAAAGCACTTTGTCACAAAAGCAGAGCAATTACAATTTTAAGCAATTTTGAGCACTTTATCCAAATTCTGAGCACCTTTTAAACTTTGAAAACACCCCAATAAAATTATAGTATTTTCAAGGGTGAAGAATGTGGTGTACTGCTACACATGTTCTGATCAAAATAGATTTTTTTTTTATTTAAAAAAAAAACAAAAAAAAAAACAAGCTTACCAGAAGTCGCTGGTGGTCAACTACCACTGGAGGATGGGGAGGGTCTGGTTGTGGCTCTTCCTCTGTCCTTTCAGCAGACTCCTTCAACTGTTCTGATGAGCTGCTGTTGAATGTCCCCACTTTGAAGCCATCAATGACAGGACAAATGGACAAATGCAAAAATTACCAAAAAGAAATATTAAAGATTTAAGTAATTGCAATCATATGGAACCAAATAACCAAGGCAAGTGAACTAAATTGGTGTACAGTTTTGCTCTTCTCATGAAACCCTCAAAGAAAAAAAAATGTAAAATGCCATGGCTAAAAAAAAAAATCATCTGAAGATACTATCAGCTGCAAAGTGTACATCTGGCCTCTTTCCTTCCCATCTATTAGAATGTCCAAGACACACTTTTATGGAGAAAAAAAAGGGCATGGCTCAGCCTTTAATGAGATGAGGGTGGAGTAGCTCAGCTTTTCTGTTGGTTAAGGAGCCACAGTTTGTGTTCTGTTGTCTGATCATGTCATACTCTGATGGCTTCTTCATATTTTATCACCGCCATTACCTTAGCCTTCCAGCTGGCCTCATCATAAGCCAAACCACAGGCCCATAATCAAACACACAAACTTATTGCTCATCTCTGACTCGAACACAACACCCCAGTAGAAAGGGCATACGGTTTCATGGCAAAGAAACTAAATATATGGGAGGAAAGGAAAGCCAGCCAGCCACTACTGAAAATCTTTGACAAAACATCTAAGGATGCATATCAGGAGGTGTAGCATCTCCACATAACTTTCAAGCAACTGGCATTTTGCTATGAAATACATCCAAGCCAGGGACAGCACTTTTAAAAGGTAATGCTACTTATGTTGCATTATAGATAATATCAATAAATAAATTAATTAATTAAATAATAATCAAAACTAATCAAAATTAATTTGTGGGCAACACATTGGCTGAATGTCTAAACAGTCAAAGATGTTCGTTAACACTGCATAACAACACTAAGGATTTAAAAATTAGCAAGTCAAACTGAGAGATCAGAACAAGTAGCGTTGACACTGCACCTTTCACTTTTTAATTCATTACATATATCTGTATTTTGAAAGAGTGAGAAAGCATTAATAATCACCACAGTGTACTGAAAGAGCAAGCAAAAGCTCTACATTTGTGTTAAACAACACTGATGCTGGAACTTAACTCCAAGTCTGGTATCATACCTTCTTTGTTAGGCTCTTGGTCAACAGTTTCCATTACTGCTATTCCATCCTGAGGATGCTGCTCCTGAGTTGGTTTGCTCTCATTTTTGTCTTTGTGCTCATCCTGTTCAGCCCTGTTAGAGCCCTCAGCCGTGCTCTGAGGAGTCCTTGTCTCTGTCTCACTGCTCCTCTTGAGGCTCTGCAAGTCAAGGCTGTCCATTGACTCATTTCCATTCACACAGTCTACTTGTGAAACCAGAAGAACCTCTGTGTGCTTAGGCTGGACCTCAGGATCTGAAGATGCTGACAGTTCAATCAAAGACTCAAAGTCAGCCTGGCTGGCCTCGCTATCTCCATCTGCATTGGGCAAAGAACTATCACCAAGGCAATCTGGCTCAGTGTGTTTTCCCGTGATCTCAGACTCTGCCTCTTTAGCTGCAGGTTCCTCCACCTTAGGTGTTAGCGCTTCACTGACTTCATTGGCATCTGTAGGTTTAATGGGAGCTGCAACAGGGGGTTCATTGGAGCTCTCTTCTTCTGTGGAGGGGGCGTTTGGATGGTGGCCATTGGGCTGGGGACCTGTAATATCACAAGATGATTCCTCATCCTGTGTCAAACATGAGTCACTAGGCCCTGCCGCTTCCACTTCTGCCTCAGGCTCCTCCTCTTCCTCCTCTGTTCCTTTTTTGTAGCTCTTCTTTTTCCGTATGATGCCCCGCCCCCAAGATGGCCGCCTGCGAATCTTCCGCTTTATATGATCTATGAGGAAAAAAGGAAAGAAAAAAGACATTAACTATTAACTATTTTAACAGAAGTACTGCATTCACAAGAACGGGACATCTGGACAGGTAACCCAAAACAACACACAACACCACCACACATGACTAAAGTTTAAAAAATATGCGAAACTACCTTGCTTCTTTTAAAAATACTGAAGATAATTTAAAAAACCATGTACATGTCTCCTTCCTCAGACAGTGCCATAGCATATCTTGCAAGTTGACTGCATTTAAATCTGGACATTTGGCCTTCCTCAAAGGGTAATAAGCAGCGGGTGATATAGATCACAGAGAGGAGGCAGACAGAGACAGCGGTCCTGCTATATCATGGATGTTAGACACTAATGACAACAGATGGTGCTTGGAGTTTTGAGAGGAAAGCACAAACCAAAGCCTGATCTTTGAATGTGCAGTTAAAGTGTCACAGCAAGCCAACAAGAATGCTAAATGCAGTAAAACTTCAAGGCATTCGCCTTCATTTGCTGCTTTTTCAGAGCAGACACAAACCACAGCAACAAAGTCGGAGTGAAGGGCAGATAAAGAAAAACTGTGAGAGAAAAAACACATAGGGGCCCATCACAAGTCAGCTTCCTTAGTCATTACCATAACTGTTCGTAATATTTTTTTAAAAAAAGAAGAAAAAATCAGTTCAGTTCTCTCCAGCAACTAAACAACCTCCTCACAAAATTATTATTCATGTTGTGGGGACCTACATCTGCTTACACAACCTCACTCCACATTATAGGTACTTGCTTATGGATAGAAACAAAAACATGGCTAGGATAAGGTTAAGGTTAGTTACGGTTAATGTCTCCAGGTTAAATGCAAGTCCATGTAATGTCCTCTAAAATCATAAATACACGACCGCAGGTCTACATGAGCTAAGCTGTGATTCGGACCATTAGCTCAAAGTGGACCCTTTAATATTCATAAAGTACTAGGCCTTATAAATCTGTGAAGGACCAATGGATAATCTAAATCGCCCAAATTGGGATCTTATGCAGAATCAATAACATATGTAAGCTTGGTTCTCAAAGGACTTAAGGATCAGAGCTCCTTAAAATTATTAGGCAGAGATCACACTGTACTGCGCACACTGAGTAAAGCTTTTTGCCTCAATACTCCACTCCCCATAAAGATTTGAAAAGGCACACTCTGAAAGGAAATCAGGATATACCTGCATACTGCCTGTCAAATTTCAAATCTTAAATTCCTCTCTCCCCTCCAATGCTTTTAGCCAGGTTTAATGTTTCCACTCCAAATGTGAGATGTGATTATGCACACTGTATATGTACTTTATGTAAAGTACTTGTCCACAATGAAGACAGAAGAGCAATGAAAACTATTGCACCAACTGAAAGCTATATTTGGTCTCCCAGAAATAGACAACACAAAGAGGATAATTAGTCAACCAGTGCTTGCTGACGGGCCTCATCTTTGGTAATGGTGTTCTCTAGTGACCCTCTTAATGACCAGTCACGAAACTGCTGTCAGCCACAACCAGCACAATAGACAGCTTGGAAGGGAATAAAGCACACTTGATGCCAGATAATGTATTGCAATTATAGCAACATACAGCTATTTACACAAGATCATGCACTGGCTGTGTTTAGAACTCTATAGCCTTTTGTATGCATTTTCAAGGATTTTAATCACATACATATACCTTACAAAAACAAGGTATGATTCGACATCTGGAGGCCTGAAGCAATAAAGCATCCAGCATTATAATTTTATCTAGACCTCCTCTGTGGCATCACTTTACATTATTATCTTTCTCCTGTCAGTAACAAGTAAATTCTCCTGTTACACCTGAAGAATATGAAGTGAAATCCATCTGTCCCTGGCTATTTAAACTCACACTGGTATCCACTTAAGTGCTGCCTTCAATTCTTAAATTTTTTACTGCATTCACCATGTATTAAGTATCCAACCTCTAGGCATGCTAGGTATGCCATCACACTGGGGGACTAATCCCATTCAAAATCCAGAGCCACAAGCATTTTTCATGCACAGTAAGAGCAGACCTTCTGATCTTATACAAAAATACTCCAAAAGTAAGTAGACAGATTGCTATTTAAGACACTTCAATTTAGGAGATGAAATGGGCACCTTTCCCTTCAGTGGAGGACACCAGAACTTTGAGCCAGAGATCCCCCCTTACTGCCATAAAACTGCACTGTGCCATCATGCCCACAGTTTTCCATAAAGTCCCTCTCTCAAGCAGGTACAGGGGCTGCAGTCTGAGCTAGTTTTAAGGTGGGATGCAGCTTTCATTTTTGGTTCTTCCTGATCTGATCTGAAAAGAGATGACAGCTGGAGGATATGCTATGAAGCAGGCAGATAGTTCCATTCTTCAGGCATGACTGGCACTTGGAATAGTTTCTTTGTTATAAATGGAAGACCATGGAAGGAGAAAGACAGTAACAAAGAAGAAGGAAATCCAGAAAAGAATTGTAGATATTTCACATTAGAAACATCACAGCAATAGTGTTTCTTGGTGTGTGTGTGTGTGTGTGTGTTTTTCTCTTCTAGTTATAATGCTCGGGTTTGACCACCACTTTAAACCTTCATAATATACAACCCCAATTCTGAAAAGCTGTGATGATGTGTAAAATGTAAATAAACCACAATGCAGTGAATTACAAATCTCATAACCCCATTTTTTATTCATGACATAACAGAAAACTTATCAAATGTCCAACAAAAGGTTGGAAAAGTAAGTGGTACTAAAGAGATACAGCAGGAAGAATTTCTTGCAGATAACTAGGCCAACTGGCAACAGGTCAGTAACATGATTCGGTATATATCTGCAGGCCCCAATTAAAAACAGGCATGATTCTGGGCACCAGTTTAGCTCACAGGTTTGAGCAGGTGACTCATTTACTGTAAAGCTAATGCAAAGACTCAGGTTTGAATCCACCCTGAGGCTATTCACTGTGCATATTTCCCCTAACATTCCTCTCTTCCCTCCACTGTCCTATCAAAATAAAAGACTAAAAATCCCAAAAATATATATTTTTCAAAAAGTGCTTATGGAACTGGCAATTTGCATATCTAGAAAGGCACCATGCTGAAAGGTGTATGTAGGTTTTTGAGCAACATATCCTCCCATCCAGATGATGCCTCTCTCAACGAAGGCCTTGCATATTTCAGCAAGACCAAATACTGCCTCTATTCCAAGAGCATGGCATCATAGTAGAAGAGTCCAGGTGCCGGACTGGGCTCTCTGCATTCAAGACCATTCACTAGTTGACAGTATTTGGCACATCATGAAAAAAAGTATGCTAAAAATGACACAGGACTGTTAAGCAGACATGATCCTATATCAGACCAGACAACATTCCTCTCCCAAAAGTCCAGCAACTAGTTTCCTCGGTTCCCAGGCTGTTGTTAAAAGAAGAAGGTGATGTTACACCATGGCCCAGTCTCAATGTTTTTGAGATTTGTTGCTGCCATAAATTTAAAAACTTATATTTTTCTTAAACTGGTACATTTTCTCAGTTAAAAACATTTGATGTGTTTTTCTGTGTTCTATTGTGAATCAAATATGAGTTTATTTACATTTTACACAGCTTCCAAACGCTTCCGAAATTGGGTTTGTGGATTCAACTTGCCAAGCCCAGCGATTAGTCACAGCATGGCTCAGTTCAATTTCTGCTGAGAAAATATTGCTTCCCTACCTTAAGTTTTAAATTTGTGTGTGTGTATCTCTGTGTGCATTTTAAACAGAGCTTCTTCTTCAACAAAATTAACATTAAAAAACAAAACAAAGTGGATAATTTTCTGCTGATCCTTCATTTCCCTGGATGTATACTTCCCACCGTCTTTGTCCACCATCACACAAACCAAAACAAACAAACAACCAAAAGTTCAGTGCAAGAGTTCTTACTACGGTCAGCTATCACCACTCAAGATATGAAGAGAAGAGAAGGTGAGTCAGAATAGCAGCAAATGACTCGTCATTGTGAGCTCTTAAATAATGCATGAAAATTGTTAGAGCATGAAGAGCCAACCACAGAGGGGAGATATGCTGATGGGGGCGGGAAGACGGGAGGGGAAAAAAGAACCAGAGCACTAATAATTAAAAGTGTCTAGCCCATCCACAGTTTATGTATGTGTGCCCATGCACGCACGCACGCACATACACACAGGTTTTGAAAGCAGAAGCCCCAGGAGACTGCTAGCCAAGCTGCCATGCAAGCAAATATTAAATAAATAAATCAGTTCAATGACACCAATTGAAAAATCAGCAGCATACTCTGGTAATGCCTTTGGGAAGGATTCTGAATCAATGTTTCTGATACACTGTAATTGGATCACCACTCTTAAGTCACATCCAAACCCCTTTCAGACTTCCTTAATCAGATGTCATCTGAATTATAAACCTTATAAAAAATGGACACAGCTTCCGGGTCTGCAAAGTGAAACAATGCTGAAGTCCTTTAAACCGGCACTTCTGCCACCATGTGAACTGATTCCAGGTGCCATACAATCAGGTGACTGATTCCAAAAAGAAATTCAGCTATATAGAAATCTACTAGAAAATGACCATGATGCTCACTTGACGTGTCATCTCAGTAAATACTTACTTGATGGGTCTACGGTTTCACTTGCTAGTTTTAAGTCTCATATTATGTACACAATGTTCATTTTGTTAATAATGACCCCAGACAGAGTCAAAAGGGATGAAAAAAGGGGGGATGCTTTCGAGTGTGCACTCATTCCACAGTTTCTCAGTCAAAGTCACCCCTCGTTCATCGTGTCTGGTTTCAAAACACTAAGCTGGCCATGGTCCAAATGCTCAACTCAAAGCTTAGAGACATGACTTCACAAGTCAATGGGCTGCTGTCTCTGCCGTTTATCTTTTTATATTCAGCCTATAATGTGGATGTGTCTGCTTTAATGTCTGATTGAGCACCCTGCTCAGTTTACTTTAAAAGTTCTGACAGCAATCTTACTAGTTCAGACCTAGTAACATTTACTGGGTTTTTAGCACAATAGACCCAGTAAATACCCCAAAGTCTTGTCATTATTGTCCAGATTCATAGTTTATAGTCTCTCTGAAGCACCACATGCCATTAGCATTATGAAATGTGGTGTATGTATGCTATTCATTAGTGTTACTCTCTTGCGATACACAAGCCCATAAAATTTATCCTCCACAAAGAGATTGCATATGCTAGGTATATGGATCCAGTGCCACGTTATCAGTGCTAAGTCATATCTACTGAATACCTTTAAGCTAGTGAAGCAAAATCAAGGTAATCAATCCATTTGACTACTGTTTAATTCTTAATCAGTTCTTGGCCTACATAATGTAAAACCCATTGGGCTGATTAATGTCAAGTTTTAAGGAAAGAAGAAGAAAAGCTCTTTAAATCAAATGTTAAACATTTTAGGAAAATAATGTCGTTGTGTCTTTGCTGCTAAATCTTAAGATGAGCAATCTAAAACCACTCAAGTCCTTGTGATCAACAGCAAACACAGCTCAGTATTATTGGACACATAGATACAAGATACACCACTGTTCACAGTTTAGACATGGGCCTGCTTTCTATGCTGTACTACACTTGATTTGTATCAAAACTAACATACTAAAAAATATTCTGCTGTTTCATAGGGTCTTCTGTGCTTGATGACTACTTTGTTTACAAAATTTCATTGTCTTATCTGTTAGGACAAGTAACTTTTGATTCTCCAGTAACTGCTGAGCTGCAAGCAAACAAACAAAAATCTACAAACAGCCAAAAATTAATCTCACTTCCTCAGCGCAACAATGACAAAGCAGAGCAATGTGAACTTTAAAAAAAAAAAAAAAGAGGAATTACAACCATAAAGCTCTCACTACTGATCTAAGATATCCCAGATATGGGTCATTACTTTCACTGATGTAAAGGACAATTTAGATGCTACAATTACTGAGTTTAAAAGCTACAATCATGACACATAGCATAATTAAATACCATCAACTGGTGAGCACTTCTCAGAATAACATCAGTTGAACAGACATAAAACTAAACTGTGGCAGACAATGCATATAAAAATGAGTCACCAGTCTGCTCTCATTTGATCCACAAAATCCACTTTGCCATTAGGTCATTAGTTCAGAAAAACAGCCAAGAGGCTGCTAATGTCTGTACTTGGCCCAATATATTTTTATTCTTAACTAGGTCTTTTTTTTAATGTGAGAGACAGCCTTTAACACACTAAACACTCATCTTAATGACCAAAATTAATGATTGATTTGCAAGTGGTACCACTATTATAAGCACTGCCGCCTTTTTAATTAGATGTACATTTCACAAACAGTTTGAGGCCCTGTCGAAATCATCAATAAATTTCATGTCCATTAATTTTTGAGTAGCACTGGTCTCAGAATTTTCCTGGTCCATTTCACACAAACATGGTCCTCTCCTAACCTGGACAGATGCACTGTTGTTTACTAACCCATTTACCTGCTTCCTGCTCAATGTCTGTGCACTATTTAAGTGTGTGTGTGTGTGTGTGTGTGTGTGTGTGTGTGGTGTGTGTGTGTGTGTGTGTGTGTGTGTCAAAGGGTGTGGAGTGTGTGTTTCCATGGCAATGAACAAAATTTTCCTTGCCTAGAGAGAAAGCTTGCTCTGTAATTTTATTCTATGAATTTGCATGTGGGACAGCAGGCCAAAACAGCGGTGCATTCATGCAGGGAAATATATTACAAAATTATGGGACTAAGGGAAAACAAGCTTCTGAGAAAATATGTGAATATACAGATGGTTTTGTTTCTGTGTTTACATGTGTTATTTAATAACCACGTAGGATTTGTGTGCGTGTTAGTCACAGCAGAATCCAACTAAGTCAAGCTATTGAATGTAAGGTCAATTTACTCCGGTTCTCGAGAAATGAAGACAAGACACTCTATATAATATTAGACTTCCAGATTTAAGAGATTACAAAACCCAATGAGAATATAAGAGTCTGATTCTGGCATTATATGAATATACTGTGAAAAGGCAAATTACTACTAGTAAATTTTATGACTTACATACAGCATAGGCTACTCACAAAATTTACAGATGCATTCCTATTACTTAGGATGAGTTATTTCCAGACTTTGTGCAAATACGGCCCTCCAAAAAGAACTTTAAAAGAAAAGAACCACGCCAGGAATGGCTCAGCTTCCAGCTCAGCTTTTTGTCATCCCGGGTCAGCCAGAATCGACTGAAGTTGGGGCCTCAGTTGAGTAACATTAAACAAACTGCTCTGATCACCCAAGACAGCCGGAGAGGAGCTCGAAGTTGAGAGCTATGACCTATACATAAAATAAGCAAACTCCTGAGACATTTACAAGATTTTTTTTTTCCACATATGCTGTGAAAGTAAACAGTAAAGAACATGCCACTTAAAGTCTACAGATTATATACTTAAAGGGAAATTATTTCATTTTAGCCCTTAATATTATTCCCAGGTGTACTTTTAAGCATATTCTAATAGTTTTAATGTCACCATCTCTTTTCCAACAAAAGCATCATTGTAATTCATATGAGGGAAAGCACGACTATTTTGGCTACACTGCTCTAAACTGTAGCAACAAGCACTTATTCTTGAAAACTGTATTTTCCCAGCTGTATCCCTCTCTGGGGACTTCAGCCATTTCTAAATCACTCAGCTGAGTAGTAATTAAAGTAATACAAAAGCTGCATATCCCCTGCCCTGACTGCAGAACAAACTCCAGTTCAATGCTTCCTGATAACTTAAACTAAATTAATGAATTAAATGTTGTTTTTACAAAGGTGAACATAAAAAGAAAGAAAACCATGCTAGGAAATGTCAGAAACTCAAGTCAAGAGAAGCTCCCTTTAAAAGGTTATTTAGAATTCAAATCATGAGGATGTGTAAGTAAAAAAATTTTTAATATGATGCCAGTGGGGGCGAACAGCAAATGAAAAATGCTCTGTATAGAATACATTAGGTACAGACATGATACACACAGGTGCAGCTTGCACCAATTATTCATCCTTAAGGAAATGAACAAAAAGATCAAAATAATTTGGTATGTCCCTCATTGGTTCATCGATGCGGATATAATTTTTACTCACTCAAATTAATGTAAGGCTGCTGCCCCCGCGACCCGGCCCTGGATAAGTGGAAGAAAATGGATGGATGGATGAAAATTAATGTATGCGATAAACTGACTTATAACTCTCAAATGCCTCAAGGCCATTTAAGCTCAGCCTTATACAAACACTGATTGATGCCAGCCTTAGACAGACTTTCATTTCCTTTAGCTATCCATCACCTTTACATTACATTACATTACAGCTGTAGTGATATTGAGTCACAAAGGAACTCATTCACAAAAGCATTTTAACCACAATGGTTTTAAATAAGTGAGTGTTTTTAAAGTTTCCCTTCATTTTTTGGGTTGTAAGCCATGATGTGAAAAATGTAACTGAGCAGCAGCACGTACCACAATTGTTTGGTGGGTTTGAAGTATCAGACAAGAGAATGACTGAAGAGAAAACAGGAGACAACATGTACAACGCTGCGGGAGACAAAAGAGGAAGTCCATCGTGGGACGCACGGCCTCAGGGTCTCCAAGTCATGAAAGGAAGACGGCTGTTAGTTTATCAACTGATGTGACACTTTGCAGTGACATTAATGAAATGTCTGGATCAATAAATCATCCCCTCCTTGCTTTTTGAAATTAAGGAGATCAGTCACTTCCCTCTATTGCTGTGTCACTACCTTCCCATTCCCTACATTCACCCACCCCCCACCTCCAGCCACAATGCTTGGTTCAAAAGACTACTTCAACATTTTAGAAAATAAAACTATTTTATTGCCAACAGCCTCATGAGAAGATTTATACCCCTTTCTGAGCTTTAAACAAAGCAACAGCAAATCATAGCTTAGCACAAAGAAGTACACAGGTAGCCTGGCTCTACCAATGAGAAACCTCTGCTGTTTTGCCCAATTAATACTACACTGACAGTTTCTTCCTCTTTACACAATTCATACACAATCAAATGTGTGCAAGCTTCCTCTGTTGCCATTGTTTTGGCTAAGGTAGTAACCCAAGGGAGTCTCCTGGCAAGGTCAGTGATGGTAAGGGTCAGTAGAGATACTTGAAGTGCAGCAAACTGATTCTGTTAAGTCATAATAGAAAACAAACACACACACACACACACACACACACACTCCATTTGGAAGTTTTGTCACGGAAGACAAGTGTCACTGTAAACAAAAAGCACTTACTTTAATGGGTAAACCAAAAAATTTGCAGATACAAAAATACCACAAATTAAACATGCATATTTCAAACCCAATAAAATGTCTACATGATTCATCAAATTTTCATTTCAATTACCTTTTTGCATTCACTCTTGCAGCTATGCTCTTAATGAGTTCTTGTATTATAAATCAAGCACACCACTTTTTTTTTTCTTTTCTTTTTTTGCCCCTCCCTGAAATCTTGGAATCACTCGCTGTTTGTTCTGGTTCGGCCAAGACGCCTCAAAGACAGCCTTCGATCCTCAAGAGCTACAGAGAAAAACAAACTCACAGGGTTTCTATAAGTGGACCCATGGAAGGATTATTAACAACTGCCTGTAGCTGCTTTTGTCTCTTGATTGCTCTGGGTTTCTCACCCAGTCTGCTTTCATTTGGGACAGTTGGATGTTTAGCTCTGGTTTGCTGCTGCTCTCCCTGTGGCTACCATGCATGTCCACTGTTGCCTGGGGTTCTCTTCACCCCTCCTTGCACCCGCAAACTTACCACCAGTTGGCCACCGGTTAGTCTGAGCCTTAAACTACCTGCTGGACGACCCTGTGTTGCAACACTCTCAGCTCTTTTTGCCCCCAGTCTTTTATTTGTTTTCATTTTAATTGTATTTAAAGATTAATAAACCCCCCAGTGAAAAGACATACTTTAAGCTCAGTAACAGTATGATGGATAAATGAACAAAATAATCTCACTGATATTATAGTATTCACTTAAAATAAAATAATTGCAATCATGATTTTTTTTTTTTATATATATGTATTCAAACAGCCTTACAATAAAGTTTAACGTGCAAATAAGTTCTGTTATGCCAAACTGTGCCACCCAGTTTGAAGGCTGGACTTTGTATTGACTGCACATCAGTAGTACAACAAAAGAGGAAATACAGTCACAAGAAAGAAGAACTGAGAACATAATTCAGTTAGAGCATCAATCTTTTCCTGTCCTTCTCCTCTCTGCTGCTCAGTAAATGGCCAGTGGGATAACAGCGCCTGTGGTGCCCTCTTCACAGAAGACAGATATGCCCTCACGCACCAGCAGCTCCAAGAACTATTGAAGATGTCAGCCTTACGCACACATGCACATACAAAGCAGGTCATGAAAGCCTTCTGGGAAAAAAGGTCTGTCGCCTGCAGCAATAACATGCATACACACATGTTGTAAGTCAGGAGTGGGAGGGGGTAAAGAGATCTGCACCAGTTGACTCATTCTGACTGATATGTGAATAATAGCACTCCTCTTGGAGAGAATAAAGTATGAGCTTGCACCTGGCAGAAGCCTTCTGGCAAGAGTGGCAATGTTCAACAGCCGGCTATAGTGTAAAATATAATGCTGGAGTTAAATACCGTGAAGAAAACGAGAGCACTATAGCCTCCTGAGGTCTGTGTTGGAGCACGAGATTGATACCAGAAACATAATGTACAATTTAAGTTTTACTGTATTTATTGTCTGTAAACACCGTCGACAGTTTCGCTGCATGCTGAAATGGTGACACCCCGCAAACGTGCCAGAGTTGTATTAGTTTCATGACTAAATTAAAATAATTTCTCATATAACCCAAAGGTCTTACATGAAAATTATTTGTTAGATTACTCCTGGATATAATGCCACAGCTAGGCCTACTTTCATTGCACTGACCATCTGACAAAAGCCAAGATCAGGAGGCACTTCACATTCACAGTGAGGGATAGCCACTGCACTCTGTTGAAACTCTTACACATGCTAAATTGATTAGATTAGATACCAATTAGATACCCTGTGAGTCTGCTAACAGATTCTGGTTGTCACAGCTGTATGATAATAGGACTCGGCAGAAAGGAGTATTAAATTAACTGATGTTTACACTGAGATTCTTTCCCTCTGCACAGACACCTTTCTGTGTGGCTTTTTCCTTTGACAATTCAATAATGATTTATAAGCTTAATTCCATCTGAATCCAGGAAATCACCATAATATATGAGACGTGACTACAAATTCTTGCCACATATTGGACAGTACTATGTTACTGTTACGACAGGATGCTTTCATGAGGTGTTTTAAGTGCATAAAGGGAAAGCACAGATATTTTTTTTTTTTAGCCTGTTGCAACGTGGTTGCCAGGCAACCTGATGGCATCATTATTTATAATAGAAAACTGACATTTTGTGCATATATGATAGAATCTATTGTTGTGAATTAAAATTATACTTATATGAGTTGTTGTAGGTGCATAAATGCTAAAAACAAGCGATTTTAGCCTGTTGCTAAGTGGCTGCTGGGCAAAATGATGTCAAACTTTCAGCTGCAGATAAGAAGATTCAGAGGGCCTAAGATATACCTGTGTGCCAAATTTGGCTGCTGAACTCCTGATGGTCTACAAGGAGTTTGCGGGCAAAGCAACAAACACACAGATATATTTTGTGTATTATGGTAAGATGCTGTGCTCACAAATAAGAGATTTAATATTAGCTTCTTCATTGGAAATAAGCATTTTGAATTTTTGTGCAGATATCAAATTTGAGCTGCACAATGGATAACCATCGCCCATCAGCTGAAAATGAAAATTTAAAAAAAAAATTTTTTTAAAGGGATATAGGTTCACCTGTATAGAAAAGTTGTCTAACTAAAGGCAGCTTTCCCTGAGTGTCCAAAGGAGACTTAAACTACCCCGTGGTGGAGTTAGTTTAAGACATGGCTATAGCTAGAGCTATAACAGATTGTTCTTTCTTTGTCTGATTCAACAATTTAGTTGGTAGCCCAAGTGCCCCAGACAGAGGTTGGATAGTTGCATGTACTGGGAGGGCAATTTGTCTACACACACTTGTTAAAGTGATCCAGATTAATGTTTACTAGAAACAAGTTTTTACCTGTATTCATCACTTTATTCCCTTTCATGTTAGCAGCTGTTTCAAGTTAGAAGCTTTTTAAGGCAGAGGTTTACCCACACTTGACTTCATATCAGTTTTCAAAGACAGTCACCAGATATTACATGTTGTAGAAACAAATGCTTAATTCAAATTGGGATACTGATTTTTGTTTATGCCAGAGAGATGGTAATTAAACTTCATCTCAAAATGTGCAACAGTTAAACCCACAACACCCCAGAAGTAAAGTGGTATCAGGTATTGGTGATCTCACAGGGGATGTTAGAATGATCGGACTATTGAGAAGATCGGCCAACCCTTAACGAGTGACACAATTTCCACAAATTTGCATCTGTACACCTACACTATGTATCTGACATAAAGCAATCACAATGTAATTGGAGGGTTTTAACCCACGAATAAAACAGGCTTTAAAAAAAAAAGAGCTGAATGGAATATCCCCAGCACTGCAATATATTTTTTTCTATTTTACCCTTTTCTTTTAACTACTTTCGTTAACTGGTGTTTTATTTCTCCAATCACCAGAAAATACATAGACTTCTGCAAAATAGAGTAGAAGAATTATTGCCTCCCCTCACAGGCAATTTCACATTGGATTTAAGTGGACATCTAGCTTAAATTTTTCTGAACCCCTTAAATTAAAGCTACAAAACGACACATCTATCAAATTTTGATTGCTTCATTTTCAAGTACTTTGGCGGTGGTGATGAAGAAGGTACTGAAGCAAAGTTATGAAAAATTGTGTCCCTGTCCAAATACTTGTGGATACATAAGGATACATACATCAAAATAGGAATAGCTCAAGGTCTGTGAATAGACCAATTTACAGTCACTTGTCCCTGAAACAGACTTCAAAATGCAATGATGAACGCCACAATAGAAAGACAACTTGCTCATAAAACAATTTAAAGTCCTTTATGAACAAAACTGCAATGGTACTAATTAATTGTACATTAAAATGAAATGGGAAAGAGAACTGAACCTTTACTGTCAGAGTGACTGGCATTTCATGTGTAAGATACAATGTTTAACTAGCTCTAAAAGACAGAATCTGGATGGAAAAGTCTAATCCATTTTCTTTACTACACTGCACAACCAAATGACAATCACTCACATATGATTGATCATATAAAAAACTACAACCATTTTGGGGATCAAGTTATTTTAATTTTAAAGGCCATATTTGGTTGTGATATCACCAGAGGACCGCAGGGTGGTTTTTATGGTACTGATAACTACTGGCACGATTTGAAGGAAGGACATACATCTCTTCAAAACTTTGACTACTGCGAGCCCATAACAAGGAGCTAGGATAAAATGTGATCCTCCAAGGAGAGATCGGTGGCTGGATGTAGTCAAAGAAATACACTCCATGGAAAAATGGGCAAAATCATGATATTTGTCATGTTAGCATTTTATGAAGCAAGGAACCATTAGCAACCAACATGCCATAGATATGAGGGCTTGACAGATAATTAATTAAGTGCACTTGTCTCTTGACATATCTTAGAGATTTTTTTTTTTGGAAAGGGGAAGGTATGTGGGAGAGGGGAAAAAATGCATCTGATCTCTGGGTTTAATGGAGATATGGTGATTAGCCTGGATGTGGCTCTAGGAATAAGCTGATGTAATTAAAAACCTTGTCAGTGCACATTTCTATTCTTATGGTGGTCTGATGTGACTCAGCTCTTAAAGAGTCCCCAGAGATGTGAGCATGGATAGGTGAGTTCATATGAAGAAAAGTCAGTCTTCACCAAAGAGATTAGCTTATCCATTCTGGGAAGGGAAAGATGTGCCAGTATCTGTCCTAATAACCAGTAAAGCCAAAGGATTAAAGCTACTCAAGTAAAAATTTGTAAAGCATATGTAAACAAAATACACCATAAAAACTTGAGAGATTGGTTGTTAGCGTAGTGTCCAAACCAAGCCAAAATCCACACATTTGTTAACAGATGTTAGCGGGAAACAGACATTAGCTCACATTCTGTAAAGCTGAGTTTTAATACTGTATAAAGTTCAAAAGACAATTTAGCCTCATCAACAAATCCATAAGTCATTTCAACTAATCAAGAACTAATGCATCATGTTTGTCCAATTGTTCCAGTCAATTACAACTTATCAGAACCGGGCAGAGAGAGAGAGAATTCACCCCATTAGGCTGCTTGACGTTTTACTAGCTTCTGATGTTTACTGAAATTCACTAATCGACTGCACTATGGTAAAAACAATGAGAGTAAAAGCCCAGGAGGCCTTGTATAATTTTCTGTCTGTAGTACAGACTAAATGCTGGAATGCCATGCTGCTCTCTAATGTTAGAGAGAGACCGAGTTAAAAAAAAAAAAAAAAGGAGAACCCCTTTATCACAGAAGGCACAGCTCTAGATCCACTTTAATTGGAATGGCAGGCAAGCCAATCCTTTGTGAAAATCCAAACCTGTCTATTACCAACAGAAGCTCAGGAATGATGGAAGATATTCCTAGAAAGAAAACAAACTATGAAAACAAAGAGTGTGTCATTTGAGGTTCAGTCATTTGATAAAGCGGTCTATCAGCAGAAATGTCACTGTTTATGTGCTGTATGAAAGCCGTTAGGCTCAACAAAGCTCTACAAAGAACAAAAAAAAAGAGCACAAAAATAATTATTAAAAAAAAAATGAATAAAAACACTGTGCATAATGGACACCTACGCATTGGCAGTATTTTACATACTCGCCCTTGCCCTAATCTGTCTGTACAACACTAAACCCAGTCTATGAAAAGCCATTAACCATATATCATAATAGGGAATTATCAGCATTACAACACTTTCTAGCATTCAAAAGCCTCCCGCCCTCACTCACTCGTATACTTTCTCCCTTTCTAGCATCCTTAGGCAACACAGCTTGTAGTCAGTGGGCATGCACAGAGACACTGAGCACCGATGCTCAATCATTCTAGTGCAACTCTCCAAGCTCATTTCTTTCAGGCAGAAATGTAAGCTGTTTACAATAATATATATGGTTATCTGCATGGCACAGAAATAAAAAACAGACATTAAAATCCCGTGAAGAGGATCATCACCCAAACCTTTAAATTGTGCACACTTAGCATGTGGCAACATCTATGCATGGCAATACACTGGGAGTGGAAAGATCCACATACACAGAATGAATCTTCAAACACACTAACTAGTGCAGATGACAGTGATGTCAGCTCATCTGCACCCCAAAACAATAAATTGAAGCAAGAGGCATCACAGATGATTTTACATTCATTTCACGCTTGGTGCCACAATGATCCAAGAGGCATCTGTGCCCACAAAATGGCAGCTTACGCTCAGGGCTTTGCACGGATTTTATTAGTGACTGCCACGGGGTGTCAGAGTGTGCAACTCAGGATTGCTTCTGCTCGGTAGCCAAGAAGTGGCTTGAGGAGAATCAGTGTCCAGTTCTAATAACTAATAATAACATCATCACCTCAGCTTTAGGCACGGCGCTTTGTTTTCTGCTGCTGGCCACTAGTACATTCTGATTTGGGCCCTTGAGAAGCTGAAGAAATATTAAATCCACACAACAAGATGATTCATCACCTCTGATCTATAACAGAAGCCATTTACAAGGGTTTACAGTACATGCAATGTAAGCTGAAACGTGCAATTTACTCTATTTGATAAACTACTATTATCAAAAAATATCTAGATGACTAATACAGGGATGCATTACAGCACTGCAAAAACCAGTACTACATACAAGTTTTAGGTCCTTAGGATATTTAATTATTTTCATGTGACATCACCAAAGAGGCAACTGACTGTTCCTAACCTGATTCAGCAACAAGATAACACCAAACATACAGCTACTCATAAGATCCATATTCAGCGACAAGGAAAGGTAGTCCTTCAAGGGATGGAAGGCCCCCACTGAGTCCTGATCTCAACATCATCAAATCAAGCATGAATTACAAGAAGAGAGACAGCCTAAAATCACAGAAGAACTGCTGCAAGTTCTCTAAGAAGCTTGAGGCAAACTATCTGCCACGTTCCCTCAAAAACTGTGCATATGTGCACCAGAGAACTGGTGCTGTTTTGAAAGCCACGGGGACTTACACAAAATAGTTTGTGTTTTTTCTCCAGGTGCATAAAGTTAACAGACAAATGAAAACTACTTAAGGTATTACTTTCAAAAGCATCTAAACTTTAGTTTTAGTTCCTACAACCTTTGCACAGAGCTGTGTTCTGGTATTTCAAATTTTGGGCTGAACAACAGTGTTTTTAATTTTCAAGTTAATTTGGGAAACAAGGCAGGCTCTAAAACAGGACAGAATGTTATTATGACTTTTTTCAAATTATTAAAAGCTGAAGCACAACATGAAATAAATTAGAAACCAAGTAAAAGAAACTATTAAAGGTCAGATTGGGTGACCTGGAAAAGAAAGGGAAGAAACAAATAATGAGATGGATGAGATAAGTCCTTCTCTACTTTAGATTCAAAGAGCAATTTGAACTCTAATGTAAACTGGCCAGTTATGTGTCCATATTCCACTTAACTGAATGTTGGGTTTAATGGAGCACCTATAGAACAGAAATGTATAAAAGCAACAAAGGCAACAAACACTTTGCAGCTGCTGCAGGTTCAACACTTCTTAAGCACACGGACTTCAAGATAAAATTTAATTTAGTGGGTTTATGTAAATATAAAAAGGCACAGATGAGAAAATCAAGTTAATCAAATTCTCTGCGTTGTGTTTACAAATGAAAGAGAGTGCCTTCTATTAACCTATTTCCTTCTGCACTGCACCATCACATTAAATCACAAGCTGCACGCCGGCTATCCTTTTCAGCCAAAATCCAGGCCATCCTTTTATGCAATGACTACTTCAGCCTGGGGTAAAAGGAATGTTTACTGTGACTTTAAAATACACCATCAAGGTCTTATGATGGATTGACATTGGCAATGGGGAAAGGATCTGTCTGTTTACTGTGATACCAGGCTTGGGGTAAGGCAAGGCACAGCAGTGTTCCATCTCCATGAATGCAGCCTAGTGGCTGTTGCCTTGAGCGTGCCATTGAGTGACACGGAGGACGCATTACGCAGCATCTCCATCATTACTCTTGTCTTCCACAAACAGTTCAACAGTTGAATGGGACAATCTTCTTAAGTAGCAAAGCACTGGTGAACCGTGCCAACAAAACAGACTGAGTTTAGTCTTTGCCAAAGTGAAAATGTAGCACACCACTTGAGACAAAACAAGAGAGTAATCAAAAAGCAAAATTCAGTTAAGAAATTAATCAACAACTGTCTTCTGATGGTCACAAAATGAAACCCTGCTGATTTAGCTTGTAAAAACAGTCATCAGTGAGCAAGAAAAACGGGGGGCTAAATTATGAATGAAATGAAGGCACTCCACATGAACCCAATGCTGGTGGTGATGCACTGTGAATGAACCCAGCCTTTGGCCCAGGTAATGGGCCTTGGTTTTCTCCTGGGAGGGAGTGGCGGGCGAAGGGGGAGGGTGAAGAAAGAAGGGCCAGGAAGGGAGAAGAGAAACTATGACAGAGCTATCCATGGATTTTAATGGAAACCCTATCGCCCTTTGCATTTCCTTGTGCATTAACAGCAGCAAGGTCTGCCATCTTGCTAACGCTGTGAGAGCTGGCAGCAGCAGCACATGCCCCCCACCATCTACATTCTCAACAACTTGGCTTATCCACACAAACTGCTTTTAACACCTGAATCAGAAATACCCCTAGCCTTCAAAAAGCCTTCCACGCAACTTTCTCCATGCTTTCAAATAGTGCATTGCATCCCCGCTACCACTCTGTTATATCTGACTGTCACGGGCAATTCTCAGCTTCAGGCAAACAGAAAAGAGGGATGGAAGGAGAGGCAGAGCGGTGGCCCAGATAAAAAGCCCTATAGAGCTGCAGATACCAAAACAGCTCCAGATAGGCTCCCTCCCCTGAAGGTAATGGTCTAGGATAGCTTTGACCTTCAAGTGTCCTGCCCTTCCACTGAAGAAAAGTGGAAAGGTGACAACCCCAGAGTGACCCGGCTCAAGTGGGAGCAATTTCAGGAACAATTCTTCAGTACTGGCATCACTTCAAACTGATGTACCATTCTTTTGTTATGTGGCTTTGTCATATCTCGACACATAACTGGTTCAATTAGCCTAATAGCTGCCTTGCTGAGGTGCACCAGGTGAGAACTGGCTGCCAATGTCACCAATTAATCACCTGAGTTAGCCTAATTAATTAAGTCTCTGGCGGAGGCTGATAACGACTCTCCCAAGAGCTTTTGAATTGGTGGTTAGTATCTGTGACATTTGGCTTCATAGATAAAGCTTGCAGCTTAAGGTAGCACATACAGCTGGCTGTCACCTTTTAAAAAAGAGGTCTATAAAGATTAATAAATTAGACCCTTCTTTCACTTTGTTATCAATGAATAGTTTAGATTAATTACCTATTACATAGGCTAAGTGAAAAATAACTGAAAAATATTATAAATAGCACTTCTAATTGACATGCACTGATAATATACACCAAGAAATGAACTTATAACTAAGTACACCTGTATAATATCAAGTGATGCAATGCAATCAGAGATTATGAATTAGCCAGACAATAATAGGGGGAAAAAAATCTTTAATGTTAAAGTCCTCTATCAAGTCTTCATTAGGTCTTCATTAGTTAACCCTGCACTGCACTACATATGAATCACTCATATGTACATGTACATATCATCTCCATACTTTCAAACCGTTTCTCTTGGTCTTAGCAGAACATGGTGAGTTGTACTGAGCATGAGTTCTACTGTATTTCTTGTTCAAAAAGATGCCCTCCTCTCTCAAGAGGGCACCATCTCCCTCAGAGAAGACATGGTTTACCCACACAGTAGGGGTTCCTTTAGGTAAACTCTCATGAGAGACAAGCACCACCTAGTGTTGGACTGTTGCACTACACAGGCACACAAAAAAATCCACAACAAACAGGGCATTTTCAATAGGCTTCACCGCTTCAGTCATTAAATTTGTTCATGTCACATTTTTTGACATAATTATGTAATGATGTAGTTTTATAATGAAGAAAAGGCTTTAACTGTGATCTCTGAATGTTGAATTTTCTCATGGTTGTAGAGGGCACTTTGGCTAGCATCTCATTCTTCCTTACCTTCTCCAGGTGAATGCTAAAGAATATCTTTTCAGATTACTTTCATAACCTGCTTACCTTTGATTTGTAAAAAAAGGTAACAGCCTCATTAGTCTGCCCCCCGTCCATTCCTGGCCCTCCCTTCACCTTTAGGCACCTGTCGTTTGCCACAGGTGGGCATGTAATTGCTCTGTGGCATGGTCATGTTCTGAATGTTTAGGAGAGAGCAGCCTTGCTAATGAGGCTGCTCACTGTGTTGCTTCTCGACTGCTGAGAAATGTATGCATGTGTGTGAGCAGGCAGGTGTATGTGAGTGTGGGCTGGGAATCACATACATCTGACATAGTTGCTGTGTCTGAGAGAGTCAAAGTTTTGCATGAATGTGAGTCAAACACAAAGGCTTGCAGTATTTGGATAGAATCTGATTTATTCCTGCATTTGTTTGAGACTATAAGGCAAGCGCGTACATGACCAGCCTGCAGATCTCATCCGCCACCCTGTTTGGGTAGGTATGTGGTCTAAAAGATGGCACTAATACTCACTAGGGGTGCACTGTTTCTCAGCGGCATCGCCCTGAGTGCTGCTCCTGGCCTGCTCCTCTCCCGCACTGTGATGCTTCCTGGTTGCACCAGCACCCGGAACTGCTGTCAGCTGAGCCGGCGTCTGGAGGTCTGCGGTGCCCACAGAGGATCGATGGTTACCGACAATGGACAATACTCGTGCTTTGTGTGCATGTGCAGTTCTGTGTGTGTAAATGTGAAAACCACTTCTAAAACACACTGCTGGCAGTATAATGTGTCAGCATGTATGTGGGAATAAAACACCAAAAGGCTATGAAGGTACACTGGCAGACATTGATAAAAATGTGATGTGACACGCAACGATGACCAAAGGGCTGTGATATGCCGAGTGAAGTACAACTGCATGTCACTCAGCACAGATATTAATATTAAAAACTACAAAAATATAATTTGCAATGGTTATGGTTCACTCTGAGCTTCAGTATGACAGGAATGAAAACAGAACTGGAAGCTCAGAGACACGCAAGCCCCTGAAAATGAGACATTTCAGGACTAACATCCAGTGATACTTAAGTTTTTAGCCAAATTTATCACAGCTCCTTTCATCTTGTCACGGGGGAGGAAAACCTCCCCTCAGATGCACTGTGAGTTTTGAACGCCGCTGCAGCTGGACATCATGCAGTGCTGGGCTAATTGATAGCTTTATAGCAGGACCTTGACTGGAAGATTAAATATTTACACTGCTGTATTCCTCCTCAGGCAATTGACTTCTGCTCCTGCAATATTCATTTAGCATCCTGTGCTTTTAGTTGCTAAAAGAGGAAATCAAAAGAAACATGGTGACTTTCTGAAAATTGCTTTTTCCTGCTTGACATGGAAGAGTCAGGCCTCTGTGGCTTAAGTCAGATGTCAATAAACCCTCTGTGCATACTGTAGATTGTTTTATATGAGAAATCACATCTTATTGTGCAGTTCCCTGGCAGTCTCATCACTCTGAATGGAAGAGATATCTTGGAGAATAACTTAGATAAGCTTCAAAATAGCTTTGTGTCCATAAAAAAAGGTTAGCACAAGGACAAGACACATACTGTAAGATGTATATTAAATCCTGTTGATCCGATTTCCCCCCCCACATGCACTTTTGTCTGCACATGCCTACACAGATACTATTTGTGTAGAAAAAAAAAATCTGGTCCAGTTTACATTGGTAAGAAAATGTAACAAATGCACTGTGCTATTTGTAATAACATTTGTTAATTAGCTTATTCCTATGTGGGAATGTACAGCAATAAAGATTATATAGATTTGTGCTCAATATTTGACAGCATACATGAAATGCATCATATTACTACGCTGAATGTGTGCTTCTGTGTGCATAAGCCTAATTTAGATTTACCCTCCGTCCAACCAGCACTGCTTGGGGCTGTTTGGTGAGCGTACAAATACGGAGCGTCAGGCAGACAGCTAGCACAGAAGGTACTGTCTGAAACACTGGAGCCTGAGTACGTGACTCCTTTTTGTGCCACATACTCGACACTAAAAACTGACTACTCCATCAAGTACTGCTGGGCTACCCTACAGATTTCTTCCTAAAAGCAAATTTCTGTTCTCTGAAATAATCTATCAAAGGCTTTCCAGATAGGCTGGGAATCACACAGCTAACATTCACTGGCTTGAGTTCATTATTTGACCAGTCTCAATATTTATATATTTAGATAAATAAATTGTACTTTTAAGTGGCATCATTAGTCAGCCGAAACAACAATATAACGAAACCCAGCTCAACACTGCAAACAAAATACTGGGTGTTTAACAAGTAAGACTTATTAAAATGATCATCTCGGGAAAAAACTCTTTTTTTTTCTTTTTTTTATAAGCAGCTAATTTAAGATGTTTGGACCTGCAGGTTTTTGTTCCCATCTCCATTAAAATGAAGTTCTTACCCCCTTCTGCGCGCCTCCTTAACCTCTTCACACATGCGATCAAACTCAGGGTCCAGCTCAGCAGCAAACATGGCATGGGCCGTGTCCTTTAAACTGCACGCTCTGTGCCTGATCACTTTGTCTGAAAAGGGAGAAGACAACAGAACACCACAAATGAAGAAATACACAAAACCATGGCTTTCTGTGTACAGTACCAGTCAAAAGTTTGGACACGTGTTGATGTGCCATATATTCACAGATATTTTGTTTGCCTCCCATCATGAAAGCATGCTCTCCATAACCTAACAAGCACGTATGGCAAAGAGTCAATAGAAAGCCTACCCTATTTCACTGTCTCTGTGAGAAAGGGGAGTGCAGAATTTTCTCACAGTTTCAACGAAAGGACGGAGCGGGCTTTGGTGAGAAATGTTAGTGGGCAGAACTGCAGACATGAAAGCAGCAATGCCACTACTTCTAACATTTAAGACAAAGTTGGGTGCATATATGCGCACACAACCATGTATATTGCACATATAAAGAGAAATATTTTTAAAATGCACACTCATTATCTCACACAGTCTTTACACCTTTTATAACTTCCAGGCCTTTCCCTTCAGATGTACCACAGCATCATTAAATCCTCCTTTCCCCCTGCTTCTGCATCCATGGAGGGAAAATAAAGGCTGAACTGCTGAGGCAGGCTAAAGGCATAGTCACCGTAAACAGGCCGTCTCTCATTACAGCAGGCAGTGGGAGAAGAGTTCAGGCATCAGAGTGGCACAGAGGTCACAATCTGCCAGCTTTCCTTGTCTAATTGGAGGATTGCTGCTTAATTGCAATGGAGGCAATTTGGGTGTGTGTGGTGTTTCTACTGTGAGTATATCTCACAGTATGTTCACGCAAGTACATTATAAGGGCAAAAAAATGCCTGTCAGTGGAAGATGTGTCAAAGGCCAGGTGGGATGCCAAGAGCTCATCAGCAACTTTATGGACTCTGCCTAACCTCCCCATCTAGAACTGACAAGGACGCACTGACACGCAACTCTGTTGCTTTAGCATTCCTTCATAGTTAAAAGGCTGTTATTGCCATTTCCTCAAAGCTGTTAAGAAGTATTTGTGACACTAAGTCACACTGTGGACCATAGCGATATCCCAATTTTTCAACAAATTATTTAGCAAGGCAGGGAGGTATAAGGTAAGGAAACCGACACGACTGTACATGGAGGACTTTCCGCTAAAGTCAGTGTGAAGGACAAGGAGAAACCGACCACAGAGGGATAATGAGGTTTTTTCCCAAGCACTACGAGAGCTGGTGTAGAAGTTCCCAAGCAGCATAATTGTGCAGGTTCTGGGCCATATTCCCTGGGCCAAGCACAGGGTGAGCAGGCAAGATGCTTCGTTAGTCTTCTTTATTAAACTGCCTAATTGCATTTTTTCCCCTTTAGTGTATCATTTGTAGGCCCTGCATTCCAACAAATGACCCAGGCCCTCGCCTGCAAAGACAGAGATATGATTTATTCATTTGGGCAGAGAATTGCTTCCCATTAGTATCAGGCAGCTATATTCTTGCAAGGGTGCCGAGGCAGCTAAACACACAGGGCAAGAATTAAAATAGTTATTTTAAGCGAATGTTCTAACACAGGCCTCCTGCATGCAGCCTTCAGTTAACATTATGGTATTACACCATATTAGATTTGAATCATTATTCTGTGCACGAAGTTCTTTTTGACACCCCCCCCCCATTTTATATTAATCGTGAATTCTGCATAAAACACATCACCTTGAGGAAACTCCTGTTGTGAACTGGCGCTATATGAATAAGACTGAACCGAAATTAATCTGTTGACCCCACAATGTTTCCTGCCATGCAAAAAAAAAGACCTCATTCAGACATATCAGTAATCTGTTGCAAATGAAAGGTGTATTTGTTTTTGTTTACATATGTTTTCCAGCAATCATTACAAAACCCTTTTTAAGTTTCGAAAAGTCGCTGAGATGGGAGTGTGGATGGGGTAAAATTCAGTTCAAACTGCAAGAAAAGAGACAGAAATTAAATTTTAATGCATATCCAGCCTTCCACAGTTACAGAGCATGAAGTACACTGTGGAAATGCTATTTTCAGTGGGGGTTGTATACAATGTGCTGCATTTGAATTTCCAAGTTAGAGAAACCCATCTTTAAGTAATTTTACCACCTGGAAACCCTCCTTTAAGTCATTAAGTATTATATCTAATTACTTTTTACTCACCAGTGGTGGTCTAATAAAACACAAAGATGACTAGAGATACACAGGCTCATATTTATATGGATATCTTGATATGATATCAAGGAAAATTGGACACTGGGAGCTTTCTATATTGTGCCCGTTTTAGGGATGATATTCTAAATGAGCTGGGGATTAAATAATTATACAACTTTTGGGAAAATTTACTAATTTGCTTCCCTACCAAGGGCTGTATATAAAGCTTCATATCAGGGTAAGATCTGTGAGTTAATTGTGAGCTAGAACTGATGCACTCAGCCTACCTTAGTACCAATTGACTATTTTTCAGTTTTTGTTTGTTTTGGTTTGGTTTTTTTACATTTACGACAGCCTACTGGTGTGATTGTGTTTATGCATGTGAAGGCACAGGTCTGTTGGGATAGTGGGGATGTGTTTACTGCATGTGCACTACGCAGTAGCTTACATGTATGTGCATTCATGAGCCTGTACTTTCATCCTCACCTCCGGGGTCCTTGTCAGGATTGTATTCTAAAGCGTTACTGGAGATGAGGTCAATGTCGACCAAGAAGTCCTTGGCTGTCAAGTACTGGTGGGTGTCAATCTTTGTCATGACAGTGGATAGGTCCATGGGCTGCCTAATCACCTCCAGGTAGTCTGACACCTGAAACATAAATGCAGAGTTTGTGATCTCATTCATAGTTTGACACAGTTGGCTTCAGTCCCCTCACAAATCAATTCCAGTTTACCTCTTCAATGTCAACTGGCTTGCTAAAGATGTTGAAACGTTTGTCAGTGGCCAGTCGCTTGGTCACGTCCCTGAGAAAGAGTCTGAGCTCCCGTAATGTGTTATCCTCCTGTTCAGCCAGGCGACGCTGTTCCTCTGTTGAAAGGACTCTTGGGCCTGGAGCCTCTGCCACTGGTAGAACCTCTTCACACCTGTCTGTTTGGGGGGGGTAAGAGAAGTGCATTAAGTACCTAAAGTTTTCACACCGCTTCCATCCATAGGCAAGATCATAAAAAAATCTAACACATTTTAGAAATAAAAGTAGAGAATATTTGTGGGTGTCTGTAGCTTAACAACACAACACAAAGGATTTGCCTCAACTATGGGCACAAGTAATGGCGCTAAAAAAAATGTAGTGGTTTAAAAGTGAGAAACCAGACCGTGCCATTATGGACCTTTGCCTTTAACACCATTGTGAAGAACAAACAAACTCTGGGAAAGAAGAACATGTTTTATGTAAGGATTCTCTGATGGTGTTCCGAGACAAAAATAACCATCTGGCCAATGCCAATGCCATTTTTTTCTTCTTTCTTTTTTTTAAATGGGTGTTACTTCTTCCTTCTTACTGCCTTTGTGCTATAGAAACAAAGGAATAGAGGTGTCTATCCTCATCAAACTCTCTTTAATCATTTAGATAGTGCAAAAAATTGAGAGACAAAGATAAACATTAATAAATGTCAAGAGCAGTAAAGGTGCATTCCTAGTTTCACGATTATTTTGAGCTGAAGAAATAAAACTCCCCTAGTTTTGAAATACACCTAGGAACCGCCTCTGGCCAGCGGCAGAGTGATAAAGCAAGGCAAGCAGATCTTCACCCCTCATCTCCAGAGGTACCAATACTTGCCCAAGGCATCAGCCGATATCGTTAGGAGGGCTCTACAGCACCTAATGGCGCTCCATTCAGTAACAGCAATCCAAATCCTGATTCTAATTATGGTTAATCGCGGCCGGGCCCTCTCACAGCAATTCCTCTCCATGCTTTTCTGCTGGCCTCTCTGCTGGATGTCAGACTGCTGTCTTAGCGAGGCAGGAGCCCCTGAAGAGCACAGAGCGAGTACAGCAGGGGACCCCTGCTTTGCATCAATGAGGAATCGACAGATGAATGCTGGACACCATTTCCATTTGAAAGCCTGGGTGGACAGCATTCTCATTTTGAACTGGAATAGTAGACTTTGGGAGCACTAAGACTGAGCAGTAGGAAAATAGCAGGGGGTAATTGTATTGGTGGAGGGGGATGTGATTGAGGGGTGCTATGGCCTGATTTTGATGTGGCTGAGGGATAGAAATGTCCAGGTTTCACACTGGGCCAATCTTACACTTTTGTGTGCACCACCCTAATTACCTTACATCTGTACGTATTTTTTCCAAGGTGAAATTAAACCAATTCTGAACGTGCCAAACAAACTTTGTTCTGCTAATATGAATAAGGTACACACATTTACACAAACACACACACACAGACATTTCTGACATACCAGGCTGTTTGTGTTATTCCCTTTCCTAGCTCTGCTTTACACTTGGTCCAAAAAAAAAAAAAAGGACTGTTGAACAAATCAGAGCTAGGAAGGGAATAACACAAACAGCCAACAACACCCAACACTGCCCTCTAGCACTGACAGCAGAAATGAGTCATTATGGTCTCAGCCTGCATGTGTATGCATAAGTAGATACCTGCATTCCTGAGGCGTGGTGGAGGCCTGGTTGCTTGAACTAATAGCAGGTCAGAGAAGAAGTTGCGTATTTCCACTTCTCCCGGAGGGGACAGTGTAACTACCTCTCCATAGGTCCTCTGGAATATACTTCTCACCTGTATTTAAAATAAAAATAAAAGGAAAAATAAATAAATAAGAGTAATAATGAAAAAACCAACAGAATACAATGTCATGCCTTGCAGTCAGACCTGTCTTGCAATGGAGAGTTCATGACACCCAGCTATACTATCGACTGGAATACCTACTATGATTATACTATAATGCTTGTTTTTCATGGAGTACTACAATACAGTTGTTTCATTTCTTCTATTTATTTGAGACACAGCAAATTGTCCAAGGTTTGTAGACAATGTATCACCTTAACCCTACCATAGTTTATTTTGTAGGGAAATTCTCATCTTATTAACAATCTGAGTAACCATCAAAACTGCAAGGCCTTAAAACAAAGGGTTAATACTAACGTTACTCAACCTGCTTTAGAAATTCTCAACCACAACTCTACTAAATATAATTCAGCAGAGATGACGCAAAACAGTGCTAGATGCATTTTAATCAAAGTATTACAGATGACGTCTTCAGTGAATGTCCCATGCTAAGCAGCCTTTTTTAAAAAAAAAAAAAGAAATGGCATTGAGGCGCATTTTAATGGATAAAATTAATGCATGTTGGATAGAATACATGAAGTCAATTTTCTTGATGGAAAACAACAGAAATGAAAAAAAACTGTGACCCTGTAATGGGTGAGCTACATGCTCTGATTTGATGCATTTTGTTTAATGGCTGTTTGTTTTGTTTTCTCTCAGACTGTCAAAGCCTGTGGGATTCATTAGAAATGTTCCATTCAAATTTACAATGATTAAAGACTTTAAACTTGCTGTACTTGTTTGCATTTTATGTCCAAACAATGTATTGCATTGTTATTTAAGTAATGCTGTTTAAGCCTGTATAATTTAGGAGGGCTGACTAAAATTTTAATATTTAAAAAAAAAACAAAAAAAAAACAACTAACTTTAAAAGCGGAGTTGCTGCCCGAAGTGGAGGAGTTTAAGCTTCTCGGGGTCTTGTTCACAAGTGATGGAAGAGGAGAACGGGGGATTAACAGGCGGATTGGGGCTGCGGCTGTAGTGATGTGGATGCTGCACCTGGTCGATCTACATCCCTACTCTCACCTATGGTCACGAGCTTTGGGCAGTAACCGAAAAACGAGATTGCGAATACACACGACGAAAATGAGCTTTCTTCGAAGGGTGGCTGGCCTCTCCCTTAGAGGTAGGGTGAAGAGTAGAACCAGGTGCCTCCTCGGCATCTCTTGGGTGAAGTGTTCTGGGCATGTCCTAATTGGAGGAGGCTCCGGGGCAGACCCACGACACAATGGAGACATATCTCTTGGTTGGTCTGGGAACGCCTCAGTGTTTTCCCAGCTAAGCTGGATGAGGTGGCTGGGGAGAGGGAGGACTGTCCCTGCAACCTGGCCCGAGATAAGCAGAGGAAGGAAGGCACTGTTGTCTTTTTTAAACTCTATTCAATCATTGTAGTTTAACCTCATAATTATCTAATTAAAGACAGTTTTACATGGCACTGTATCCCAATTCAGTTCTGTGATTGAGCTGAACACCCCTCCCAACAGGATGCCCCCGCTGCTGACGAGGCACCAACTTTACTCTTTATATTTCCCCTGCTAGCTGTCATTCACATCGATCCTCACCCTTAGACGTGGCATGTTTGCTCGCTCTGCATCGCTATCTGGTGTCTTTCTTTCACATTCTCTCCAGATCTCGCTCTCGCCTCAGAAGAGGTTTAAAAAAAAGGAGACAGTAAAAACAGCAGGAGAGCCAGAGAGAGAGTGTATGTAGCACACAGGAGGTAATGATTCACAGTATTTTTATTATGATAAAGGCTGCAGGTGTGTTAATACTGGGAGAGACAGCAGTAATGTGTAGACAGATGAATGTTTAAAAAAGGAGACGTGAGAGTATAAAGAAAATGGGGAATGCCGGACTAGCTAGAGAGACTGTAAAACAAAACTGGACACCTATTTTCTATGGACTCAGATTAGGGTTGTTAAGATTTTGAGCTGGTTTACACAAATACATCCAAAGTTTGCAGCTGGAAATCACCCATTGCAACCCTATAAAATAGAATTACATGAAAAATTCAAGTTCACGTATGTGTAGAAAAGACACTTCAGTTCACATTATCGCTGTCCTTTCACTTCATGTTCATGGTGATTTTATCTTTCTATTCTTGTGCCTGGAAAGACTGCTCTGGTTCACCCTCTCATATAAACACTGACACCCCCTCTGATACAAGGAGGAAGCAGTGCCTACTAGTTAGCATGTGAAGCCACCTATGTTCATCTCCAATATATTAAAGGTTTTATTTAATAAAATCACGTCCATGCTGGCAAATCTGAATCACCTGGCAGGGGAATTCCAAATTCCTGTTAAACCCCTACAAAGTACAAGACATCTCTGGAATCAAAGGAAAAAAAATCTGCAGGAGCAACGGATAACTGAAACACTGAAGTTCAGATGGTGATAAAAATGGACTATGAAGGTGTTTTATGAGCAGAAGCTTTTCATTCACTGGACTACTTTCTGACTCTCACCTATGAACTCTCTCTCGAGCTTGCTATGAGATCCGGGTAGTTGCTGAAAAAGGAAGAGACCCTCAGACCGAGCAAGGAGCTCACACATCCTGAAGGAGCTCTGAGTAGAATCAAGGCCGCTTTGAAACGAATCAGCAGAGGCAGCTGCATTGTGTGGTGATGCTTTTTGCACAAATAACTGGAAGGACATGCCAGAGGGATTAAATTTTATCCATCACCAAAAAGGGCTGGACGATATGGCTGAGAGAGGCCTTGCTGGCTTACTTTATTTAGCCTGCTGCCACTGTGACCCCGTCCCAGAAAAGCAGAAGAAAATAGATGAATAGGAAGTGACAATTCATTCTGCCAATGCGCACACTGTCGTGCTATGATAAGTGAACATTTAGCATGAACTGAGGAACAATGATCAGTGATGTCTTTGCTTATGGAGACATATAAGGCGCATGACACAAAAGGGCCAGTGTGCATTTAGAAGCTATTAAAGAGGTCAGTCTTCCCACAGTGATGCATCAGTTGTGCAAATGTGAAGCGCAGGCCAGATTTCTTTTTTCCATTCTCCAAAAAACTACCTCTCATGTTTTGTCTGTACAAATGAATAATACACACCACAAATGACTTTAAAAAAAAAAAGTGCATCAGTAACTGTGCTATCGCTGCGTATCACCCAACACTCGCCTTAACAGCCCACCTGCAAGCATGTTTATCAAACAGCAAAACCACTGTACCTCAAGTCTGGCTGAAGGACACACTGTTCAAACATCACTACACCTTAATATCCATCTGACAAGACGCAAGTGTCACTACATTGTATTTATTGCTACTCTGCACTGCAACCAATTACCGATGCATTATTAATCATGCTTTTATGGTCAATCAGCTATGGAAACATTCACACTGTACACGCTGTTGACACAGTTATTGTGCACTTGAATAGTATTGTGATGCTTCAAAGACACATTCAAAAGGTGTTACAACTTAGCTAAGATATTGAGGGATGTGTCACCATCTCTCTCCCCCACATCTTCAGGTTCAACATATTAAAGCAATTTTCCTTCTACTTTCAGAGAAAGGGAAGTCAATCTAAGCAGGCTGAACGGCTGTTAAGGGAAAGAGGGAAGTTATGTAGTTGGACCCATGCCTGTCAGTGTCAGTTTTGGCTGGGAGAGATCCTACCCATTCCCTGCTGAGGCTTGGAGCTGAGACAGCAGCTGTCACTGTGTTCTCCGTGCCAGAGAGAGAAACAACACTCTCAGAGATAGCCAAATCACTTAAAGCACCATAGATTGCAGTATGTCCGTGCCTAAAAATGATTGATAAAGCTAACAATTCCAGGAAATCCGTCTAATTAGTAGATGAAAAGGCTGTTAAATAGCCTGAACAATACTCCCAATCACTGGGACCAACTCATGTATTTGTTATGTTGTCACTGTAGAATTTCAAAGAAAGACTGTAGGTATAGCAGTGTTTGAGTTTTTATGCTAATGAGCTTTCATTAGTTACTTTCTGATTTCTTACTTTTAGTCTGATGACTTTAGTCACCATTTAGGGTTATCTTATTAGTCTGAAAACTATTAGAAATGTAAAGCCTCCTTAACATAAATAATCTTTTATAGTCAATAAGTCTGTCACTGGTTACACACACATACACACAGTCCACTAAAACATGCCTGCAAACTAAAGCTCTTCTTAAGCACTTAGTGGAAATGTCACTAGCAGTTTAGCATATTTCAATCAATCTTCACATCATTTCAAGAAAAGCCAATCCATTAAGGTTGCTACAGCCGAGACTGAGGGCTCATTTCATTTCCAACAGTGAAAATGTCAGTGGTCAACACTGTCAAACTATGAAGTATTTTCTCAGAGTAAATAAAGTCACATGTGTTAAGCAACAATATTCATCTTTCTGTCAACCATTAATCATCACACATATAATCTAAATGTTCATTTCCAGTGAGGGAACCGTGTAGTCTGGGGCACAGTGTGGGGTGCAAGTTTGATTATTTGCTTTTTAGGACAGCTTTAAAATGCAGTGTTTCCCCTTGGCTGCTTGAGTGGGAGTCAGGGCTCCCTGTTGGCTTCTTTTTTTTTTTCTTCATTGCTCGCTGGTTGGTGGAGTTTGTGTGTCATCAGCAACAGGACTTCAAGCACAGTCATCAGTGCTGCCAGATTTAGATTGGATCAACTTTTAAAAAATTTTAAAAAAAAATTTTGTCTTGAGAGACACTGACCCCAAATGTGACTATCCATCTTTGGTCTTAGGTAGTTTACCAATTGTTGGAAAGCTTAGCCCACAGTCATGTACTGAGTTGGTGTCAACATCAATTCAACTGTTTTGCTACTGCTCTGAGCGGCGCAGCCGCACGCCTGCACACACACACACACACACACACACAGAGTAAAAAAGAAAGCAGCGGAGAGAAAGTAGCATGACCACAAATGCTAGCAGAATTGCCGCTAATAGAATCAATTTGAAACCTGGTTCATCCATTTGTATTTGTCACAGAAAAGATCCAATCAATAACAATTATTTCAGGTTGCTTTTTTGTTTGTTTGTTAAGTGATTGCCACATACCCCTCATTATGAAACAGGACTAACACAAAACACAATATAAACAGCAGACATAATGAATAGTACTAAAATAAATATAATTACAAATTTTACAATATGAACCATCCTTTCATTCTTTGCAGGCATTCCTCTATTGCCTTATTTTTAGCATCAATGTTGCTTTTTGCTGTAATGTTTTATTTTATTTTTTATATTCGTCACAGTTCTATAGGCTTTGGGTGAAGAAGGTGACAGAATAGATCATGAAAAAAGCCTGATGAGAAAAACAAAAACTAGGTTACCGAAGCAAAAAACAAAAAAGTGATTATGTGATTATGATTAATGATTAGGGTTTCAATGTTTCCCCTAGACTGACTTCTCTGAGAGGGTGGGAGAGGAATGGCGGTCATGGGGTGATAGTCACAGAAGATAAAAACTCTGTGGGCGCAGATGACATTTACTGTGAAGCCCTGGTTGCACTAACACTCCAGCTTAGCAAAGGAAGAAAAAAAAAAAAGAAAAAAACTTCGAATCAGGCTTTAACCTCCAAACACCACATAAAAAGGACGCTGCTTTAACAATCTTCTTTTTCATATAATGGAAAAAATTGCATCTACATCGAAGGAAAAAAAAGAGAGAGAGAGATGGGGTGCAAGCCTCCAGGAAAATCTCAAAATGTCAGCTCAGGTGTTTGTATGTGTGTTCCTACCTCATCTGACAGCTTTGAGTAGTGAGTCTCAGCTGTGGCAAGGACAAGGACAGGGCTGAAAGAGGGCACATCTTGCAGCAGGGTGAGGAAGGTGCTCTTCACAGTATCACTCACTGTGTCCCACCACTCTGAGATATGTGGCATGTATACCACACTGGGCACGCTTCTGCGGGCCTCACGGAAAACCTGAAAGCGAAATGGTCACTTAAGCAATGTTTCCTAAATCTGAATACATTTAAATATAGGTTGTAGAAGCCAGTGAATTGTCTATCGTCTCCAAAGTTCAATCCCCCTGTAAAACAGCTTCAGTGAAATACATGTCTGCGCCTTCTCAGTGCATCGGTATGTATTTGGGCTTTACCTGAGCACAGGACTCCTCTGGCGTCTTGGCACTGACGGAGTAGAGAGTGGGCAAGTCCAGGCGGTGCACTGGTAGCTTGTCCAGGTGGTGCAGCAAGGCAGGGGCCAAGTGGGAACTCTGTCCTGAGCCCAGGGCCCCTGCCAGGAGCAGACGAGGCCGGTATGCTGTGGGCTGTTGGAGGGCAGAGCTAGAGGCAGATGGGAGTTCATAGTTAGTGTATCATCTATCACCATACGAGTGCAGTACAACAGTCCTCCTGCCATTTAAAAAGCCCCGTCACAGCAGAAGCCCTATTGTTCTCTTTTCAGTTTTGGGTACTTGCTATAAAAGCTACAGCTGATTTTAGTCCGAGTTCATAAAGGTTGCTTTTAATTGCAATGACTTCTAGCACTAGGAGTAAAAGCAATCCCACAGTCAAGTGATGCACCAAAAAGAAGAAGGCACACATGAAGAGGAGTGGTCAGAGGAAAAACAACAGAAATTCAATATGGTTTTGGCAAACATCCAGCTGTGAGCACATGATGGAGAAGAATGCAGCCTTCACTTGCATAACCATCATATAGACACACAAAAGGCAACATGCCTGCTTGCAGCAGCTTATTGCTGTTTGAGGTTTGTGTAGGAACACGATCTTAGTAATCCTACACTGCATTTTACTTGATGTCTCAGCAGGGCAGAAATGACTGGGACTCTTCCCTTATCTCAGTTTTACATGACTTCTACTCTACAGTAATTGTTATCTGCCCTCACCCTCCAGGACACATGTTTTTGAAACAGATTTGTGAACAAATCTGTGCCACTGCAGCATAGTTGTTTAATAACAATGCCAAAAAGCCACATAAGCATGGCTTCGCCTGCATTCCAGTAGGTGCCATTTTATTAATATACAAATCTAGACATGACTTCAGGGGCATTTCTTATGTGTATCTAACACACAGCTCCAGCTAATTTTATACACCTTAAAAGCAAGAAGCTTGATAAGTGCTTAATGTGTTTATCAAAATGGTTTGAGTTAATGGAAAGCCAAAGGCCAAGCACTTGAGCAGTTTATTTCCTTTACCCTTCTACATTTCTCAATGGAAGCTGTAATAGCAATTCCGATTTTTGAGTTGTTGTATCACCTTCTGTTTCCCCTTTCATCCTCTCCTCTGATCTAGCCCTTCTGACTCTACAGCTGAGGATTCTTAATAAATCTTCCCTGTGGAGCCACTGATCTACTGTGTATTTGTTACCTAAGAGGTTGCCTTCTTCTAGGAAGATAACAATATTTCAAGGCTTATTGGAGCTATCTTAGTACAAAATTTAATGGCTAAAATGAGAAGCGATAACACTTGTTCGTGCAAAGTTATTTTTACAATTTCAGCATCTGAAGATGCAGCTCTACCGAACAGTCTATGAAGTTTCTTTACCTGAATACATTTTAAATGCTGTCTTATGACGTGTTTTCCTCATGCACCATTCACTTAATCTTCTAGTTTTCAGTACAGTAATTACACCCAAGGGACTCTGACAAGTCTGTAAAAAGGTTTTCATAAAAGGCTCCTTTTTGAGAACTCACGAGGAGAAATGGAGGAAGGGTCTGTGCACTGCAGAAGAGGTGAGCTGACTCTTTGGGGATGCAGCAGGCTGGACTTCATAAATGGAAGCAGAGCCGTCCTCATTGTCATCGTCGCTATACAGGTCCTCTTCGAGCAGATGATTGTCACCGCCTAGCACTGAGAGGAACATTGCTTATACACACACACACACACACACACACACACGCATAAGTGACAACTCACTTTTCTGGCCAAATGAGTGTAAAAGCTTGTTACTAAAAAGTTTAATCCTCAAAGTAGCACTGCTGCTGATATTAATGAAGCAAATACAACGAGAAAGTGAAAACAAAATTTAAAAAAAAAAAAAGAAGAGAGAAAGTCTGTTAACGTTATACACCACCACAGGATTTTCACATCATTAATGGCTTTTAGAAGTACGATTCCTACAAGCAGTCTCCTACTGGTTGAGTGCTGCATTGAGCCTAATCTGCTGTAAACACTCTTCAGTTGACTGAAGTGGGAGCTGAGTTATTGAAGTGCTCACAGGATGACTAGTTATCCAATCTCTGTGCCATCACTTCTGCATACACGGGAGAGATGTTTCACTACAGATTCTATGTTTACTGTTTGAGGGCGATACAAAGCACTTTGGTAATAAGGCTGGGGAACGAGATAGAGATAATGAAATACTACAAAGCCCCAACAGGAAAAACTAACTAACAAGAGAGACAGGTGGCAAGAGAGATAAGAGCAAGAGTCACAGTGGAAGAAACTAAAAACCAGCAGCAACAAAGAGAAAACACACAACAGAACTGAAACCATAGGTGCCTAGGCTCCAGATGCCTACCATGTGTGTTGTCCCTGTCAGTACACTGAGCATGGGGGAAGACTCGGAGCAGAGCTTTCAGCACCAAGGAGAAAGAAGTGGCCAACAGGGGCCTGAGGGTTGGGGACAGGGCTCGGCCTGGGGGAGCCAAAGCCCTCTGGGAGGCTGGGACAATTGTCCTCATTGCTTTGCTGAAGTCGCCAGGCCCCAGGACGATGGAGGCAACATCCAGCTTCAGTTTGACGCTGCTGCCATAGATCTGAGGGTAGCGGCGGCGCAACGCCATCAAGGCTGCCTCTGTGCAAAGTGCTTTGATGTCAGCACCACAGTAGCCTGGGAGAAGAGAGAAAAGCAAAGCTTAGTCAATAATTTGTTTTGTTAATTAGGTTTTATGAAGGCTTTTTGGCATATGCAACACAAACTGCTCTCCCACTGCCTAGTGAAAAGTTTTCAGTGTCTTCTATAACTCTACCTGAACTCCTGGTGGTTTAAAATAAAGCTAGACACTGCACAGAATTTTGTCTTTTAAACTTACCGACACATTTTTCTGCAAGTTCATCTACAAATGGCTCAGACAATTTGGGATTCCAGTCCCGTGTGTGGATCTCCAAAATGTGCTTTCTGGCCTGAAGAAAGAGTAGTTGAGGTTGACAAAGGGAATGAAAAAAAAATGAACAAATAAATAAAACACAAAGAATAAAAACATGAAATAAGACAACCAGGAAAAATTAAATGTAAGCATCATTCACTTTATCTAGAACTGACAACACAATGAGAAAGATCAAAACAGAACCAAGTGCGTGAATGAGTTCAGCTGAAAGGTTTGCCAGCACTACGCCCCACAATTCACTGCAACGTCTCCACAGGACTACGCTTTGATGATCGGGCAATAAGAACAAAGTGGTTTTTGTCGTGAATAAAGTGCAAGAGTTTTCATCATCTTTCATCATATCTACCTTCCTACACCACTGAGCTGGATTTCATGAAGCCGTCTAGCTTGGGCAATACTGGAACATAGCAGAACTAAAACATGTAAAAAGACTCATCTCTTTGCACAAGGGAGAGTTTTTTTTTTCCTCCCCTAATCAGTCAGAGCTACTGGTGAGAAGCCACCACTGGCCTGCAGATTAGGCTTTTATTACCAGTGATCCTACTGTGTGAACAAACGATGCAAGTCGACCCGTTAGACAGACTCGATGGGGAGGAGTCACCTGCACTGATCTGGTCATCTGATTCACTGTCACATTTACTCACACACAGCACTGTTTTTTGCATCCCACCCCCTAAGAGCTAGATAAAGCAATTACATGTGGAAAAAAAAAAGAATCTTCTGAGACTGAATTTTAATTTTCTAGAAAGCTAATGAGCATCTGCTTTGCCACATGCTTAACTTAAAACATCAAACACTGATTTTTTTTTAATAGCCAGAGGGCTGCATGTACTAATTTTGTCACAGGGACTTATGAGTAAAAGACAAATTATGTGCGTACTATTTTGAATCTCTAGCTGGGTGCCACTGAAACAACTGTACATACATTTCCACTGTATACGATATTGATGTTTCTATATGTCTCACCTTCTTATCGGGCAGGCTGAACAGAAACTCCCGGTCAAAGCGTCCAGGCCTCCTGAGTGCTGGGTCGATAGAGTCAAGTCTGTTTGTAGCACCAATGACCACTATCTCCCCTCGACTGTCCAAGCCGTCCATCAAGGCCAGCAAAGTTGACACAATAGAACTGTGCAGAGAAAAGGAGACAATTACAAAAATACTGTCAGCCGCCAGTGCTACCCCTCAACCTCCTGGCTGCAGAATCTTCAGGTGGCACAAATCATCTGGAAGCACAAGTTCTAGCACACATAATTATCAGGTCTCAGTAGATCTCAGTGGGGTGCATATGAGCCTTAGTGACTTTATTCACTGTATCAATTCAAAAGCAAATGGCTAAGGAAGAACCAGGAATGAAGAAATGCTAAAATCATAATAAATGTAAACCAGAGAATACTGTCACTTTCTGTGATTGGCATTATTAAGGAAAGAACTATAGTTTATAACCATAGGGCTTTCTGAATAATATTCTACTCAACTCAGTAACATGTTAGCTTTTATATGTTATATGCCATGGAAATAAGATTGAAAGCTGAGTTACCAGAGTGACTAATCAGATGAGTCATCACATTCACAACCAGCAAATTCTTAGACCCATTTTATTCATCCCAAAAAGCCGGGCTGTTTGACTTTTTTATGGGGGGGGTATTTGTTTTTTTGCTGGGAGGTCACAAAATGAAATGACAGCTTACTAATATATTAGCTGTGTGATATTTTACCTCAAACATCTTCATCACAAAAGAATACTGAAGAAATGTTTTCAGGTTGAAAAATGACGAATGTTCTTAGCATATGGGAGGTGATGTATATGATCAGTCTATGTGCATTAACTGACACCGCAGCGCTTTGTGGATGTTAAATGAGGAATCACTGATTTTTGTGTTACTGTGACTTTCACATCTTTCGTCAGGTGCTTAAAATTTAAACCATACTGTTACCTGTAATTGGCATATTCATTAGTGCATGCAGGAACATAAAAATGTCCTTCCAACCCCAAGAGGAAGTGACTACCATTATTTTGCTAGGCCTAAAAAAAAACAAAAAAAACACTTTGCTTCCAGTCCAAATTTTTCAGTAAACTTGACCTCTCACTGTGAGGTCAAGGTCACCAAAATTCAAACTCGTCCAAGATTTTTAGCAGATACAGCTATGGTATCAATTTGAAAAAAATCATAGATGGCTTCTTTCTTTCTTGAGTTATCACACTCGCAAAATTTTCAGAAAAACTTGACCTCTGACCTTGACCTTGAAGTCAAAGTTGCTGATATTTGAACTCATGCGAGATTTTTAGTTTCTGCATCAGTTGTATCAATTTGGAAATCCTATGTTGCCTCGTTCGAGTTATCATGTTCACAATGTTGAAAGATGGCCACCCACCCACTGCGGGGTGATGAAAATACCCCATCAGCCTTTATAGGCTGAGATGGGGAGAAAAAAACAAACAACATCACTTATACAACAACAATATGTCTTTTGGGCATGGAGTGCTGTAAAAAAAAAAAATTAAGCAAACACACACCTTCACACAAGTGCCAAATACTGTTTCAATCAATATTGACAAGGGTTATGAGTTGCTACAGACTAAATTAACAAGGCCTTATTTTTGCAAATGGTACAAAGATTTGGTCCATTAAACAGGCATACTGAATAAAACAGTGTGGGGCAAAGAACAACTGTTCTTGTTCTCTACAGCTTGGCAGTATGGCTGAAAGAGGAGAGCTTCTCTAACGCATGCACGCTTTTCACATTTTGGAATAAACTGTGGTTTAAATGGCACTCTTCACAGTTACAAATATTTAATTTTCTAGAGGGCAACTGTTTAAGCAAGGATCAACTTCAAGCTGTGTTTATAAAAAAGGCTTCTTGCCCACCCACAACTAAAATTCAGTGGTTTAAATCAGAAGTGAAAGCTTTCTGAGTTCCCCTACTACTGTGACCAAGTCTCAGATGAAGAGTTAAAACAAACAAGGGTCAAATGTTGCAGGCAAGAAGCAACCAAATACAGATCTAGCCAATTTCATTTTACAATTGGAGCTACAGTGCCTGCAGTTCTGAGCCTGTAGTTTCAGCAAACCTGCACCACCTATTGGCAAGCAAAAAAAACAGCAGCAGCAGTTTAGAACTGCACATGTAGACACACCAGTATACATCATATAAAAACTGCCACAATTTGACTTGTTTTACTGCTGCAAATGTACAGCAGTGTAGTACAGGTGAGGTGTTTTTCACTGCTGTTCTTACGGCTGCCAAAATACTGGCTGATTATGTGTGGAATAAGACAATGGAAAGAGGTGGAGGTTATGTTTAGAAAACAAACTTCACAGCTACGCCTCGTTAGCCTTACCTGTGTATCTGGTCTTGCTTGCTGGAGCGAACAGGAGCCAAACCATCAATCTCATCAAAAAAAATAATGGATGGCCTCATCAGGTAAGCCTGGTTGAAAGCAGACACAAGACCAAAGTCAAACTCACTTTACTCCACCCACCAAAAAATGTACTGCACTCACTTCTTAGCTTTACCTGTATTTAAGTAGTAAGAACTAAAAGAGCTGAAAGCACACCGTCAGAAACAAATTTCATTTACAATTCAGGTAAACTGACTGAAGCTATGTTTACATGAATACTGTCAAAAAAAACTGTCTTTGACCTCATCAGGGTGCTGCTGAGGTGGCTCACCTGGTCAAAGAGCAGGCGTAGCTGCCGTTCTGATTCACCAACCCACTTGCTGAGGCAGTCGGCTCCTTTCCTCATGAAGAAGGAGACTTTCCTGTCACCCTGACTGCACTCATTGGCAAGAGCCCGCGCAACCAGGGTCTTTCCTGTGCCTGGTGGGCCGTAGAACAAACACCCTCTAAAAAAGGGAACGGAGAGGGAATGAGGCCTTAGGTTATGTGATAATTACACAGCGCACCACTTTTCAGATTCATCTCTAAAATGACTACACAAAGGAAATGTGCCCTCCGTGGTTGATCAATATTTGATGTTAAGAGAACTTCAAGCTGTAAATTGTTGGGATAACTCATTTTATGCTCTTTTTTTCTTTTTTAGCTTTTACCAACTTCAAATAGCAAATAAACTTCTTGTAACATGCACAATAAACATAGATATAATGTCATCATTTAAGTAAAGATCCTATTTTTTCTTAGAAAATACAGCAAAATTACAACTGAATAATCTTACATTCTTGCACTAAGTTCTCACCTGGGAGGCTGAATTTTGAACTTCTCAAAGATCTCAGGATAAAGCAGAGGGAATACCACCATCTCCTTTAGTGACTGAATGTGATTACTGAGACCACCCACACTGTCAAATCTCACCTAGGGAGAACACACATACACAACCACACATATTTTAAATCAGTTCACCCACTGTCAGAAACAAGCCCTGTACTTCTCGTCCTCCTTTTAAGCCACCCGTCTTCTACTTGGCTGCTCGTTGCAAACAAAAGATTTGAACAGCGTGGGGCGGAGGGGCTCAAAGCCAGAGCTGAACAAAAACACCCCAGAGTAGAAAAAAACTGTATAGGAGCATTTAGGGAGCTCAAAGCCAGTTGAAGTCTGAGCTTTTGGGTAACAGGCATTACCTGTACACTAAGCTCTTTCATGGGAATTTTGTCCATGTTTAATATGAACATCCACCACTGTAACAGTACATAGAAAATAGGCAAAAATATAAGGAAACACATAACAGGAACAAATAATGAAAAGCATAAATAGGTCCCATTTAAGTCAGGACGTTTCTGTTTATGCCTTAAAAATTCACTGACATGTCATTTAAGCTCCAAATTTTGTTGAACCCACATATTCAGGCTGAGCGGCAGTGCTTTAGTATTTTAGTATTGATCATTATTTTCACTCACTGACGTGTCGAAGTTCATCGGGTCCACATCAGCCAAGCTTGCACCCACTTTCGCCCGATCGCGCAGCACCCCACTAGCCAGGTCTTCAGCGGTCAAGTTCATGGGCAAACACCTGTTGCAGCAAATGCAAGTGAAATAAGCGAGTACGCCTGAGAAGTCAAAACACTTGCGGAAGGAGAAAGAAAGCAGCAGCCACAGCACCTGTTCCTGGCCCGAGTCATGCTCTTGCTTTTTCTGCGCTCAAAGCGTTCTTCATCAGAAGATGAGGTGGTGTCACTGCTGTGAATGGCATGTTTCTTAACTCTGCAGAAGCGTGACAAATCCAAGATTCAGAACTGTAGAACTTTTCGTTTGTTTGTTTTTATAACCACCACTCTTGAGCTCATTACTCATACTAGTGAAAAGCTACTTAGATGTAACATGTTCAGCATCAGATTTGGGCTTTTCACAAATTTTTCTGCCCACCTTATATGGCTTCTCCTTGCTGGGGATCTGTGGGTGTCAAAAAGTGAGGGGTTGCTCTGTTTTCTGTTCACAGGCTCTGAAAAAAAGCAAACACAAAGTGAGTAGTGGTTACACTCCGAGCTTCTAAAATGTTTCAAATGTAATTAAACTGAGAAAATCATTCAGTAAGTGGAAATTATACCTAACAAAAATATACAAAAAAAGAAACAAACATATTTACCAATAGGCGGTGCTTCATATCTCTGCACTGTCTTACGCTGCCGCAGATTGTATGGTCTGTCATTTTCCTCCCCCGCCTCTTCTGCTTCATCTCCTTCATCATCTTCATCATCATCCTCTGCATCCTCCTCCTCCTCACCATGAGACTCTGAAAGACAAACGTACATCTTTAAATATCAGAATACTTCCACGTGAGTTTTTAAAGATTCCAAAGTACACTAAGCAATCATCTTTTTTTTATTTTTAAGTTTTGATTAATTCAGTTTAAGACGAGGTACTTCATAAAGTTTTCATGATCTCTCCCTTGCTTCACTGACTCATAAGCAGAACATTAATAGGAAACGGACCTTCCGTTCCTTCCTCCTCCTGCTCCGTTTTGCTCATGACTTTGTGATGTGCAGGCATGTTGAAAGTGCTCCTGCGCATGGATTTCCTGCGTTTCACCCGAGAATACATGTCCATGTTTTCCTGAAAGAGGAGAGAGCCTTAATGCCAACACGTGCATTCACCTTAAACAGCCAGCCACTGGTACTTTTCAAATTTTGGGTTGTGTACCGCAGCGTTGCTTTGCTCACCTCCTCAGTTTCTCCGGTCCACATGCGAAGCCGCTCCACCTCACGGTTCTGCCTGATGCTGCTGATGTTGTCCATCTCCTGGAGAACAGCCTCAGCGGTGCTGCACGCGCATAAAACAAAAAAGAATGAGAAACAAGGGAACGGCTTTGTCTAAAGTTTTGTCTTTTTGGAGATCAGAATCTCAAAAATGTTTTTCTCTCTACTCATACTTCATCTCACGCCTTGAACCAATAAGCACTGGCAAACTTATAAAACTCAGCATACAAATACTATTTAATAAGAAATATTTTTTGGGATCTGCTTCCCTATGTTCCAAAATGAATAAAGTGTGTTTCAGATTAACTGTTAATCCACATTTCCAGCTTTTCAAAGCACTATTGCAAAGATTCATGTCAATAGTATGACTGCCTGTAGCTACCTGTTGACCAGCTGGTCAAACAGCAGGCTCTGATTGAGATGTTCAAATTGGCTCTTCTTCACCCGACAGCTCCTCTTCAGCTCCACATGGCCATTCATATGAGAGTGATCTCCCCCTTCACTCTCCTCATTCCGGTGACTCATATGAGCTGCAGCACAGAAAGAAAATACAGTGGAAATTGGTAATTTTTTAAAAAAAATCATATGCTTCCCAGATGATTCTTCATTAAATAGGGATAAACTGGGGGAAAAAATGCTTTACCGTGCCCATTTTGCATGATGCGAGACGATAGCCTGTACAACACAACAAGAAAGAGAAAAATATGTTTGATGGCTGCACACAAGATGGCAATTAATCCCACATAGTACTGTTTAGGAGCTTAGGTTAAAGTTTGCTGGTGTTGCTGATCACTATGCACGATAAGGTTGCTGGATTACAGCAAAAATCATTATCAATTATTTTAATTGGTAACTGTGACCTGTATTTTTTTTTTTTTTTTTTTAAAGGGGGGATTTCCAATAACTTTTAATATTTAAAAGAAGAAAAAAAAAGACAGGTAGAAGTGGTGGGTGACACAGGCTCATCTAGCAGAAGACTTTAGGTCCAAACTAATCCTTGTTTTTGAAGGTTAAGACCATGTCCTGAGGGCAGCTCCTAGTCTGCCTCCTGTGAAGAGTCCCAAGTGGCAGGAGACTTGTGTGCCTTGGGACACCTGCAACAGATGCCACGGGGCGAGACAGTGAACTGCTGCACACTGATAATAGTGGGCCGAGGACATACCCTCAAAGAGAAGGACAACTACTAATAATCCATCCTCAGGTTCACCTATGGAAATCTCATAGGTTTTTCTTCCTCTAAATATATCTAAATAACCATTCTTTTAATCGTCTTTTCTAGAGCTGAACTAAAGAGCAAGTGAATTTGAGCTTTTAGGAAGGGGTGAGAGTACAGCATTGTAAAATTAAAGGGTCCCTGTAATAGTAGAGGGGAAAAAAAGAAGTGCTCAAGAAAAAAGAAAAAATGTATAAAGAAGAAATAAGGGGAAAAAATTAAAATAAAGAAAATTATAAAATAGTGAAAATGAATGCAAAAATAGTAACTGATTTATCCAGATTATTTTGTCTTCATAATTGTTGGAAGCCGAACTCATTACTGACCATAACTTCAAATCTGGTTACACACCCAGCACTAAAACATGACATGTAACCATGGAGCTCTGATTTGACAGCCAGTGCCACAAAATATCCATCTTGACCAGGTCTGACTTAAATAAATTTATTTGTGTAGACAAACTAGGCCAAGAGCTGACCTTGTGCGGTAGGTGGGAATACCCCAGCTGACCCTCTGGCCCTTAGTCTGAGGAGATGGGGAGGTATCGCTGGAGCTTGGCTCAGAGGCAGTGCTGCCGCCGTGTCCGCTTGGAAGGCGGTGCAAACCGTGGACTGCTGGGACTGCTCGCATCACTGCTGGGTTCCTTCTGTTGGACAAACACATGTGACACCAGAACTTAGGGAGGGAAGGCAAAACTGTGACACGTGATCAGAAAATGCAAGAAAAGGAACAAGAGGATACCAAGTACAGAGAGACTGTTTCACAAATGTCTGCATAAAAAGTTGCCCTGAATATTAAGTAAATATCTATATTATGCAAAAAAAATATAGATAGCTAGATAGCTAGATAGCTAGATAGATAGCTAGATAGCTAGATAGATAGATAAAAATCAAGGACAGAGGAAAGCAAGCTCTCCAAGCATCAAATCCAGAATAGAGGATTCCGTTGAGACAAGACACCCTGAAACCACTTCCTGAATGTATTCTGTGAATCTCAGCACAACACCAACCAGACATATGCCCTTGATGCTCATGCCCTTCACAGCTTAACTTCCCCGCTGATATGTGAGCATATCTCACTGTTGTCATAGGCAACTGTCTGCAATGCTGACAGAGGGGTTTGTCTGACTGGGTGGATAGATAGATGCACACAGACTGTAAAATGCAGGCTGTACCAGGAGTGAAGAAATGCACAGAGGCAGCCCAAGAGGTGCACCATGAAATCATTTCCACATGTGAATCACTTTCCAAACACTGTCACAGCACAAGAGGCAGTTCTGAGAAGCTCTGACATGGTCAACATGGAGCTAACAGAGCAAAATGGCTGGCTGTATGGAGTCCAACATTAAACTGACTTCTTGTAATATAGGTATTTGAAAATTGGAAAAGTGTAAACTCAGTTTCACACAGTGCTGCCTCCCGTTCACACCATGTATTATCAGGTGTCATCAGTAAGTCTGGACTTGACTCAGGGATTACACGAATTTCTTGATCCACAATTTCACGAAGTTCCCCCAGTCGTCAAACAAACCACTAAAACCCAGGAAAGGCTAACAGCGACCAACAAATTTCTGATCGGTGAAATGCCTTCTTTGTCTGTGTTAAGTGTCGAAATAATCGTAAATACTACGGAAACACAGACCTTCCTGTCTTGCATAATCTCAGTGTTTACATTTTTAAACAAAGCCTGTCAGGCAAGCTTGTAGATCGGACAATCGGGACCAAAAACTAAAGCTGCTTTATCAAATCATTCTTTCGAAGAATATATGGGGAGGTTTAACTCCATGAGTGTGTTTAAAACACTTAATGTAAAAACCCAACATCCCCATGACTCTTTGGGTCATTTATAACAGAAAGTTCACCAAGTTCAGACTTGCTAAATACGGACCCGAGCCAGCCAACTGTTGTGAACCTGGGACTCCCTTCCCCCCACTGTAAGCTAGCTGCTGGGCTAGCTACAGCCTACAAACGCTAGCTTAACTAACGCTTTATCCCTTCATATTTGAGAAAATAAGTAGGCTGACATTTCGAGGACAGCGAGACATGACAGTGCTAATAGCCTTGAGTCAAAATCTTAACTGTCTTTATTGGGAGGGCTAATTTATGGTGACAATGGTGAAACAAGTCAGCCGGTTAAAATTGCCAAACACAAAGGGAACTCAACTTGTGGCTAGCCAGGAGTTCATGTCGCTAGCTCGTAATCTGACAGCTGTGCAATCCGTCCAGTGCAAAGGACACGCGTGTGAACAGCCGCATTCATGTCCTGCACTGTGTATCTGCGTGACTGTGCGGGTGTCAGTGTCGACACTGCTCGTATTTTGCAGTGAATAATTCATTATGTGGAGCACCTTGAGGCCACGGCTAACAGCCAGCTAGCCAGCCAGTCAGCTAGCTCGCCGGCAAAGAAAAGAAACCGGCTTACATGATCCTCAGAGTTTCGCTCGTTTCTCGACGACGACCTAGTCCTCGAAGAGATGAAGGGACCGCTCCTCGTCCGTGAGCTTTTCCTTGTGTTCACCATGTTTTTTTCCTTTTGTCTGCCCCTTACTGAATCTCTCCAACCGGCTCTAAACACTGCCTCAGTAAGAGCAGCATCGAGGCGCCATTCTTCTCTCTCTCTCTCTCTCTCTCTCTCTCTCTCTCTCTCTCTCTCTCTCTCTCCCCGCCTCTCCCTCTCAGTCTGTTTGGCAGGTGTACTCTCCACGACCAAAGACCTGCTATCTCTGTCATTACATGGATGCTTTCCAGATATTACAGAGGCAGTAATACTTAATACAGATTGCTGTGGGTAAGAACTTGCATTGTGCAGTCCACAGGGGACAGTCTGAATCAGCTACTAAAGCACAATAAGTCACTGAATGAGTAACTAAAGGTGGGACACTTGAAGCCAGCAGGAAAACAGATGGAAGTGGGCAGCCTGCAGTTTATCACAAAAATCTCACTTCTTCACACTGCATTTTCTGAGTTGCCCAGTATGTCCAGTATATTCACTCTGCTTCTTCTACAAAAAAAAAACATGCTTAAAATATCAGTAATGTAAAGGTTTAGACTTGCACTGTGAAGAAACCAGGTATGGAGTACTACACTGAAAACCATCCAGATTCAGAAATAACACCAGAAACTATTCTTACTACAACCTAAAAGGGAAAAAATTTATTTTTCTTACAAGACGCGTTAAAAAGAGGGCTGAATTATAATCACTGTCAAATTCTGAAATCCTCTGTGACCTCCAAGTATGTAGTAGAAGACGCTGAATTAATAATAATCTATTCTCCCTTTGATGCTTTTAGCTTTGCTTCTCACACTGCGCTTTCTGTCATTTTATCCCCACAAGTAAAAATGACATTTTGTGTGTTTTCTGTTCTATTTTTGGCTTGAGTCAAGATGCAACTGTGCTAGCCATCTGTTTTGCTTTTTTTTGTGTTTTTGTTTGTTTGGGTTTTTTTTTTTGTTCAAGCAGTAGTAATATTATTTTCTTAGAGACCTTCTGCCATAAAATGTTCATATACAGTACACAGAGATGTCAAATAAATATTTTTGATACAAATATAAGAAAAAGGGGGCATCCCTTCCACAGAAAACATAAAACTGACCTCAGATTAAAAGAAATTTCAAATGAAAGCTGGAAAGTGTTTTTATTTTAATTGCACCCTGTTTGATTCTAATCTGCTGATTTTCTGACTCAAAAACTCAAGCTTTTCAGCTCCATGACTGGGCATATGTGGGCAATGCACCCCAGGCAGTTTACCATGGTCCTGTTGATTTGACGTGGGACTCATAGGTGCCGTAGAGGATTAGGTCACTTATTTGGTTTATTATCTCTCATTCCAAGTATCAATTAGATGATTAAAGAACTACATTTGTTTGCCTGTGTTTAAATAACTTCTTCTATTGGTCAGTAGAAAGCATGTCATTATTACTAGAGTAGATATTAGTAATATGTACTCTGTTACACATTACAGACCAAACAATATTGTTTGGTCTGTGATGTGCAACATGATAACATCATAGTATATCATGCATTATTAAGTTTTGCTGATATAACTCAGATGTTATCATCATAAAACAAAAATGGTATGATGCTTGCACAGTTATAGGTGCATTAAAGCTACAAATGGGTAATTTTAACCCATTAATAGGTGATTGTTAGGCAACATAAGATGTGATATAGATAAAAACCATCAGAAGAAGACACAAGAAGAGATCCACAGCAATGTGGCAACCAGAGACCATAGAAAGTGAATGACATTCAGGCACTTCATGTGACTATGGGCGAAAGAACCAGTGGTGTTGCACAGTGAGCGGAGCCAGAGACAAACTTTTCTCAACTTCCAAATTAGCGATTGAAGTGATAACCAACGACAATGCAGGATACTGTTGATTGACATATGACCTGGTAGTAAATATATTAGTGAGTTACCAGGCAATCAGAGTGGGAAATGTATACAAGCGACCAGCCATCAGCTTCAAGGCGATGAGCAATTAACTGTGTGGAAGATGTACACGCTCGACTCTTTATTGTGCAAGAAGAGTGTGGGTGCAAACAAACAGACAGTGATATAGTGTATTATAGTAAGATTTCTTTTATTGTTTGTTTTGATTGTTTGTTTTAGTGATTTGTTTACTTGTTTTTTGTTTGTTGGTTGGTTCTTTATTTTGGCAGTTTTGGTCCTCCATACCTATGAGAAACGTGAATGAGAAAATGTAATGGGAAAATAAATACATTTTTATTTGATTTTTATAATATATTTGGTGTTGATGGCATATCATTATTGATATTTGTTTTTTGTTTGTTAGTGCGTCATTATTTATTTTAGACTTTGGCAGTTTATATTTTCTACGCAGGTGAGTCATATAATACATCTATTAATAGAAACAGATACCAGTCCTATGAGTTGATTTGGATCCAGCGGGTTTTCCGTGCCATTCAATACTGTCTCATCGGTTTGGGCTGGAGGAGAAGATCCGCTGAGGTCAGCACAGAACCGCGTACAAACGCGACAGCATGAGTGGATTTACGGCACTCTTACGTCACATGTATTTCTCAGCAGAAGCGCCGCTGTCCTGAAACTTATGGCTGCAGATGTGTAGCCCTGGATTAACCGATAAAAACACGGACTGGTAAATCACTATTCGACCTTACCCTTAATACGCGCATGCTAACGAGCAGCTGTTGTGTTTCTATTGACATATAATCCTTGTTTTTATGACCGCCTCATGTGTGTGTTTTGCTTTCTGCCGTCCACTTGCATAATTCACGATAACGCTGCAGGGTGCTTGGATTGTCTGGCTATCGATCGATCAATATATGGTTTATAAAAATGATCAGATTTTAAGGTCATTGTTTAAGAGGTGCGGCACAGTTTTACCGTACACGTGAATGAGTGTACATAATGAAACGCTCAGATAATAAAAGGTTACTCCCACAATATTCAATATCGAGCGCGCTTTTGTGACAGGCCCTGTTGTTATATCGTGTGCATGTGTGTGTGTGTGCTCGCTTTTTCTTAGATGGAAAACGTAGAAAGTCATGAAAGAGATTGACACTGTGGGGAGTGAAAAAGATGAACAATGGTAAGTTGTTCCAAAGATTTAAAAAAATATATATAAATCCCAGTATATTCAAATGAAGCAGTTAAATGTCCTATGACTGAATTGGTGCCATAGATGTGAATTAATCTGAAAATAACTGGGTTGGACACTTTAGTGGTGGTTTAGAAACAGCATATTTTGGGGAGATGTAAACTTGCTTTGCATGACCCTGTACAATAAACCTTGTGACTGCAGGCTGAATTCAGTAATACATGTGATGAGTAAATGACACTGTTTTATTATAGGGGCAATGAGGAAAATGAAGAAGAAGCTCCAATGAGTCGTAGTTTCTCTGTAGAAGACCTCCTTGATGAGGTGGAGAAGATCTGTTATGATGCCTCAGGGACTTCAAAGGTCAGAGACAAATTTACACTCGGGAGCTATGTGTCTGCAAATGTCCAGCGCATAGGCTAGTAATAACACAGCAATTAACTAAAGTATATACAGTACTGTCCAAAAGTCTTGAGCATGAAATAGTTTTTGCACCAACAAGGTGATCCCCAGAGTTAGCCAAAAACATGGGATATGTCAGCATGGTGTGGAGGGTGTCCTTAAATATTTTGAAGAAACTGGACAAGTGGAGAATTAAAAAAAGAAGTGGCAGGCCTAAAAAAAAAAATCATCTGCAGCAGATAAACACTATCTGAGAGTTATGTCCTTAAGAAATAGGAAAAAAAAATCCAGCAAAGTCCTGACACAGGACCTGAGAGATGCATCTGACCCTTCAGTTGATCCATCTGCTGTTTGCTGAAGCCTCATCAGAAATGGTCTCAGTGGAAGGGTGGCTGTCAATGAGCCATTCCTAAGGAAGGGAAACAGGAAGAAAAAGCTGAGGTATGCCACATTACACAAGAACTGAAACAGGAACAGGCCTGTATGAAGTGATGAATACAGATTAGATTTTATTTTTCAGTTGTCATCAGAGAGGTACAACAATGAGTATCTACAGCCATCTGTAAAACACAGTGAAGGCTCTGTCATAGTTTGGGGCTGGATTTCAGCCACTGGCGTTGGGAATCTTGTCAACACTGATGGAATTATAAACACAGAAAAGTAATATTAGATTACAAAAAAATGGTATCTGAGCAGTTCACGTTGTTATTGCACATCATATTGTTTTGTGGCACTTGAATACTGTATTGCACAGACAGTGGTTTTATTGCACTGACCTGACTCTGATGCTGCATAGTCTACAACCTGAGGGGTGTGGGGAGAAATGTCCATTGAGGGGGGGGGGTCCCCAATTATGCTGGCAGCCCTGCTCCTGCATTTGCTGACATAGATGTCGTCAGCAGTAGCAAAGGTGCTGCTGGTGATCTTTAGTCCAGACCTGACCATCATCTGCAGAGCCTTCCTGATCCCACACCACACAGTGATGCATGTTGTTGTAATGCTCGCAACCACACACCTGTAGAAGGAAGTGAGGATTTTGGTCCCCAAGCCAGCCTTCTTCAGCTTCCTCAGGAAGTAGAATCCCCAGATATTTAAAACTGGAGACAAACTCGACTGCTGCTCCTCCGACGCACAGTAGGGCAGATGGCAGCCAATAAACAAAGAAGAGCTTTGAATGTCCTTCAAGCATAAGGGACATGTCCTTGGAGCATAAAAGCACTCTTATTTTTACAGTGTAAAAAATAGACAGTTGTAATTAATTGGCAGATTTTGTAAATGCCAACTGGCAAAGTAGCTGAAAAACAACTCTCAAAGTTTCAAAATCAAGAGGGCAAAACAAAAGACAAAACACATCTACAGCTGCCGCTGTTTCAGCATTGATACAGTCTGTTATTCAACCCACACCTTCACCCTTCCTCAGACTGTGTGGACACTGAATCCAGTGCCTAATCATGTTCTCTCCTCCATCCCGCAATCTTGAATCTAAAGCTGTTTTCGCGCTTCAACTCCAGAAAATCTCAGGTTAATGAGGTGGGGATATAGTCTGAAGTTGTCCTCTCTAATGTGGAGCACACAGCCAGAGGTATTTTGTGTCAACCGTGTTCTCATTAGTAGAAAAGCTCTGTTTGGTTTCGGCAAGGGTGCTGCCTGACTCGATCGGGCAGGAGCAGGACACACACCAGCTGTGAATTCACTGGACTATTACCTGTGCCTTTTTTCACACGTGGGAAATGGAACCTCACAGAGCCTTTGTAATGGGCACCTGGCAGGCTAAATGTTTGTTTAATTGCATTGAAAATTGCGCATGCTCACGTTCACCTCCGTTGGGTTGCAGTGCATGAGTGAAAACGGCTTAAGACGCTCCGAACGAAGGATCTCGCTCAGCTCTGTCAGCCAAATCTCAAATGAAAGCACAGCACCAGACTTACAGAATATTCTGTTTACCCATTCAGTGCCAGGATAAACAGTCCGCTGGTCACAAATGCAGCAGAAGTCCCACCTGCTGAGGTTAACAGCTGTGTGGCTGCTTTGCCTCTGAATCCTGTCAGGGCTCTTTGATGGTTTTTAACTTTCATTCCAGGTGGAGATGGTGGTGAGGCTGTGGAAGGATGGCTTCACTGTAAATGATGAGGACTTTCGCAGCTACTCCATTCCAGAGAATCAAGAGTTACCTGGATGCCATCAAAAGGGGGTGAGTTTTCAAAGATTTTGCTGCCTTACTGCAAAGGCGCACCATCATACTTTAAGCTCTAATCAAGATTTTTTTATTATTGTTGGTGGCTTAACGACCTCATCTAGTGTTCTCTCACTAGCGAGAAGGGAGACTATAAACTTATAATGCAGTTCGTATTGTTCCTCAGGCAATAAAACGTTAATGACAAGGCAATGTCATTGTTCTTGTCATGTTAATATTTATTTGATATTGATATCCAAGTCACTGTAATCTGAATCACAGATTTTCTTTAAAAAAAAAGAAAAAAAAAAGCAAAGTAATCCAAAACATAAAAAACATGTATTTATATTATGTGTTTATTGTATATCAGATGTGCCAGCAGTATTTGGGAGAAATGTGCAGTTCTGGGGAAAAGTCTTGAGACACTCCTTATTTCTTAATATTTTGTTTTCAAGGATCCAGACTTTCCTGTAAATTTTCAACGTGGTCTTGACCAGTAGTTCTCCAGCCTTTTCTTTGGACACTGGCTGTTTGTTCACTCATTTTCAGTCCAGTATTTGTACCTGATCATCCTCAGAGGAACACTATTTTTGCTTTTTAAGCAACTCAACACTGACCTATGAATCGTTCAGGCTTACAAAAGGCACCTAACTTGGGGGATGAACCAGTGTTGTGTCTACAAATAACAGAAAACCTAACAAAGAATCAATCTGAAACTGCATCTTTAGAGACTTTGCTACTAGCAGCCTGTTGCGAAAACACATCATTTGCTCCCATTTCTTTTTATCACACAAGAACTGGACTGGAAATCAGTGACGGTGTTGGGGATCTTGTTAAAATAGAATTTTGAAGGTAGTCATACCTTATATACTGTATTCCCATTCATGTTTGTGCATTTAAGTAAATCACTGCACTTATTTCCCGTTTTCCTAGCAAAATATTTTTTAAAAATTAGGGGCGGCTCAAGACTTTTGCACAGCACTGTACTTTGGTAAAAGAGGAGAGCTACATATAAAAATGTATTCCAAACTCCTACTATATACAAACAAAACAGGGCAGCCAAAAACAGCCACTCAGCTGAATTTATCTTTAAAATGGTCACTTATGCACAGGTCATGCATAAACCATCCATCCATCCGCTTATCCAGTTCATGGCCACAGAGGGGGGCTGGACCCTATCCCAGCTGCCACTGGGCATAAAGCAGAGTCCACCCTGGACAGGTTTCCAATCTGTCACAGGGACAAAGCATGCATAAACCAAAAAAAAAAAAAAACCCCACAGTTCACGGTAAAGTGCAGCATAGTCAGCTTTGAATCTAAAGGCCTTTCAGGAGATTTATCCATGTTGACACTATCAATGTGTGACCACGAAGCAACACACCTTCTTGCACCTGCTCTACAAAAGTGCATGATAGTTGCTGCCTGATGAATGCATTGTCTGTGCATGCCTTCATGGCAGTCGGGATCATGCCAAAAAAAAAATAAAAAATGGGGGGCAGGGTTATGTCCCAAAGTGGTTTGTGGTTTCAGTAGTTAACTCAACAAAAAAATGCAAAAAAAAAAGAGAAGTATTTTAATTAAAGGCGGTTCACTACTCTATAGTCTGTTTAATGAACGTGAGCTCAAAACACATTGACCCGTTCAATTGGGACAGCTGGCGTGGGTTAATACTTTATTGATTTCAGTCAGAGACTGCAGTCTTGAATCTTTTTTTCTTTCTTTCTTTCTTTCTTTCTTTCTTTCTTTCTTTCTTTCTTTCTTTCTTTCTTTCTTTCTTTCTTTCTTAGTTGTTAAAATGTTAAGTTGTTAAAACTTGTACCATCAGTGATAATAACCAGTCATTTAGAGTGACCACAGATATGGGTCGGAGTAACTGTTTGAAATATATCACTCCAAAATCCGAGAGGCAGCTCTCAATAAGTCAACATTAGCTCTTTTCATCATGCGCTAATGATGAAATGTCACAGGGCTGGATAAGGAATTTTAAGTAGGCAAGTGGCAATTACTTTTGAACCCAGTTTGAGAACACATGTCTCCCACACAGTTGTTTCAAAATTGATGTAAGCTCGCTTAAATGATGCACACATACAGAGAGCAAGACTGATTGACAGACTAACCCTGTAAATCACATCTAACATGATGTCTGCCCTTGGTTTGATTCAGTGGTTTTGATCTTATCAGTTCCCCCATAAGGAAATTAGCAGCAAAGACGTCCCTCCTGCTGACCACAGCCAGGCGACTGAAGATAGATAAAGCATAATGCTCATTAGTGTGGCTTATTTGTCATATTGATTGATCTGACTGGACTCCAATCCGGATCTTTAATCTGTCCCAGGGAGCTTCCGGCAGAGTGGGAGAGCAGAGCAGAAGAGGAGGAGCTGGAGATTAGTGTGGAAGATTTGACAGAGGAAAATTACGTTCCCAAGAAGAAGGCCTTTCATCCCTTCAGCGGTCGAGGATACAGACTTGGCAGGTAAGAGATTGTTGCTGTGAATGCCACATTGTTTTGTATTTTGTGCAGTGTGATTTTACGTCTTTAGAAGGTAAAGCGTTGTGCTATACTATTAATGCTACTGTGCCATTTTACACCACTAGGTGTCCCTCTAGATCCAAATATCATAAATCCCACAACCAAATCTGGCCAAGCAGACAGTCTGCCTGTTAAACTGAGAACCTCAACATTTTGCAACATCTCTGACCCAAAGCGTCCACAAACGTTCTGCACGAGATTATTTTTTACTGCTGGCGGTGTCCGCAGTAAACATGCCGTGCACACTTCTAAACTTCTGGTTAATCTGCTATTTATCTTATGTCCATTCCCAGTGTTGCGCCCAGAGTAGTAGCCAGGTCACCATCTGTGCACGAGGATGGAGAATCTCCTCCTATTCCCATGGTAACACTAGACCACACCCTTCCCGTCACCTCCCTGCAGATCTGGTTGGCCGACGGCAGGAGATTGGTGCAGAGGTTTAACCTATCGCATCGGTATGTATCACCAATACACCACATTTCGATCTGTGAGTTTGACCCAAAAAAAAAGAAAGAAAAAAATAATTAGCTAATTAAGGACAGACTAGCTGCGCTGGGTAAGGGGCATCTTGACACTTTTCTGCTCCTGCTGTGCTGCCTGTAAATCCCATAATCTCAAGCAGGAAAAGGAAGTAGTTCAAGGGATGACAGGAGACTTTTGTTTGCTCTAGCTTGGGAGGTAGTGAGGGAGGGGTTTGTTTTAGGATTATGTAATGCTTTGTTCTAGGCTGCTAGAGTTTGAAAGCTGAAGGCATGCTGCATGTTACATCCCCTGCCACAGTGCATGGGGCTGCAGAAAACATAATCTGAGATGTAGCAACAGCGTGGATCTATGAAATCCCCAGAGAGGGCTTGCGTAACTCTGATGCAGCTTTTATATAACAGGGTTAGTAGCTAAAGGATGGAGAGGACTGAACCCCTCCAACCTGCAGCCAGCCTCAGAGTGTGAGGAGCAGGCTCTGCATAGGATTGCTTTGTATACACTGGGGGCTCATTAATAATATATGATCTTACTAGTGTAGTGCTTCAGAGAGAAGTCACGTGCCACAATAGAGACTAGAGCACTTGGCTGGGAAAGTTTTAGTAGGAGCAGGCATGCTCAGTGGGGAGTATTTCTGTATTTACAATAGGAATTTTTTAAATTATTACTTTAGGTCTCCAGTCTTGATCTTTTGTCTCTGTTTTCTAGGATCACTGATGTTCAGGATTTTGTGGCACGCTGCCAGAGGAGCTGCCCACCTTTCGTCCTGACAACTTCTCTTCCCTTCAGAGAGCTCAGCGACAAAGAATTAAGTCTAGAAGAGGCGGATTTGGCCAACGCTGTCATTGTCCAGAGACCCCTGAACACACAGGCTCCTTTCGGACACTCCTGACCAATACGAGCCCCACAGTTCACGCAGCACGCCGCTTTTTCCCCCCTCCACTGACTCACTGTCATGCTCCTGATCGCAATCTCAAGGTCCACTGCACCCACATTTGATAGTAGGGATCCTGTCTCTATGTGGGATTAGCTTAAAGTTTATTAATGATATAATCACTTAGTTGCAACGGTGCTGATCAGAGGCTGTTGTCAGTGTTTACTGTGTCTCCTTCCTCTGGAGGACAGTGGTTACCTGTCAACAGACCTTAAATCTGCAGAAAATAAAACCTATAAACGCTGTCACCCATGCAGACGGTCCTCCAGGGATCTCCATCTGTTAATCTGCCACGTGTAAAAACTCCCTCCATCACACACACACAATATCCCAGCACCACCACCACCACCACCATGCAAGTAAGTTTCCGAAGTCTTCCCAAAGTCTGATTTACCACCTTTTCTGCACAGTCAGCCGTATAAATAAGGGGCTGAGGTTTTAAGTTTACAGTCATGTGATTATTTTGTTTGCACAATACTGTGATTATGAAAGAATTATTTATGTTTGACTTGCTGTTTAATCTCTATTAGCTTTTTGTTTGTTTTGTTTTGGGGTTGTTTTTTTTTGGTCAAATGCATTGTTTTATTTGACCCAATTATTGGATGACATATCTCAAGGTATGACAGAATTTAAAAAAAAATCCACCTTAAAGATCTGCATTGTTTTAATTTTGTTTTGATATTAATTAAATTGATGAAATTGAATTGGTGTTGTTGCTTTAATTTAAGCGCCATTGTCACACCTTACTCCACATCTTCTGTCATTACAGTCTTAATGGGTAGATTCGGGGGGGTGTACTGATGAAGAATGATGACTTCACAGCAGTGCTTCTTCAGATACTTAAGCGTATATCTGATGCTGTGAAGTGCAACTACTGAAAGAAATCAGCTGACTGACAACAAAGGCAAAGATCTCATCCACATGGTGCTTTTTGAGTCTTTGTATTTTCTCAGCATGTGACGTGTGTGGTTTTACACGGGCGTGTGCTAGCTGAGCTCTCAGGCGGCCCTCATGAAGAAGCCCAACACCATTATCCATCTTCAATATTTAAAGGCGGGTGAGGAGGGGTGGGGGAGTTGGGGAAGAAGAGCTGACAACCTCAGGATGGTCAAGGTCAGATGAAGAAAGCCAGCAGCAGAAGTGTGTTTGAACTGATTTGTCCCTGGATGTGCAGGCTGGACGCATCAGTTGGTTGGCAGCCAGAGGATTTCTGGCTAAAGAGTTAAAACAGAACATATTTCCTTTGTGCTACATATTTAATAAGGCTAAGCATGCAGGGAATTACTTTCCCTTCAACTCCCACGTTTCCTTTCAGAATGACCCTCTTTACTCCAGCAGCAGCCGACCTTTTCATTTCGTACATTCCTCTTCATGCATTATCGGAAACATACCCATTCTAATGCAGGTCATAAGCCCAACTTTGCTGCCGTGGTGCCTGTGCCGTTGTCAGTAATGTGGTTTTCATAGAAGGGTTCGCATGCTTGGAATTTATGGAGAGGTCTTGATTCAGGTAGCCGAGGTCCACATGACATGTTTGTTGTCATGCTTGAAGGAGAGGATTACTGTGGCTGGTAAGCATCTGGGAGTAGAACAGCTGCTTATGCTTTATGGGAAGACTAAAGACTGAAATCAAAGACTGAAAAGACCTTACCAGAGTTTGTTAAATTGTAACTAATTCCCCTAACCATACAAAAAAAGGCTTCCTTTCTTTTTTTGGGCCCATCTGAAAGTGTATATATTATGCACATTTCCAGCTCCATATTTTTATCCTTGGACTCTACCGGAGGTGTTTTATATGATTCACAGTTCCAATTTATCTTGTACCGGGCCTTAGTGCAATCTCAGTGTGAAAGAAGCAGTTTTAAAACATACTGGGTTGACAAAGTAAAACAAACAAACTATGGTTAAACTTAGCCATATACTTCAGTTTAGTTTGCCGCTTCATGCAGTTTCCTGTTGAACTTGTATAACTAGCTGTGGGACTGAAAGTAAAGTGAGAGCCAGCATTACAGACAGGAAGTATTAGATTAAAAGCAATTAAAGTTCTTTAAAGGAAGTGAAGATCAAAAGACACTATTCGTGTGTCTCTGATAAATATTTGGTTCTAATCAGTTGGTGAAATATTTTATAATATATTATTTTATATTCTGGGCCAAGCAAGGCTGCTTAAAACAGCAAAAAATATTTAGTGAAGGCTTTCGTTTTTGGAGTCTTTCTCTTTTCCTGGGGATAGGAATTGTTTTTATTTTTTATTTTTTTTATCCAGTTCTAAGGTTTCTCCTAACACTATACTTGCTTGGTTGGCAAGGGATGGAATGTATATAAAAGTTAAGCCAGTGTGGCAGTACCTTTACCCTGCTAGAATGACCAGCAGGGGGCAGTTGCTCTGGTTTAAAAAGAGCTCCAGTTGTATACGTAGAACAGAAAATGACCAACTCTGTTCTACAACCTCTGTAAAGACTTTCCCGGTGAATTCATAATCTTGGTCATTATAGTTTTAAGTCTTATTAGATACAACATGATGTTCATTTTTTAAATTATTGTCCCATTTATACACAAAAAAGAGAATAAAGCAGGGTGTGCTTTACTGTGTGATTGACAAGTCCCTGACCTGGTGCAGTTTCTCAGTGAGATCTGCTTCTCATTTGTGTTACAAAACACCAAAATGTACCATGAGGCTTCACACTCACTGCAATTGTTATGTAGGCAGGGAGAACAAAACATTGTTTATATTTAAGACTTCAGACATGTTTATTTCTGATGTAAAGTTGGGAATTTTGACACGGAGGTCAGGGGGATTGTTTTGAAGCCATTGGAGCATTTTTTTTTATTACATTTCCGCGTTGGCTTCTCTGATTGCTCAGATCTCATATCTTTGGTGATTATCATTGTCAAGAAAGTAGGACCAGCTTTTGTCTGTATTTAAAGCTGCCTCTTTAAGTTTATAGGTCTTTCCGTGTAGGTACGATTTTATTTTTGGTGCTTCCTTAGGACGAAACCCCCCAACAACAATGAACAATAATCACATAACAATGAAGACGTTGTTGTTGTTGTTGTTGTTGTTGTTGTTGTTGTTGTTGATGATGATGATGATGATGATGATGATGATGATGATGATGATGCTTGAGTGCATTTTTGTGAATTTCTTTTCCGGCTCCCTCTTCTAAAGAAGCACTCAAATTCAAAATGATATGAAACCAATTGCATTGCATACATTCCTCTTGTAGCTACCGCCAGATTCCCAAGAATGGCGTTCACGTGGACTGGAATGACTGGAATACTATTAGTGAGAGGATAATGCACTGATAAAAGATTCCTATATGTGATGGACCGCTAAATAACTATTAAGACAAACACACGGGAGCTAAGTAAAGACTCGGGATTGATACAAATCTTTCGTCTCATATTAAATGTAGATTATTATGGGAAGTAAAAAGTCGCTTGTGGTCCGAGCTTAAAAAAGAAAAGAAAAGATAGTGGACAGTGGGAGGTGGTGGCATAATTTTACAATAATGCCACTGCCTCCCAGTTTATGTCAAACACATCCGCGGCCGCTGTAGGGCGCAGCGCGGCACTGCACTGCAAACAGGAGTGGAGACGCGCACCCAGTCTCCATCCTCCGCAGTCTCCTTCTCTCCTGCCCGTCAGACTGACTGAGTGACTTGCAGATCACCACACTGACAACCAAACTAACCTGCTAACTGAGCGGCACCGGCTGATTTCCCATCATCACGCGGTGAGTTGATATGTTTGCAGCTGCTGTTTGTTTTCCTTTAATGTGCTTTGGCGCTCACATAGGGATGCAGAGTGATTGTTGATGGATGCACTTACAGCAATAGTAAGATGAGGGGAGACAACACACACAGGAGGCTACTCCTCCTGCACGGGACGTCGTCGCGTTTGCGCTCCTGTTTGTGCCGTTTCTCACAGGCAGCTATTCAAGCATGTCAGATCCTGCAGATCACGGTGCCATGAATGAGATTTTACTTTTATTTTCATCGTAAAAACACGGAGTGTGTGCGTTCCTATGAGTGTGTGTGTGAAAGAGAGGTATCATTTGCAGAACTCTCCTACCTCTGTATTCATGTCCTTGCATTAGTCTGTGCACATACATGCGAGTGCTTTCCTCTGCCTGCATGTTTCTTACCATTGTGCTGACAAGGTAAGTGCCTTTTTTGTTGTTGTTGTTGTTGTTGTTGGCATATGTACGTGTGACACAACCTGTCTGACTTTGGCCTTTCCTCTTCGCCTCATTCCAGAGCACCACAGCATGTGAATGGCGACAGAAAGCAGCAGAGTTGTTACAGCAGAGGAGCAGGAGGAGCTCCCTGCCTCTGGAGCTGTCACTCACCACACACACACCCGAAGTCAGAGCCACATCCAGTTTCAGCCTCTGACACACGCATCTCACTGGCAGGCTCCTCGCGCCCTCGCTCACACAAGGAGTCACAGCCACACTCACTTCAACAACACCCCAGCACACACACAGTCGCAGAGGTACGGCTGTCGCCTCACACACAGTCTCTCAGCCATGGCTAAGGGAGAGAGGGGAGTGCAGGGCTCTGAAGGGAAGCCCAGTGAACCTTTGTTTCCCAAAACTTCTCAGCAGGTAAGCAGGTCTGTTTTTGGTGATTTGATTTCTGTTGTGGACAATGCATGTGTGACACAAACCACTAAGACTTACTGAGGTTTTTCAATCTCCTCTGGTGTCTTTAAGGCTTGGAATGAGTTTGAATGGCTTGATTGGATAGAGGGGGGGGGAGTTGGGAAATAGCTGGATCTATTTATTTGCTTATCTGTTTGTGCTTAATCAGCTCCACTGTTCTCCTGTGAACTGTAATCCCTCAGATAACATGTTCACTGTCCGGAAGCTGATTATTTTTCAAGTGAGAAAAAGTGTTCCCACTGATGCGAAGATCTGCTTGATGATTGGCTCCTTTTTGTCTGAAATCAGTAGTGACTTTGGTCACAGCCACTATGGGAAACAATACAGAGAAAAATTGGGTTGCCTCATGTGCACCTTTTTCTTTTGTTTTATTTAACTTTATAAAAGCTGCACGATGAGATGTGTGTGCGCGATGAGTGGGTGTGAAGTATGCGAGCCTTGTTGGAATGGGCTTGCTCTTGAAAACCGGTTAAAGTATGAGAAGTCGCATTCTCAGATTGTTGCTCCTCGCGATCACATGGCCCACAGGCAAGGAAATGAAAGCTAGACAACCAAGTCCTTACACGGTGTATTGTTCATTTATGAAGACAGATACCATGTTTTGCAGCGTTTCTCATGCTGTCATCTTAACACAATACCATAATAGTTAGTCATCTATTCTCTGTAATACTACATAAGCTCACGGTGTTTAGGGAAAGGCGATTTAACCAGTTCTGCAACTATTTCATCTCTACCAAACCGCTATCAAATATGCAGCACGTTTTGTTTCATGGAATTACACCTGATACCTGCTACAACCAAACAACTGTGAAGTGGATTGCTCTTTAGGCGGCAGAACTGTGATCTGAATATAATAAAACATGGTTTACTATTTTGGACTATATATGTGAGTTAACATAACTCATCTTGGACGAGGGATTGACTTTAAATGAACGTAATTTTACAAAACCGGTGAAAATGATAAACAAGCTTAAGTTATTAAGCTCACTAAGTAAATGCGGAAGAGTTACAGTCAGATTTGCTGTTATAATAACTGGATGAACTGCTTCTGTGTATATTTTAAATTTGCACGTTAAAAAAACGAGTTAAGAAAATGGACAAAATAATAATGTTATCTGAAAAGTTAGACTCAATAAATGACAATTATGACAAAGTGTAGCAGAAGCAGAATGGGTGAATTAGCCGCATTAACATGACGTATGTGGCTCATGTGGCTCAGTGGTGTCTCACAGGAGAAAGAGCCCCAGTTTGATTCCGGGAGGAGACACGAGCCTGGCCTCAGGGTTTCACAGGCTGGTGTACTACCTTGTGCTGGACCCTAATGTACCGTAACTCATCCTACTGTGTGTGTTACGTGATGCACTTAAAGCGACACGGGTTACACTAACGTGAACCGTGTGACTGGTTCGCTGAAGTTTCAGAGAAGCCGATGCGACGGCAAAGCGCAGTGGATGAAAACATCAGCTCTGTAATCATCACAAAAGTGCTTCTTACAGATGTTTGCCACGCTGATGATATCCATTCATATGCAGCGTTTTTAAAAGAGAGAATAAATAACTTCTGTGCACCAGTCCATGCTTCGATTTTGGATTAAATCCAAGGGCCTTGAGCCAGTTTCGCTAAGCCTACTGTTGACATTTTAATGGCTTGCTGCCATCACTTTACTTTCATGCTTATAATCCATAATCTGAATGGAGGGCAAAAAACTGCTCTTGTTGACACATATAACTGGATTCTCTGATGTGAACCTGCTGCCCCATAAAGTCAAAAAGTCTTTCAGTGACTCAACATCTAAACTGCTTTATATATCCATTTTTACCAGCTTAACATAAGCATGCAAACACTGAGTGTGTGCATTTTATTTGATAATATAGCTTAGAAGCCCAGAGCCCCCCTCCTTCTTTAATTATCCTCAGTCCTAAATAATTTCCCCTCAGTTTCATTAACTTTAGAGATTAGTCTGTCCTTGCCCCTTTGCTCACTGACTGAACTCTGCAAGTGCTCTGTTTTTTTTCCTTGTATATATATATTTGTGTGTCTGTTCTGAATTGTGCGTATGCGGTTTTGTTTGTGCATCCAGACAACAGTAGCAGGAAAATCCTGTTTATCCGCTTTGATGATAAGGATTCAGTAATGAAGGATTGAGTGTAAGATTTTGGAGGGAAAGAAAAAGTGTTTTGAGACAGAGAGAGAGGAAGAGAGGAGTATTTTTGCACATCATCAGTTAAACAGCATTCTCCAGACACCAAAGACTTTGATTTTTTTTTCTCTCTCCAATTAGGGGTAATTGCAGTGAGAGGAGAAGAAGAGAGAGTTTTGAAGCCGGAACCGCCGCGCAGCCTTTACTTACTTCTGACCCGCTTGTCTTGCGATTGAGTAATTACACACCTCCCTCCTGGTAATTGTCGTTCTCCAAACCCCTTCCATATTTTGATGGGGGGAAAAGAAGGAGGAAGAGAAAATGTGAGCCGGATAATAACAGTGTGTCAGTAGGGGCTGAGGCCACTTTGGTGATTTACTTCTTTCATGAAGCTCTGAGGGGAGTAGCTGTGGGCCAGCCTGCCCACTAGATGTGTATTGACTCTGTTGTTTGTGTGTCTGACACTAAAGGTTAAACAGTCCAGAATGAGGAAGAGGGAAAAAGTTGACCTGCGTTCACAGCCAGTTGTAAATATTGGGCTCCCTAGACTGCGGTGTCTTGTCGTATTAATGTCTGAAGATGAAAGCTCGCCCTTGTTACACACATGCAAACATACAAATGCACAGAGTCACGTGCCTGATGGTTTTAGCAGAGCACAGGAAGGAAATGGAGACTCGGTGGGTTTCTCCGGCTCCTCCATAGGCCTCAGTGTCTGCACACATAGACCACAGTGCTAACAGTTGGCAGGGGGTCTTCTTCTGATCCCTTTTTTTCTTTTTTCCTTTTTACACACAGACACATTCCCACATAATGATAAATGAGCAAAGAGAGGGAAAGATAAAGGGAGATGTAATGACCTAAGGCTGCAGTTGGGGGGGGTGGGGGTGCAAGTGTTTTTTAGGGAATGCACTCCATGGCAAAAGAGATGTCATATATCGGAGTGTGACATTTCTGTGCACTGAATCACTGCATCATTGCAGCATGAAGATATAGAGGAAATGCTATTTTTGGAACGCCAGGAATTTGAAAGGATTCAGGTATGAATGACTACAGGACTCCTTCTCTGTGAGTCACACGCCTGTTCCTATGACTTAATTAATATGTGAGAGACACACCTTCATTTGTGTTGGTGTGTCTGGGAAGAGTTTCTGACTGAAGAATCTCAAACCCTGCAGTTTCTCTTATTAACAGTGAATCATTCATATGCATTGGTTAACAACATTTTAAAATATAATTATGACCATTCCAGTCATGTTCCAGTAATGATATACGTACTACTGTGATCTAAATATACTGGTGTGTATTGTCCATTTTCACGTCTGTTTTCCCAGACTGACCTGAGCCAGAAGTTGTCATTATGCAGCAAATTGTGTTTTGCCATTGGCGGCGCACCCAAGGAAGTGGCTGCCAGCGCCACAGCCTTCTTCCTGCAAATCTACCTGCTTGATGTCGCTCAGGTAAATGCGTTGGAAGTGAATTCCACAGAATAATAAACTGCTGGTATGGAATATTGTGTCTGTTCCGTGCTGTGAGTTCCAGTGTGTGTCCCTGTTGTGTTCTCCAGATTAATGCCTTCCAGGCCTCCATGGTGCTGTTCATTGGTAAAGTCTGGGGTGCAGTGACTGATCCTGTCGTTGGATTCTTCATTACAAAAAGCAAATGGACCAGGATTGGAAGACTCATGCCCTGGTGAGCCTGCCTTCCCCCCCACTGTAAACCATACTCCTGTTTCTCTGTAATTCCCGTGTATTTCCAAGAAAATATACATGAATTCATACATGTGTGTTGCCTAACTGGAATAAAAGAATGCAGTGCAAAAAAAATGGAAGTTACAGCTATACATTAAAATATCTATAATGATTGCTTTTAGTCGAGAAACCTGTAGAGATTCAGTCTAAATTGTTTATAGAACTATTTACATAAGTTAAAAGGCTTAGGCATGTAAATAGTGGTGTCCTCGGTGAGCACAAGGTAGAAAAAAGTAGCTGCTTATGTAAAGGATTGTAATTTGTTGATAGACTCTGGGACATACTTTGGTTTCCTCCCACACTCTCAGACATAATATGGCCCCCACATGATGCTAATGTTTATGCAAAAATCACAACAAAAACAAGCTGCGTGCTCCAGTTTCATAATTATTCTCTGACTTGCATCTGCCACCTGAGGGTTGTGCTAGATAAACAGCCATTATGCTTGAATTTGTTGTTCCAGACACTCCCTCTGATTAGCTATACAGCTAGTACACTTCAAGGGCGTGGGGCTGCTTTTTGCCTTTTGATGAGATACAACAGAAAAAACCTCCAAAAAACACGGACATTCATCTAGGTTAATTTATAAATCATCTGCCTCTTAAATACATTTATGTAACCCACCGTGTTCCATTTCTTTTGCTTGCTCTGCAAGATCAACCTCAGGATCTCAGGGGCTTTGAGTGCAATTTGACTTTGTGACTTTGTGAAGTGTGGATTATACGAAGCTATCGCCTCGATTTTCATTAATCACCACTTTCAAAAATCCTCCTATGAGCAGCCAAACATGCGTGTCTGTACGTCGAGTATATGTCTTTTGAACACGCTGGCATGACACTTTCTATAATTACACAGGCAGGCAATCTAATGCCTCCTTCATTATAAACCATAGATTAAACGCTGGCTGACAGTGCTGGAGGGGGACCAAGTCAAGTGTGGCCAGCCAGCCACAGTCAGTAGCAGACAGATGCTGATGTTAAATCAGCTTTTATTACTCCTGGGAAGCTGTAGGTGTGTGTGTGTGTGTGTGTGTGTGTGTGTGTGTGTGTGTGTGTGTGTCGTGTGTGTGTGTGTGTGTGTGTGTGTGTGTGTGTGTGTGTGCCCATGTGAACCTGTAGTGTTTGTGGATTTTTAATGTGTGTGTTTAGGTCGTAATTGTGATGGGATGCGTGCAAAGCCTCATTTGGAAAGTCCCCTCTGTCCATTCGGCAGGAAGTGCTTTCCTCTTCTCTCTGGTTGACACATCCACAGCCAGACATTAAGTGATTTGTATCTGTGTCTCGAGTTCTTAAGGATGGAGTCTTTTGGCCCCAAATGCCCCCTTGGGTACTGCCATGTTTATTATTTGTGACTGCAGTAAATCTTAGAAAGCAGATTTTTCAGATTCTCTCTGTCACAGACAAAGTGACAGTCAGGGGACAGTTAGTATTCATTTATTCAAGTAAATGTAGCCCGATAACAGAAAAATGTAAAGTACTCCATTATTAGTAAGTGTCCTGCATTTACGTACCCAAGAGCTGAAAAGTATCATCAGCAAAAAACTCAAAGTGCTACATACTGAGTACTACTACTATACTATACTACTGAGTACTATACTACTAGTATAAACCCTTATTTTAATTTTAACAGCTGCTGAGCCTCTGTTGACTGCAGTGCCCTGTTTTTTTTCATTAACCGTGACAACTATCAGGCTGACCACAGTATTGAGTGGATGGTCAGCAATTGCCTCTCAAGGGCACATCTTCATTTAGAGAACCTTTCTATCTAAGCTGCAAAGGATATTTAACATCCTTTGTTGGCGTTAGAGCTAATAACCTTGACACCAGATCACAGGCTGGCTAACTGAACTGCCCTCAGCTAAGCTTGTGAGCACTGTGATTAACATAGATGGTAGGTTTTGATGGAAAAAAGATAAATACATGAAACAAAAGCAGGTGGAGCAGATGAACAGTTCCTATATATCACACAGAACCTGTCACATATCTTCACCCAGTAAAGTAATCTAATTGCTTCAGTCACACGAAGGGAAAACAGTGGTTGGAGAGCGCAGTATGAACAAAATTATTGCAACCATGTGCAGTTAACTTGTAATCTTGTCGCCTTTGAAATAGTTGCTTTGAAGAAAGGGAGCAAGTCTGTGACTTCTCAGTAAGTTGCTGTCTTCAAAGCAGCTTTGGCGTGTCAAGACAGCGATAAAACAGCAGTAAGACAGAGTCAGTCTGCTGTCAGCTGGTGACTGAATGGGCTCAAATTGGCAATAGCAGACAATCTTTTTTGCGATTGACTGTGATAAATTGATGAAAATCACAAATCTGTTGCCATCGCCCATGAACTACTGACATTCAGCCAGCCAGTTGAGTCAAGTCCCCTATTGCAAAGAGGCTTGCACTCACTGGTGTAGACTAGCTCAGATTGCAATGTGTTGACAATCTGTCTGCATTTAAAAATTAGATAGTGATTATTTGCAAGCCTTCACTGATCTGATTACAGCCAGGCCGCAACTGTTTGGAGACAGATTGCCTCGCAACAGGTGACCTCTGTGATCACCTTGTGCCTTGAAAGACCGTCAGAGGTCTAAGGTCTTGCATGCTCAACCTCCGGGCAACAAGTTGGTCGCCTCGACTACTCAAAATCAGTCACCGAAGGGAAAAAATTCAATGCAATCACCTGGGAGCCACTGATCTTTACTAGTCACAAGGAGGTTGCCTTCTCCACACTTGAAAACCAGAAAACAGCTTTTTGTCAAAATGGCAAAAATATTATTTCATTTTTTTCTCTTTTTTGTAGTAGTAGCATATGAGGACTACATTGTCTTGCTTACTACAACTGCCAAATAAATTCAGTGGATTTCAAAGTAAAATAATTGAAATAAAACACAATGCAAACACGAAATACTTAAGGAAAGTACACTCTAAGTACAGTACTTGAGTAAATGTACTGACTTCACCACTGGGATATATGAACATGACTAAGCCTAAAATCAACCAAGAAAGTGTAATCTCACCTACACGACCTCTTTCAAATCCCCTCTGCCCAGTCTCACATCTTTTAATTAACATGCTGCAAGTGTCCCCGACAAGTCAGTGAGAAGAGAATTGTAAGTGCCTGCACCTTATCAGTCTTCTCTGGTTTAATTAAGGCTGTGCAAATTAGTAGGACAGGTGTGACAGGTGTGTATTCATCCATGGATAACGTATGAGAGAGTATGCTAGTGTTTGTGTGTGCGTGCCTTTGTTGCCTCTCCCCGGACATAGTCATCTTGCAGGAACATTCTAACTGTCCCATTCACTGGCCCCGGGGCCCTTTCATCACTCCCATGACCAAGCGGTCAATACTGCAGCACCAGCGATGTTAGTCGCCTTTGTTAAAGCAAACAATCAGGAAGAGGGTGAGGTGGCAGGGCTGGATGATGCCAGAAATGACTGTGATCAGCCTCTCTCTACCGCTTTCTCCCACTTTCTCTTTCCTGGCGTAGAGCAGGTCAGAGGTCAGAGCCCCCGTGGGGTTTTGGCACAGTCACCTAAATTCTATCGATCTATTTTTTTTTCCACCTGTAGATGTGGCTGTACTTCAGCTATTCCAGTTTGTACCACAGGAAAAACTCCATTTGCTGTTTAGAGGAAAAGAGGAGGAGGGTTGATGATCTATATTGATGTCTGGAGCCAAGCCACACTGTCCATCATCCATCATCTGCCGCTTTTCTCTTTCATTTTGAAACACACAGCTGTTCACTTTAACCATAATGACACATGTCCCTTGTTTACTTATGAATTATGCACGGCCCGCATAGTGTATCACTCAGAATTCTGAAAAAAAAAGCACAACACGGCAGAACTGCTTCATGCTGCGTTTGCATGAGTGTGGGTTACATATTTGTGTGCTTGTGTGTGCAGATCTTTCATGAAGATTTGAACTACTGTGGTATTTCCCTCCCAAGGCAGATTCCTGCCATGCTTAAAACATAATCATTTAGCACTCAGCTTAACCTGACTGTAATCTGACAGAAATATGAAGTAACAGTGCTATGAAAATGACAGAGCACAGCCTCCACAACACCTACTGAGGCACATTAAATGATGGCTTTGAATTCACTTAGAACCAAGTTTATCATCTTTTTTTATTGCTGGTGTTTTTTGAATACTTTTGCTTCTTTGTGTTGAGTCTTTAAGTATTATATCTGACATGCTGTTATTTTTCTATAGGATGGTGGGTTGCACACCCTTCCTGGTGATCTCCTACTTCTACCTCTGGTACGTTCCTCCTTTCAGTGGCGGCAGGTTCATCTGGTACCTTGGCTTCTACTGCCTCTACCAAACCCTCATCACTGTAAGTGTGCATGCTCTTTCCGAATTGTGTGTGCTTAAGAAATTCTGATCGGTGTGTGATGCTTCAGGTAACTGCTTGTGCACTACAAGAAAGATGTCAAGTTGAAACGGGAGATAAAAGCTCTGACTGATGACAGATGACACATTATGTAACGTATAGATAAAACCCAGAAAACGTTGGAAATAGCAAAGTTTCAAGTGGGAATGATTACAGTCATCTTATGCAGGATCTAACAGCCCCTCACAGGATTTATTCTTTGATTTGTGAGATGGGCAGCAGATTAGAACCCAGAGTGCTTAAACACCTCACCTCAAAGGGGAAGTGTAGCTATTTAGGTTCCCTTTTGTTATTATGGTCCAAACCATTCCTCTCTCTCTTTCTGCTCTGGCTCTGGGGTAACCCATATAGTATGTGCTGCAGAGCATGTAGACCACTGCAGCCACACTGTGGTGAGCTGTAACGGCATGTCATTCTAACTACTTGATAAGTATACGGTCAGTCCTGCCAGGAACCTTTGCTGGATAAATGCTGGTTGCCGCTTTTAGTCGCCCTTCATTGTCTCTGCCTGTGTATTTGTGTGAAGTTTTCTGGGAAAGAGCAGCTGTTATCACTCAGACGGTCACAGTCTGTAAACAGAGGTTAGAATTCAGCTTTTCCTTTGTTTACACAATCAACTAATAATAAGTTTCCAGTCAATTAATCAGTTCCCACTTACCTGTGGGCGGGTTCGGTTCTCTGAGTGTTTGCATCCAGTAGAAGCCCCGTAAATGACATGCTGTGTAGGAGCGATGGCTGAAAAAAAAAACAAAAAAATCAGTCACATTTATTTTCGTTGTGGCTATGCATACTCATTTGGCCACAGTGCTGACTGAGCCCTTGTGTAAATTACAAAGTGAAGCAGGACTCGGTTTGTTCGCCTTCTCTCTGGGAGAGGTGGTGAGGAAGGAGAAAACAGATCCGAGGTTGGCCAGCATGGAAACTGCAGCAATTGCTGTTGATATTTATATACAGCGTATATTTTTCTTCAGTGTTTTCTCTGGAATTTAAAGATAAAAGCCATTAAAGGGTGTTCCCGTTTGACTATGAGCCAGATTTTATTTCTAACAGTTTAGCAGGACTACATTCATTTTTTTGTATATATGGTCTTTATAAAAAAGAGAAAAAGATGGACATCACTGGCCACTGTGACATCACCCGTTGTTTTTGTTGGCTCCTGTTTTAATGCCTCAAGTTTAGCATCTTGTTTTTTTTGTTGTTGTTTTGGAGCCAGAAGTGACCAAATTTAGATGAGAGGGCGGCATGCTAAAAGATCAGCTAATGCCAGCAAGCCTGGCTAGCAAAATAATAATGATAAAAAACAAACAAACTAGAATTTCACTCATCAAGCCTGGACTGACTCCAGGCCATATTATTATTTGTAAGATAATTGCAGTAAAATGCTCCAAAAGAGACCAACAGTGCAAACACTGAACTAAATGGAGGTTTATTTCACTGACTTCAGTTAGCTGAGGTGGAGACTAGGAGATGGCTAGCAGCTACACCCAAAGACATACAGTATATAGCCTACATAACTGTATACAGAAGTGTGTGAAGTTTTACATCCTGTAGATATATTTTCTTTATATATACGAAGATGTATTTATGTCTATGGCTACACCCACATAGGTTGGCATCCACCTGTCACCCAAAGCAGCCACACCCCTAAATATTTTAAATTTTCAACCTGTAGCTACTTCTTGGTTTAAATGCTAACATCAGCATGCTAACATGCAGACATTTAGTTCAACATAAAGCTTTAAAGAAGAGGGGAATCTGTTTAGATTTTTTAAACATGAGCTAAAACAAGCAGGAAAAATTAAAGCCTGGAAATGATGATGGCACTGTGAGAAAAGTTAAGCGATACCAGGGTTATTTATATTTATTTTAAAGGAAACATTAACATGATTACTTCATTTTATGGCTAACTGTCCATTAGTTTCCAGACACACCACTCAAAAATGTCCACCTCATGCTGGTGCCTGAGGGTAGGAGACTGCTTTCATTATGATTCATCTTCTGGGGGCCACAAATGTCTGCACAAAGTTTGATTGTAACTGGTTCAGTAGTTGCTGAGGTATGTTTTGTTCTGCACCAATGTATTGCAACCTTCTGTCATTGTCATCCCTAGAAACCGGCCCGTTAGTGCTGCTAAAAATAAAATAAAAATACCTTCATTATTGTTTCCCCTCCTCGGGAGACTTATGCAACTGTTTGACTATCTGCTGAGCAAGGCTTGCATTCATTTCTCTTTCTCCCATAACTGTGTCTTGTTGCTCCCCTTCAGTGCTTCCACGTGCCTTATTCTGCTCTCACCATGTTCCTGAGCACAGACCAGAAGGAAAGAGACTCAGCCACTGCCTACCGTAAGTTTTAATATGCACAAAGTTCCTAAAGCCTGCAGTGCTGAATTAATCTTTGCTCTAGCGTATCATTTGCATGCTTTTTGAAGTACTGCAACTGAGAGCTGGATCTTTGCTGGTGTGATGACAGGAATGACAATGGAGGTCCTGGGGACACTTGTGGGCGCCGCCATCCAGGGACAGATTGTGGCCAGCGCTCACACTCTGAAGCACTGCCCTACCAACAACATGTCGGCCAGTTACCTTGGCAACAACAGCGGGGCAGAGATCGTCAAGAGCCTGGTGCACTCCAAGGAGTACCTGTCACATGCTGTAAGTATTAGTGTGCCAAGTCAGGGAGCCAGGTGTGCTAAAAGTAGGCCAAAGAGTTGGTTTGAAAATAACTTCTAGCTTAACTTTGGAATGTGGTGTGTGCTCAGGGCAGTTATGCAAAATATTAGAGGCTGAAAAAAGCAGTGGTGATTGAAAGGGAGCACTGTTGAAAATTGGCTCCATATTTACTGTCTACAGGTTCTTACATCCAAAACATTGTCATGTTTTAACCCTCTCGGATCGAAAGGAGACATCGCTGTTTGATATCTGAACCTCGCACCCTGATCCAGCTTCCCGCTCATCACCACAAAGGGGGTTACTCCCTCACATCATACTCCAAGTGTTGCCCTATTGCTCTGAGGGGTCTCCACAGTCTGCAAGCCATTAGGCTTATTTATGTCTCACCCAGAACATTTGAAGCCACCTTAGATACAATGTGCTGAAAATATTGGTGCCTTATTTGAAGGCGAGTGCAGCTTAGCTTAAAGTTGGGGGAAGGGGGGGCATATTCATGCCCACATTTCCGTTTGCAGAACTGTGAATAAACTGAGAATCCATCATGAGACTTTTTGTGAAGATGAAACAAGCCAGAGTCAAAACTGTCCCGCATTGGATTTTGGCTTGCACCGCAGCTATTTGGGCTTCAAATGGTTCTTTTTCAATGGATTTTGGGTGAACCCTATCAGGGCATCCCAAAGCCTCTGCAGCCACCCGCTACATTCCTCCGTGGTTGCTGGTGAGGGTGGCACACCGTCTGGGCAAACTCCGTCTGCCCTCAGAAACAGGGAGTGTTTGATGTGCATAAATAATAATGAACTGCTGGGCTGAGCCACATGGAAAAATAGCAAACAAACAGAGGTTGTTTAAGGCAGAGCAGTTCCTGTCGGTTTACAGCTTTAAACGTCCGTATTTTGGGATACGGATCTACTTGAGGTTTCTTCCTGTTCCTGCTTCTATTTGGACAGCTAAATGCGCACGGCTCCACACAGACGTTACAGGCAATGAATCGCACACTGATGAGTGAAAGAGTGAGAAAGAGTTGAAGAAAATAAAAAGCAATGTAGGGTAAAAACTGATAGAAACTGCAGTAATTTGTTTCCAAAATGGATGTATAGCATGTTAAAAAAGAAAACAGTTAAATTTTTTAGGGCACTATGAATTAAATATTGCAGAAAATCTAAGAATAGACTGGATGGTGCTGGCTCTGTGAAACGAGATGGATAGACGGAGACATTACTGAGCGTTTGTTCTTTCTCTCTGCAGAAGCAGGTGTACACGATCGCTGCCGGTGTCATAGGAGGAGTGTTCGTCATCTGCACTGTGGTGATGTTCCTGGGAGTCAAAGAGAGAGACGGTGAGGATTAAATTTTTGTGCGATTACCGGCTAATCAGCATGTTAATTGACAAAACACTGTTCATCAGTTGTAATACATGATTATCATGTAGTCTGTAGAGCCTGTTGGCTCTCGTCAGGCTGGAAAAGGTTATCGAAACATCTCCACAGACTGTGTAAAAATAGACACAACCAAATCACTCGTAGTCTGGGAGGTCTCAAAGGAACACAGGGTAAACTTGTCAGCAGCTAAAGCCCTCCATCCACCATCAGGAGAACAGTGATCAGCAGTGGGGTGCTGGGCAGGGCTACAAGGAGAAAGCCACTGCTCTTCCAAACGAACCCTGCTGCTCATGTGCAGTTTGCTAACGGTCATGTGGACAGGCTGCTTGAACGATGTTTAGTGGACAGATGAGACCAAGATAGAACTTTTTGGTTTTAAATGAAAAGCTTTATGTTAAGAGAAAGGAAAACAGTGCATTCCACCATAAGAACCGTATCCCATCTGTGAAACTAGGCTGTAGTAGTATTCTGGACCCATGATTGGCATCGCGGATGGAACAACAAATTATGAATTCAACTCGGAAAGGAAAAGGCCCCCAGATATGTAATCTTAAATAAATGTCCTTAATAAATACGTTTTTAAATCTAACATTTCTGTCTAATTTGTTCAGTTAGATTCTCTTTTTTACTTTTAGGAATCTTGTGAAAAAGCATTCATCTCAAAGCGTTCAAAAGCCTTTTTCCCACACTGTAATTCACTGAGGGCCCTAAGGAACTATTTCAATTTTGGAAAGCATTTTGGATTAAACCAGTGCAGCTGAAACAAAATTGGTGCCTGAAAACACCCCTTTGTGTTAGTGCTCTAAAATACATACGTCATAACTGGACTTTTGTTGCAAGTGAACAAAATGTAATATAACCCCTTTTACACAGTGGTAACACGATGCTTAAAGGTACAGGAATACGTAATAACATATGTTCTGGGCTACATCCTGAAGACAGATCTGATCATGTTAGCTCGCACTCTCTGCTCTTTACTATAAATGACACGTCTAAGTGAGATGAGCACAGTCCACTGCAATGCAGGGGCTATTCCAGTACTTCCCGTGAGCAAATCTATCAGCTTTCCCTTACTGCGTGTTATTTGATATGCTGCTTATTCTAATTCCTTGTGTAATTCTTTCAGATCCATATGCCCCAAAGACCGAGAAGCAGGTCTCTTTCCAGCAGGCCTTCATCCTAGTGATGAGACATGGGCCATACCTCACTCTGACCGCTGCATTCCTCTTCATCACTGTCGCCATTCAGGTAAATTTATTGACGAAGCTCTTCTCAGTCATGACAATTGGCCTTACAGTAAATGGAGCCGCTCCGGGTCCTTACAGGCGTGGGAGAATTGCTGGTGTTCAATGTTGATTTGATCAGCGTAGAAGAGCACTTACTTGAAAGCTCATAGTTTTTAAGCGTGTTGTAAGTCTCAGGGCTACTGGGAGTGATACCAGCAGTGCACTTATGCTTTTTGCTTATCATGTGTGCATCCTTTTTTGACACCTCACTTTAACGCTGTTTCCATTATTGCAAACTTGTCAAAGTTTGCATCGGGTCTGTTTCTGTCTATTTCATATTTCCTCTCATCTCAGAGGAGGTGTCAGCTGTCTTCCGCTGGTGCTCCAGAGCGGGAATGAATCCCCACAAAACACTGTCAGCAGCTTCTCCAGTCACTTTATTTGGTGCTCAGCACAGCAAGAGTGCGCAGCCCCAGTGCTGAATAGACAAGACTGAGTATCTGAACGTTTGATTTCTGGTTTTTACAGCTGATCCAGAGCAACTTTGTCCTCTTCTGCACTTATGCAGCCGACCTTAGGGATCACTTCCAGAATATTGTACTGACCATCCTGGTGAGTAACGCAACCAGCTGTAACAACTTGTGTATTTTAACTACTGTGTAATGCAGGGATGCCTACTTTGATCTTAAGCGGGCCAGATTCTGCTTTTCTGCTTAATTACATATTATTTTTCCTGAGATATCTTCATATAAGGTAAAAGGTGCAATTCAAACAGCACATTTTTGCACATGATAAAGAAATGCTGCTGTAGTAACTGAAAGAAATCTGTCAGCATGGCTCTTATACAGAAATTACAGAAATTGCCTAAACTGTCCTGTAACTATAAAACAAAAAGTCTTTGCGCCATTCTTTTTACTGTTAACCCACTGTAAAAAAAAAGAAAAAAGAAAAAAGAAAAAAAAAAACTAAGAAATTTCTATAGTAGACAAAGAATCTGTCCAAAAACTACCCCTGGACCAGGTGAAGGGACTTCATCAGGCGCTGTCAGAGCCAACACAAGAAATACACAGCAAAACCCAAATCCCAGACAAAGAAACCCTGGACCCAGTAAAGGGACTTGGCATCATCAGGTCAATCCCAGCTTCGGACCCAATGATGGCAGACCTCCATGTAATGAGAAAGAGGAGATTGCTATCCTGAGATCCCAACTGCAACAGTCTCTGTACATGCAGCAAACCAGTCACCACAAAATGGTAGCTGCAAACCACAAAGCTGCCAAGTACATGGTCCAGTTGGATTGGGTTCAGCTGCAGTTGAACTGCTGCAGACAAAATGCAGAGAACACAATTCAAGTTCTCGAAGCACAGCTGGAAGAGGCTTGCAGGAACAGACCCAAGTCTTATACAGAGGAGACCTTCACATTTCAGCTGAGTGAAGCTCACCAAAGGCCCTGCTAACACAAAAGATGTTGCAGGTGAGAATCCCATAACTGCCCAACCAGATGAGACCTTTGATGCACTGGAGGTACTGAGCAGCCACCATGCTGCAGAGCTGCGTGTGGAGGCTTCAACACAAACCACGGAGGCTCCACACACAGATTCTGTAGAGCTCAAAGCAACCAGAGAGGCTGACTTAGAGATCCAGTGCAAGAAACAGCAGGAGCAGATTGACCAGCTCCAGGAGCAGCTCCTCAACGCTCAGAAACAGCTTGAAGAGGAGGCTGCAAAACGCAAAGAGGAAGAAGAGAGAGCTCGCTGTAAGATTGCGGAGCTCATAGCTAAGCTCTGCACCAGTGAGGCCCTTCATGAGCAAAATGATTTGAAGGTACAAAACTTCAAGCAAGCGCTGGAAACCACCAAAGCCTCCTACATGGAAATAGTAGAGAAGCAAAAACAGGAGAACATGAATGATACTGAGGTCCAAAGTGAGACACTGCAGGAGACTCTGGAAATCCAACAAGAGAAAGAGGTCAATGTTCCCAAACTAGATGTTTGAGAGGAAATACCCAAAAAGAAAAAGAAGAAGAAGCTAAGCTGGCTGCTTAGAATATTCGCTTGTGGTAGTGCAGCTTCCACATAATCTCCTACATAATCTCATTAGTATACAACTAAATATCAAGAGCAAATAACTATTCACTTTGCTCCCCCCAACCAGTCACGACAGATGGCTGCCCCTTCCTGAGCCTGGATCTGCTGAAGGTTTCTTCCTGATAACAGGGAGTTTTTCCTTCCCACTGTCGCCAAGTGCTTGCTCATAGGGGATTGTCTGATTGTTGGTTTTTATTCTTTAATTCAATTCAGTTTCATGTACAGTATCAGTCACCCATATGGACACATTCACCCATTCATATAAAAGGGTGAGTGTGTCTAAACCTTTGACTGGTACTGTACATGAAACTGAATTGAATTAAAGATGATATGTAGGAGATTGAGTTGAATAAAGTGAATTACTCACTGAATCAGGGAATTATAAAATCCTACCCATAAATTTGACCAAAAATTAACTAAATAAAAAAATTGGCTTTAAAATAAAAAAATCTAAATTGTGAAGACTTTTTTTAAAAAAAAACATTTCAAATGTTAAATTACAGAAGCTTAACAGCAGAAATAAATATGTTTACAGTCTGGATAAAAATTATTTTCACTGCATTTGTTTTATTGATGCCTTTTGGAGTATTTCACTAGAATTACCAGTCAAATAATATGCCTTGCTCTTTGGTTAGTGGTACTAGTAAGAGTCAGCCTGTTTTGGTCATTGAAATTCTACCTGATCATTTTTAATCCTGATCATTCATTAGCATGGAGCTTACTAACACTGCTAGCTAGCATTTTAACTCCATTCAAAGATGGTCACTTTAGACTCCAGAAAACAACTTGGTGGTGGCAAAAATACCAAGCCTGAAGCTTCAAAATGTCAGTATACAAGCAAATACCATTTTATCAGTCTCTCACATTGCTGTGGAGGAGTTGTAGTCCACTCTTCTTTATGGCATTTCTATTATTTCATTGAGGTTTGCAGGCATTCATTTATGCAGGACTCTCTTAAGGATCCACCACAGAATTTCAATCAGGTTGAAGTCTCAACTTTGACTGTGTCATTGTAACTGCTTAATTTGTTCTTTTCTTGCTGTGCTTGGGATCATGGTCCTGTTTCATGACCTAATTTCCCAATGCTGGACAGATTTGACTCTAGAATACTTCGGCAGAGGAGTTCATCGTTGACTCAATGACTGCAGTCACAGTTGGTATGAGGTGTTTGTGCCAATATGCTGTGTTTGGTTTTATCCAAATGCAGTTCATTATGACAGTGTAATGACTAGGGATTTTCCTCGACTAAACAAGGGGAAAAAAATTTGACTAACCGACTAGTGTAAAACTAAGAAGCACTCAGATAGCAAATAAAAATGTATGCCAGTTTAATGGACAATATCAAAAACTGTCTAAACAAAGGAATCACACTATAATGAATTGCGCTTTAAATGCTGCTTACTGTGCAACATCGCACATTGTGCATTATGAGCACTGCACGTTACACTCCAAACAGACAACAAAGAAAAAACTTTAAATCACTTGACAGTAAATATATGGACGGTATTCACGCATCATTGAATATCGTCACCTTGTTAAAATAAGGGCCTAATTCATTTTTCAGGTTTTTCAGAAAACACAAAAACTGAACTAAATATTGAAAATATGATATTTATTAATAATTTCACTCAAAAAGGTTATGACAATAGATGAATTTTGACATACTAATAACAATGCCTATCAGTTATGTAACATAAGAGGAATAAATGACTTAGGCAAATTTTTTAACATGCTTTTGTGACGTAAGCAATTTTAAATATTCGACTCTGTTAACCATGGAGCATAACTAACAAACTAACCGAACATAATTATGAGGAGGGGTGTGCATCGCCTCACTTCTCCCTCCAGCCCTTTCATTGCTGGGTTTTTGACTGATGCCTTTTGATGTGGCAAATTGTCAAAGAAGTGATGGCACTCAACGGGCATGATATGTTTCACTGACTAGAGATCCTGGAGATTTCTCTCCTTGATGAGCAGAGCACTTGGAGACAATCTTATCCGTGCTATTGGTTCATTTGGCACCTTTGTCCTCTGCGGCAGTGCCTCCCACGCAGAGTCGTCCAAGAAGGCCAGCTTGAAATGGATTTTGCCTTCACTGCTGAACTGAACTGAAGAGCCTGCAAATCATGCAGTCGGATCTCCAACTTTTGGATTTCCAACTCCAACTGCCTGGTCTGATGCTAATAAAGTAAGCTGCATTCAGTTTTAGGAACTCATCATGCCTAAGCACTCTCCCATGGATTTATTGCTGTGGTTAGGCTGTCTTCATTTTGCCTTCGTAGTGGCAGCTGTGACTCAGGAGGTAGAGCAGGTCATCTACTAATCGGAAGGCTGGTGGTTCGATTCCCCGCTGGTCCAATCTGTATGCCAAAGTATCCTTGGGCAAGCTACTGAATCCCAGGTTGTTCTCCGATGCAACTGTCGAAGTATGAATGTATGGTTATGTTAAAAGGGAGTTTTTCCTTCCCACCGTCACCAAGTGCTTGCTCATAGGGGGTTGTTTTGACTGTTGGGTTTTCTCTGTGTTATTGTAGGGTCTTTACCCACAATACAAAGCGCCTTGAGGCAACTGTTTGTTGTGATTTGGTGCTGTAAAAATAAAATTGAATTGACTTGAATGGTGAATGTTAGATAGTAAGCACTTAGCTGTAGAAGGAAGTGCTTGCATGAATTGGTAAATGCAAACATGTTGTATAAAGCACTTTGAGTGCTCAGCTGGAGTAGAAAAGCACTATATAAGAACTAGTCCATTTACCATTTTATGGAGCAGAAGACTCATAACAGGATAATCTGGATTGCAGATGACATCGTCATCATCAGATATGTCCTCTTCATCATGTGGTTGTGTCTGCATGGTATCTTGAATACCAATTTGGGACTTCACCACATTGTATCAAGTGACCTATAGAGGTCACTTGAAGAAAGGTGTGAATGGGGATTGAGGCACCTGGGGAGGGGGCTCAAGACAGCATTGTAAGCAGGGGAAAGTTGGTGATGTAATCCACCTCCTCTGTTCAATTATGGTTGCTCACAGTGATGCTTCTTTTACTCTTCCTTCAACCCTTTAAGGTGTACAGTCACATATATGTGATCATTCTGAAAAATATTCATTGCCTTGGGGTCACTTGTATTAAGTGACATCAGGAATTCCCAAAGTAATGTGCATGTACCCCTAAGGGTGCATAAGCTGCCTCTAGACACTGCACAGCAGGCATACTATAATACCTGTCTAATTATGTTATAATTACTAATATTTTGTTCATAATATTGTGTTCAATATTGTGAGATATTCATCAAATATAAACACAAAAGTATAAAGATTAATTTGTCATTTTTTCCTATACACAATTTCTAGCTATCAGATTACAATACAGTTTTCAAAATTTTCTTATTTAGATCATGAAACATAAAAAAGTGAGGCAAAATATTATTTGAAAAGGCAGAAAATATTTAACAGATGATAGCCTATCACTTGTAACAGTCACATATTCTGGAGTCTTCATGGACTTTGCTATTTTGCTGACTAAAAAGACTGAATAAAAAGATTAATGACTATGCAATATTTATATCCCTATTGTTGGAAAGACTAGCTACGATGCAACCTACGTAAGTGGCCAATGTTGTTGCGGTCGTGTCCTTTCGGTTGTGTCCCAGTGATTTACATGAGGCCGACAGAAACATAAAATGCTGGGATTTTTTTCTAACCAACTACTACGTCTGGTATCGACTAGTGACAATAGTGATGATTAATCATCTATTTGATTAGTCGCACATATCCATAGTGTAATATGTCATGTTTTGAAGTTCATCTGAGGTTGTATTTCCCTCTTTTTAAGACCACAGTGTTTACCTACTGTGTACTTATACATCAGTATAATGCTCTGGTGTAGTATGAATGGCCATGGGGGAGGGCTTTATCAGTAGGAAAGGCTGAAAAAACATCTCTGGTGTAATGCTTTTTTCTTTTTTTTTTTAAATTTCAGCACTGTTTTTTTTACACATTTTTAAGCAGCTGTTTTGGATTGGAAAAAGATACTTTTATGTAAGGAATATTTAAATTAAATTAAATAAACACCTACATTTTTACATACTTAGAGTGACACTCCGAGATGTCAATTTCTGAGCATATTTAAATGTTGAACAATCTTGCCTACTAATATTGTTTCTTTTGTAAGTTCTACCTTAACTTACCATACTGAGTTGCATTATCGGCTTGCATTTGTCTACTCAGGTATCTGCAGTGATAAGCATTCCTCTGTGGCAATGGTTTCTGCAGAGATTTGGGAAGAAGACGGCAGCTTTTTGTGGCATCACTGTGAGTACATTGCATTTATTGTTGTAGCTTTCAGCTTTGACCATCACACTTTTTGTTTGTGCCATCGTGTGGATTAACTTGGAAGTGTTTGTCTCAACCACAGAAAACAGATTTGAAACATTTTCAGAAAGTTTAGGGGATGTTTGAAAATTCTTTCCCTCTCTAGTGGATCCTGCCCTTCACGTTGATGTTGGTGTTCATCCCTAACGTCATAGTGGCTTACGTTGTGGCTGTTTCTTCCGGACTCAGTGTGGCTGCGTCACTCCTCATGCCATGGTAAGACTCAACATTTCAGAGGAAATACACTCATCAACAAAAATAAAGTGTAAATATTTGTGCTAAATCAGCAGACACCAGCACAGAGTTTATGCCTGTGGTCCAAATACAATAAACTGAAGACTGTGTTGCCTGCTGGGTCTTAGTTCTTAGATTTTAAAAGCCCTGTAGTGAACTGTCCCGTGAGTGTCCCTGCCATCTGCTAACAAATGTAAGTTTGGAGCCCCACCCCCACGCTATAAAGGATTAAATAAAACTGAAATCCCCTAAGCCTCTGATATTATTTATCTAAATTCAACCCTGTTATATGTCTGCTCTGCTGTTCATTTTAATCCCCTTTGATTTGATGCAAAATGTCATTAGTCAAGCCATTCTGTCAGAGGGCCCTGACCGCTCACCAAGGTCATGCCATGGTCATGAAATGATGTAATTTTTAAGAATTAGAGGCAGCGTCTACTATAAATCTCCTATACCATCACAGAGCCCCTGCAGAGGTATCGCTACATCTGTTTTCCAGGCATTTCTAAGGCCCTCGGTGCTCCTCACTCATCTCCTTTCCCCTCCCTTTAAACCCAAATTACAGTCTCCCGAGGGGGCCTGTTTATTTTGGAAGGGGCTGATTGTTTATCCTGTCCCGCCCGCTGCTCATCATCTAATCGTGTTATTAGCTCTGTAATTTCGGCCCACCGGTATATCAGAGCTCTGACCTCACATCGCTGTGCGCTAGCATCGTGACTGCATGTGCAAGGCAACTAAAGTAAGAGCGTGAGGGAGGTCTTAGGCACACATCAGCTTAAAGTTTTACCATGTCTCACAGTGAGCATTTAAGACAGACTACACATGCTTATTCAGCTCTGCATGGGTGTGTTTTGTGTGTGTGCGCGCGCCTTCAATTTAGGTCTATGTTGCCAGATGTGGTGGATGACTTCAGGCTGGCCAACCCCTACTGTAAAGGCCATGAAGCCATCTTCTACTCCTTCTATGTCTTCTTCACCAAATTCGCCTCTGGGATCTCCCTGGGAGTGTCCACCCTCTGCCTGGAGTAAGTCTGTGTTGCTATTACATTTGCACGATTAACTCAAGCACTGCATGATGTTCTGTGTCTGCACTCAGCATGCCATGATACCTCACAGAAATGCATTAACCCTGGTCTGATGTATAATTCATCACGCGAAAGGTGTTGAGTTTGCTCATTTGCAGGGTTGCAGACTCAGGCGTGATGTTGGTTTCCTGCGACGCGTTTAAATAGACTCTCTCCATCTCTGCGTGTAGGTTTGCGGGGTATGACACTGGCGCCTGCAAGCAGCCTCCTCCTGTGGTGTACACTCTGAAGCTGCTGATCGGTGCTGCCCCAGTGGCTTTCATTGTCACAGGCTTGATGATCCTGCTTTTCTATCCCATCAGCGAAGACGTACGGCTTAGAAATAAACTCTGCCTGGAGGAGCTAAGGTGAGTAGACTTCTTAGACGAAGGAGAACAAAATCTGTCAACTTTCAGCTCTGTACTGACTTTTTAAGAATATAGCAGCAAATAGAGTGAAGTGCAAAGAGCTCAAAACTGGACTCAAACACTGTATTTGACTCTCACAGGAAACAAAGCATCGGCTCCAGAACTGTGGAAGATTTGAGTAACGTGTGACCTGAACTTTGACTGGAGTGAACACATGAAGCCATGGATTCCAGTAATGTGGCTGGAAAGTTGCTCACTAGTGTATATTACACTGCTAAATAGATTTGATGTAAACATTTTTGTTATGTTATGTACTGTACAGTCATACTGGATATATAATTATATGAGATTACATAATTTATATAAATGAATGTATAGAATTATTTGCTGTGTTTAGCTCTACAACGCTGTTATTTATTTATAATATATGATTACAAAAGGTTTGATGATACTAAATGAATAAATGTTGTAGAGAGTGCTTTGCAGTGGTGGTTGTGAATCTTTGCTGAGGAGGTTGTGCAATGCAAAATAACATATACAACTGATATACAAATGTAATTTTCAGAAAGCTGCCCAAATACACCTTTCTTTGGACATCCAAAATAAACCACAGCACTCCTAACAACAGGGTAGGACCACCAGAGAAAATTTTCTGTAGAGCATTGCCCCCTCTAGTGGTCAAATGGGTTTTCCTGAACGTGTTAAAATGCCAGGGGGATGCAACACAAGGTTAAATTCAACATTTGAGTTGATAAAGTGCTAAACCTGACATTTTAAGTGTAAACCCTGAATTTCATATATCTGCTTCTGCAGATGGAAATAAGACTTCTTCAGTAGCCTCTATTCGTTCACATACAAGGACATCAGAACAATGGGAATCACGACTCAAACACATCTAAAACATAGATTCATTTCATCACTGCAGCTCTGGATGTTCCAGTCAAATATATTGCGGTAGCAGAGGCAATATTGCTCTGTGAGTCCATATATTGAGGTGTGTGTTAGGAGTTGCTACGTGGAGGCCTCTGTGGTTGTGCTGGGGCTTTGGTTGGGGGCTGGACTAGATGGGCAAGAGTTTTCTGGACTCCCGGGAGTCCGCAGGGTCGATTTCCGCTTCCCGTTCCGCACTGTGAGCTCCTCTTTGGGCTTAAATGTTAGAGGCACAAAGCCATCTGCATCTGCCACAAGTACAATCCACAACGGTCCTGGGGAAAAACAAAAACAAACACAAAAAAAACACAAAACAAAAAGGACTTTTGGTTCATCATGGTTTTCTAAATGTCAGTGTAATTTGGAAATTGTACTTCATGAGAGCTAGAACTTGCTGGTCTCAGTTTAGAAAAGCCAGTCCAAAGACTGAACCAGCAACAAAACACTATGCACATTAAATGCTAGTAAGCTTCTTTTGTTTAAGACCTTGTAATCTGACCAAGGCTTTTAATCACTTCTAATTATAGCTCACAGATGTTATCTGAGGAACAATGCCACCACAAGTTGCCTAAAATTACAACTGACTGCAATAAATTAGATTTCTTATGAAGTATGGAGCCTTCTGAAGGGACACCTTGATGGTAAATAAAGCCAATAAGAGCAAAATTAGAGATCTGAACATTTAGTTGATGACTTGCAGTTGTCCTCGCTAGAGGATCAGAAGACATTTCCTCAGAGTGGTTTTAACTAATTAACCCTGTACACTGTGTCACGACACTGTCAATCGTACACATGGCTTTTACACAAAGGGAGCTTAGACACTGCTTTACACTCCGGAAAATGCCACTTCAGGGTTTAAATGCACAAATAACAAATAGAAGAGAAATCTTGAGTGACGCAGAGTATGACATGTTAGATTTGCAATAGCTTGTTTCTGTTGCCCTGCTCACATCAAATCTAGTTTTGTGCACATACCATACATCATCTCCACAATGGTTAGGTTGAAGAGGTCCTGGAGGGTACGCAGACACAGCTTTCCGTCACACAGCAGCACTGGCCTCCGCTCATCAATGAAAACATTTTCTGACAACTGCTTCTGTATGAGCACAAAGAAAGGAAATATGATAGAAAGTATTTTAGTTGTTTCATCCTTAGCGTCTGCAGCAAGATTTACTATTCCTGAATTGAACCATACAAACACTGTAGATCATATATCTACAGTAGACTATCAAACGTTGCATGTAAAACTGTACCTGGCATGTGACATTGACATATGGGGGTTCGCAGGCATTGGGGTAGACGCTCGGGGCCTTTTTTCCATTCTGAGTGTAATCTCTGATTTCTGTCAGGCACTGTTGTACTTCTGTAAATCTTGTAAAAAGTCTCTCCATGTTATGAACGAGCTGCTCCACTGCACGCTCCTTGGCCGAGCCAGGAGTCTTTTCGGGCATGGGCAGTGTTGGCTCTGAGTGCATCTTGTCCGACGGCTCAAAGCGAGGAGAACTGGCCCGGCTGGAATCTCTGCTGACCTGTCCGGCCACTGCCAGGCTGGCCATGCGGCTGATGTGGTCTATGTCAAAATTTTCCACAGTAACAGAAGAGGCACTGGATGGGGCTCTGTCTGATATTTCCACAGTGCCGGTGATGGGGCTGGGCTCGCTGCTCCTCACCTCCTCCACCAATCTTCGCCTGTTCCCTGGTGAACAAACTACTCCCTTTCCAGGCAGTACCAAGTCTTTTATCCCTGGGCGCTCTCTGTCATCCTTTGACAGGTGCTCTGAGTGCCTCCTAATCCCTGTGCAGAAATTAGAGGTGGACTCATGGCTGTGAGCAGAGGGGGATGGTATGACAGGAGACATTGGAGACTCTCCATCGTACATCAACTCTTTGGCTATGAGATGGAGAATATATTTATCAGTGTTAGCAGACGGGAGGAAGGCAGGGTCGTTGGACTTCTGTCTGCCCACCATTAACAGTAAACTCTTCTCATTGAGGAAGCAGACTCCTTTGGGCCTCTCATTCTGCTGCAGTGAGATCTGCTGTATGTTCGGCATTGCAGAGGCTGTGATGCAGTAGACAAGAACCATGTTGCAGGTGTTTGAAGCAACTGCAACCGTGGAACCACGGGAATCAAAAGCCACAATGTCTGGGACCAAAATCCCCGGAATGCTGACTTTACGAGTGGTGGTGACCTTTCGCTCATAGGTGACCAGAATGAGGTGCGAGGAGTCCTGGCCGGTGCCTGTCACAGTGTCTCTGCGACGCAAGTGGATAAGGGGGCTGGGGTCAGAACGACGGTGTCTCGCCAAGAGATGGGTAAGATCAAGGGGACCTGAGCTAGGGATGTAGGACCTTTCTGATTCGAAGGATCTTCTCCTCGATTCCAAAAGGCTGTCGTCATCTGGCATGACGTGGTTGTGCAGGGCCTCTGTCTCTGTTGGCAAGTCAAATGCTATGCCAGCATTTAACCCACATATCTTATCCAGCGGCAGCTCTGTAGACACAGCTACTTGAGCTTCCCCCGTGGTCTCAATGGCACAGATATAGCCTCCCACATCAAAGATGGGACAGAAGGAACAGGCCACCAGACTCTTTTGGATGTCATTCCAGATGTAGGAGTGAAGGGCACTGCCTATAGCCACCACCAGGCGTGTCCCATCCTTAGTCCAGCATGCACAGTGGATGAGTCCACTACCTTTGATGTCCGCTTTGATTCTCCTGTTGTCCACTCTGACAGAAAACAGCACAGAGGTGTCTCTCTTAGTCAGCACAGCTAGAATATCCAGTTTAGGGTGCCAAACACAGCCTTGAGAGAGCAAGGGGAAAGGCTCGCTCATCTCACAGGTCTGCGTGCACAGCAACTTGTTCTGCTCGAGAGCACTGAGCTGCAGTTGCCACACAGTGACATGCTTCTTGTGCTGGACAGCCAGCAAGGCAGGAGAATCAGAGCAGCAAAGCGGGCCCCAGAAGAGTCCAAAGACATGCTCAAACTGCCCGATGACATTGGTGTCCCCAAACTTCACGTTGCCATTGATAAAGTAGAGAGATGTTAGGCAGACCTGCTTGCCGTCCGTCCATGCGATCCCATGCACAGGGTGAATGGCTTGGTGCAGTGTGTTGAGACCTGTCCTGAGCAGCTTTGCCTTACCAAGATCCATCCTGGCAAGTATGAAGAAGCTTATCCAATGAGAAAAAGAAAAAAACAAACAAAAGAGTCACAGCATTAACATTGATAATAGAGTCCTGTACCTCTTCTAAATGGGTCTTTACGACGAGTGGCTATTGCTACCTATGCGGATTAAGAATAGCAAAAGCCTCTCTTGTGTCTCCTTCCAAGTACATGCTTTAATCCCCCTGTCCCTGAGGCAGTGGTGACGAACACCTATAGCTGCTTACGCCTGATGACCTTAACAACGCACGGGCCCTGTTAGAACCTAAGGGTATTAACATTAGTATGTGTTGAATAAGAGTGCCTCACTATCGTATTTATTCTTTTAGATTGGGAAAAACTGCCGTGATTGCTTCGAGGACATTAGGTTTTAAATAGAGAAGTCTTTTTCCGTTTCAAATGTAAGGTGCCAACAGAGAAAGAAAACTGCAACAGACTTAAAATTAGACTTAAAATCGCAACACTATTTTAACACTGAAGCACATTAAATGCAATACATTTTTTCAGAAAATAAATTTACTTTATGGATTGCTACTACACATGTGGTTAAAATGTGCGGTCACATGTTCAATTCATAAACACTGGGTCTGGGAATCACTAGCTAGATTAGACTTGCTGCTTACCTTTAAAAATATATCGAGCAAACACATAATTAACTCTAAATTCGCTACAAACATATATTTTAAAACATGGCATACCTTATAAAACCAAAACCACCTCGCAGGGAATTGGTATAAAGCAGTGAAAGTTAACTCTCCCATCTACGAACTCACGTTTTGCCGGTTAAAAATTGTGCCCAGCGTTCATCACTAAATGACACGGAAGCAAAACTAAGCGAGAGTTTCGTTGCATTGTGGGACATGTAGTTTAACTTTCCAATAGAGCTAGCTTTATAGCCGTAAAAACTCACATTTAATAATATTAGGTAAATATTAACTTGATAAAGACTATAGCAAACCAGACGATTAAAATTTAACTGCCATTAAGATTTATCACACACACAAACCCCCCCGGTGCGGCGCAAACGTCCGCACAGCCGAAGACGACGTACGTGGTGGAGTTGTAGCTCTCTACGCTGGCTCCCTGCAAAGCGGAAAGTATCTTGATTCTCTCGCGGTTGACTCTATCTCCGGCGGGTCGGTGAATACCGGGTTTCTGCCGATAAAGCCCGACTTGCAGCCTCAAAAGGGTCGCACTGGCTTTTAAAAAAGCGAGGTTTGTGGGCTGTATGCTTCATAGCTAATCTTTGAAGTAGCACAACCATGGGCGTGGAGGTCGAGACAATATCTCCCGGTGATGGTAAGCTGATTTACTCGCCCGTGTGTGCTTTGATGCGGGGTGCTGCTGGTGTCGGGGCTCGGTAGTTCTCCGGAGTGCCATTCAGATTTTGTTAGATATCGACATAATTTTTGCTAAGTACATAGTAACTAATGGTAGTATTCTGGATACAACTGGGGCTCTGCAACCCCTTGATTTGTTTATGTTTTTTTTGTTTTGTTTTTTTTACTATTTGAGTCACCGGCACCTTCACGGCACCTTTCTAGAACTCTCCATCCTGTTAAATGAGTGAAGTCTGCCAAACTCCGTCCTCCTCAAGTGTCTTAAAATTGAGCATTAGCTCTCCAAGTAACTGAGAATTGGCACGTAGACAAATATAAAGAGCTACTCATGTGTTACCAGTCATTCGGTTCAGAGTGAAAGGCACAAACTGGGGCTAGGTAAGGTAGACCTACCATGCCCCTATAGGCGCTAATAAATTAAAGTGCATCTGATAGCCAATTACTGTGGGGGAAAAAATGCCTGCAGGCTACAGTTACAGCATGAGGATGACAGATGCACATCTCACTTTAGTATGTCTGAAGGTGTAAGGAGGGTACAACAGTCCTGGCGGCAGCACCTCCCACCACACTGGATCTTGTATTTGCTAATGAGACTGTCAGGCTAATTACAAGATTAACCTGCAACCCTGAAAGAGTATACAAACACAAAGTAACACTTGTTTTCTCTCTCATCATTAACAGGAAGAACATTTCCAAAGAAAGGCCAAACATGTGTTGTTCATTACATAGGTAACTACCCTCCCCTCCTCCTTTTCTTCTTCTTCTCTGTATCTTTCTGTCGTCAGCACACCCAGCTTTCAAAATGTACACAATCTGTGTAACACTGTGCACAGATTGTGTGTACTGGTTATACTTGCAAGCTGCTCATAGAACTAGAAAATAATAATTGGCTTTTTTCTTTAGGAGAAATTTGCTCTTTTAGGGTGTGCTGACGTGCACATACTCATTCAGGTGCACATACTCATTCAGGTGCACATACTCATTCAGGTGCACATACTCATTCAGACGCACACGGTAGTGCTCCGCTTTTCCTGTTTGTCTCTTGTCAGATTGCCCAGTTCTTAGGTGGGACAGTAAGGCTTTCGGGAAATAAATTTGGGTTGTTCTGTGCCCTTCGGGTTGGCAGCCCAGACAACTAGGTCAGACAGAAAGTAAACAAACCTAGTTGGCATGTCTTCTGTTGACTGTCTGAGTATCACATGGTTATTATGTGGTTATAAAGGTAATTGTACACACGCCGGTCATGGTTTTCATAGTAAACAGGTTTGATTTGAGTTTGTAAGTATTTTTTTTGTTGAGCGTACATATGCATATGATTGCATGTTGTAGCTCTGGGACTTTCTTTCCACCATTTGAAATGGATTAATGTGGTTGTTCTAACCTCTCACGACAGTGGCTGAGCAATGTATAGTGTTTAGCTTTACATTGTTTGACAAGCATGTGTGTCATTATAGACCAAAACATGCAGGGCAACTGTGGAGCTTTAAATTATTTTGGGGAAAGTTATTGCATTGTCCTTTAAGCCTGATTTCTGATATCACCTCCTACTTAAGTAATGGTGGTTTTCATCTGCTCCCTTATTTCCAAGGAGTCGCCGCAGCAGATGGATCTGCAGTTCTGACATGGCACAGATTTTACGCTGGCTGCCCTTCCTGAAGCAATGCTCCCATTTATCTGCTTGGGTCTGGCACTGGGAATAGACTAGCTTGTGACCTCCTGAGGCTGTGTTTGTGTCTCCTCTTGGTCTAGAACTGGGGAGCATCTACTATTCTAATTTCAATTTATACATCTCAGGATATAAAGCTGCACTATTGAGATGTGGCTCATTGCACATTAGAGTCTTGAATAATCAGGGTTTGGTCGACAGTTGGTGGCTCTGTTCATCTCTACTATTGAATAAGGAAATATGATCATAGGTGGATGGATGCATTGTTAGAATAGTGGATGCTCATATTAAACATGGGCACAATGGTCATGATAGCTAATCTAATCTAATATAACATTAGCATTTTTAGCCTATGCCACAAAGTTGATTTCACAACAGTTATGTCACCTGTCTCAGAAAATGGAAATGTGTATTTCAGGATAACAATGCAAAATACTTCCATACCTGACTCTTACTGCCTTTCTTATCAGTGAGTCGGGGTGGAGCTCCTGCAGCATCTGCTGTAGTGTAGTTTTTCCAGTACCTATGGGTGGCCTTCTTCTTCTTCTTCTTCAGAAAATGAGCTGCTGCACACCCACCTTTACCACATTTTACCTTGCCAAACAATAGCAGGTGCAAGAGATTTATAGTAACTTACATCATTTCCCAACATGTTTATAACTTCACCAGATAACAGGAAGTTAACCCTTTTGACTCGTCTCTATAATTTTCCTCCTAACTGCTTTGATTCTTTGATGCTCAAACCGAGGCTGCTGATTAGTATTTCTAATCTTAAAATAAGGATCATTTAGACTTGTGAATCATGCACAGCTTCTCTAGTTGTGTCCAAGCATTAAACATGGGGGGTTAAACCACCTGAGCCACAGCTGCCCCCAACAATTAGCATGTGTGCTCTTTTTGTTTGTTTGTTTGTTTTCTGCCTGTTTCATTGAAGTAATTTACTCATGAGCTGCTCGTGCTTTTTGCAGTGCAACACAAAAATACAGAGGTAAGCCAAAGCATGGCTTTAGCAGTGGAACACCAAAAAAAACCCTATAAATATAGATTTGAATCAGCTGAATTTTTTATTATGTTAACCTGGTTACATTTGATAAATCTGTTTGCAAAAAATAAAAATAGAATACAAATTAATTTTTTTTAAACTTTGGTTAATCCCAGGACATTCAATTAGTTTGAAGTAGTTACCAACGGATTTGAAAGAAACTGAGCTAATGAAGGTTTAAGATCCATAAGACAGGTATTTTAATCAAAGTCTAAAAGACAGGATTAGCTGACACCCTCAAAAAGGAATAATACTGTTAATGCAGGTTAGTTGTGGGTTTGTAACATAAGCCTGCCCAAGTCATCCAGCTGGCTCTCGCTGCAGAAACACGGACTGTACCCTCCATCCCACCCTCCTCTGGTGTTAGTTTTCCAGATAGCAAAGGCAAACAGTAAAAGTAAGGAGAGGGAGTGATTTCCCAATACATATTGGGATTTGAAACCGCTCTGTTAGAGAGGCTTCCTCGCGCATTGTCTTACTGCTGAACCGTTTTTGACTCTCACTTTCACCTCTGAGATTTTAAATATGCAGATACACACATGCCAGAAGCACACCGACTCTCAGATATGCGCGTGACCCTCCTCTGACTCTGGTGAAAGTTGTAGTCGCCTGAATTAGCAGAGTGGTCATTTCCACAAGGAAGGTAACGGCTCGGGCCTCCAATAATTTATCCTGTCTTGGATCCTTGTTTCTGTCATGCCTGCTCACGGAGCGGCAGCTCTTATCAGCTGCAGTCCTGCAGTCTGAAGCTCATTTTGCTGCAGGAAGAAAATGGAAGCAGATCTGATGTCAGTCAATATGAGACAACAAAGGTAGCTCGTGAGGTTTTGTGAATGATGAGGTCTGGCGCTAGGCTACGAAGACGAACGGCACTGTTGTCTCCTTTGACACGAAGCATGTGCTGTGGAAGCTCATTGGGATATGATGTCATTCCTAAATGTGGACATCATTCCTTACCATGTTTGTGCTCGAGACTTTACCATAAAACACACAGAAGCTGAGACCTCATGGTTATACACGTTTGACCCAGAAATAGATGGGGTGAAACATCGAGCTGTGCGTCAGGAGACGCCAACGTCTCCTTTCATGGGAGAGTGTTGTGATTAACTGGTTGTTCATAGATTAAGCAAGCAACAGGAAGCTGATGTCCAGCTCCTAGATGAGGAGAAAGGCTTTTGCTGAAAATCATTGACTATTGAGTTGTCTGTGTGCTTCACAGGCTTTTTGCAACTTGCGTTATGAGAATAGATAGAATATCTTTATGCAGTTCCTACCTGGCAGACAAGCCTGGAGGATAGGTTTTGTAGTACATTATTATTTATCAAGTGAACTACTGAGGACCACTAAAGAACTAGGACTCTATCGAGCTCAATGCACAGTTTTTGGATTTAATAATAGCAGTAACTCATCACCAAGGATTACTTTCAGGCTCCAGTAACAACTTTACTTCTAATTAGTCACACACCCTATCCCAGTTACTTGGTTAGAGAAATGAAGAATGATGAAGGCTCTTGTTATTAAGATGTCTGTGTCCGCAGGTGTGCAACACAGCAGCACATGTAAGTCTCATACACGGATAGCTTTACACACATCTCATTTCATCCACATTTGAGCCAGGGGGCTCGCTGTGCTGGCAGCCATCCTAGACAGGGGCAAGACAGGATACAGTAAACAAAGTAAAAATAACCCCACCCCTGTGTGGAATGGCTTTTTGCAACTATAGCTAGCCACTACCAAGTGAAAGCCTCTCACGAGGAGAGAGAGACTGATAGCCAACCTCAGGAAGGGTCAGGCCTGGCTTTATTCTTGCAAAGACCCCACCCATGCTCAGCTGTACAAAGAGTGATAACAGAGCAGTGATATGAGTGGGGTTTAAGAGTAGTTTGGGATTTTGCTTTGTTACGGCTCTCGCTGTGTGCTGCAGTGAGCTCTGAAGGAAGCAGCATATTGCGTAAAATAAGGTCCATTTTACTCATACAGTATAAATTTCAAACAGTGTTGCAATTTGCAAAAATAATTCTGTGAAATATTATAAGCCACATCTTTCTTTAACAACTTGTTGCTGTGTCTTTTTTTTTTTTTCCATTCATGTCAGCACAACATACTTTTGGTTAAGTAGGGGGCCCACAGTTGCACTCCCCCGTGATTTTCCCCACGGCTTCCATGCAGGTTTCACAAGCAGGACAAGTCCACTGCCTGGGCCTCTTTTAGCCCAGCTTTATGTTGAGAGACCTCCCCTGGTGAAGGTTGTGGCTGGAAGGGACAATGAGCTAGCTGCCTGTGTGAGATGGGCTTTCTGTGTCTGGACTAGGGCCTGACTGATATAATGATGGAGCCAGTATATCAGGTGATATATCTGCGTTTTTGACCATCCTTCGAGAAGTGCATTTGTGAGTTCAGACACTGATGTTGGACGAGAAGGCCTGGCTCACAGTCTCCACTCTAGTTCATCCCAAAGGTGTTCTGTCAGGTTGAGGTCAGGAGGTCAGTCCAGTCAAGTTCTTCCAAACCAAACTCACTCATCCGTGTCTTTATGGACCTGCTTTGTGCACTGGTGTGCAGACATGTTGGAACAGGAAGGGGCCATCCCCAAACTGTTCCCACAAAGTTGGGAGCATGAAATTGTCCAAAATGTTTTGGTATGCTGAAGCATTAAATTCCTTTCACTGGAACTAAGGGCCAAGCCCAACTCCTGAAAAACAACCCCACACCATAATCCCCCCTCCACCAAACACTTGGTAACCACCAAACCCAGACTCGTCCATCAGCTTGACAGACAGAAGCGTGATTCCTCACTCCAGAGAACACGTCTCCACTGCTCTCGAGTCCAGTGGCAGTGTGCTTTACACCACTGCATCCGACAATTTGAATTGTGCTTGATGTAAGGCTTGGATGCAGCCATGGAATCCCATTCCATGAAGCTCTCTGTGCACTGTTCTCGAGCTAACCTGAAGGCCACATGAAGTCTGGAGAAAGAAAGAAAGAAAGAGAGAGCATATTTCTCCCATATTGGCTTCTCTTCACTGGCTCCCTGTTAAATCTAGTGTAGAATTTAAAATCCTTCTCCTAACATGCAAGGTCTTGAATAATCAGGCCCCATTTTATCTCAAAGACCTTATGGTTCCATATCATCCCAATAGAGCACTTTGTTCTCAGACTGCTGGCTTACTTGTGGTTCCTAGGATACTTAAAAGTAGAATGGGAGGCAGAGCCTTCAGCTTTCAGGCCCCTCTTCTGTGGAACCAGCTCCCAGCTTGGATTCGGGAGACAGACACCCTCTCTATTTTTAAGATTAGGCTTAAAACTTTCCTTTTTGATCAAGCTTATAGTTAGGGCTGGATCAGGTGACCCTGAACCACCCCTTAGTTATACCTCTATAGGCCTAGGCTGCTGAGGGGGGTCCCATATTGCACTGTTTCTTCTCATTCACCTTATTTACTTGTTTATACTTCACTCTGTATTTAATCATTATTATTAATCTCTGGCTCTCTTCCACAGCATGTCTTTTGTCCTGTCTCTCTCCACTCAGCCCCAACCGATTGCAGCAGATGACTGCCCCTCCCTGAGCCTGGTTCTGCTGGAGGTTTCTTCCTGTTAAAAGGGAGTTTTTCCTTCCCACCGTTGCCAAGTGCTTGCTCATAGGGGGTTGTTTTGACTGTTGGGTTTTCTCTGTGTTATTGTAGGGTCTTTACCCACAATACAAAGCGCCTTGGGGCGACTGTTTGTTGTGATTTGGTGCTATATAAATAAAATTGAATTGAATTGAATTGAATTGAATTGAATTGAATTGAATTGAATTGAAGTCGAATCGAATCGAATCGAATGAATGAATCGATCGAAGTCGAAGTCGAATCGAATCGAAGTCGAAGTGAAGTGAATGTAGCAAAAGACTCAGCAGACAGTTGGCAACCTCGGTGCACTATACAGCTCAGCATCCACTGGCTGAGTTGCTGTCTTTCCCAACTGTTTCAACTTTGCTATAATACCACTAACAGCTGACTGTGGAATATTTAGTTCTGAGGAAATTTCAGGACTGGACTTTTTGCACAGGTGGCATCCTATCACGGTACCATGCTGGAATTCTCTGAGCTCCTGAGAGCGACCCATTCTTTCACAAATGTTTGTAGAAGCAGTCTGCATGCCTAGGTGCTTTGTTTATACGCCTGTGACCGTGGAAGTGATTGAAACACCTGAATTCAGTGATGTGAATGGGTGAGTGAATACTTTTGGCAATATAGTGTATGTGGGAGGAAACCGGAGCATGCGGAGGAAACCCACGTAGGCTCAGGGAGAACATGCCAACTCCTCACATAACAGCCCCAGCCTGCTAACTGGGGACAGTGCCATCCACTGCACCACTGTGCCACCTCACAGCCAGACAACACCTGTTAAACGATTGGCTGTAAGTGTGTCTGTTACAGCAGTATGGGTGTTTGCATTGAATTCATACTTGTTGGGTACAATGTTCAATAGTTTAACTGAAATGCAACAGTGAGGGTATTATCTGCATCACTGTTTTCCTTCAACATGCGCCTGCCTACTGCTGCAAGAAACTGAACCGAGTTTTCTGCAAGAAGGTTTTGTGTTTCTGCCCTGTAGCAGGTGGTATTTGCCTGGGTGTGTGAACCTGATGACTCCGCAGCTGGACCGGGCCCAGCCCGCTCATATCTGGGCTACTGGACTTCTCAGAAATGATGGACCTTCTAAGTTTAGTGTGTGTGTGTGTGTGTGTGTGTGTGTGTGTGTTGGAGGGGGGGGGTGAAAGTGGAGAAGCAGTACAGTACCAACTTTCACATGACTGGATGAGCAAGACACCATAACTAAACCTCAGCTAACACCACCTTTAAATTCCAAGTATTCGCACTTGTTTAATTATGACAGAGAGAGATGAAGCAAAATAATACAACAGGACAACCTCGAAAATGATAGTGTATTATTATTATTATTGTTCTCTTATATTATTATAATCTCTGAACTTTGTTTGCAGTTACATGTTTCCTGTTCCACATGAATAGATCGTGCAGAGAAAATAAACTACATTAAAGACCTTATTGTTGTTGCTTTTTTGGCTGGCGTAGGGTCCCAAAGTTCACGACTTATCAGAGTACAAGAACATTGCTTGAGATGGCAGCTAATGAAATGAGCCAGTGTTTTCATGCCTTTAGTAGTGTTTAATGGCCCCAGTGTAATTGTCATGCCTGAATGGTCAGTCATTGTTCAAGGAGCTGAGGCCTGCACTGCTTTGCCTTTGTTACCCCTTCATCTCTGTGGTCTATATACAGTTAAGCAATGGCCTAGTTAACTTTAAAAATAATCCACTAAACCAGGCCAGTGCTTCCTGATTCACATTCCCTTTGTTCATTTGAGTAATTGAAACAGACCCAAGATAAGAAATCCCACTAGAAAAATTCCTAGTTATAGCAGCGGGTTAACTGTGCCCATGAAAAACACCCCTAATGTCAGTGTGTGCTATCTGAGTCTTTTGTTTGGCGTTTATTTTCCCTCTAAAGTTTCTTAATATGTTTCTCTGACAGGTATGCTGCAGAATGGGAAAAAGTTTGACTCCTCTCGAGACAGAAACAAGCCCTTTAAGTTCAAGATTGGCCATAATGAGGTCATCAAGGGCTGGGAAGAAGGAGTAGCACAGGTAAGAGAGGAATGTCAAGGCCGTGTACTGAGTACAGATTGAAGTACATTTATATATACTGTGAGTTTTTAATCGATCAAACCTACCAGTTAGTTGCCATTCATGAAGGTGCTTTCACACAGTGTGCAGTTGAGCTACTGCAGTTTTCAGTGTTCACACTGTAGTAGATGTACTGCAGTGGTCAGCGACAAGTAGAGTGAGGGTGTGAAAGCGGGCGGATTGTGCTGGAGCTACTGGAGCTTAAATAGGTTCAGCTATATCACATTCCTTCCTTTAGCTTGTGTATGATGCAACCACAACAGGGGGAAACATTAGTGGAGATATTTACAGTTACTAGAATTCTCTCTCTTTTTCTGCATGATGAAATTATGTTAGGTGGGTTCAGGGTTCAGCAGCAGCCTGTTGTGTGCAGCCTGGTTGGAACCGGGAGCCACAGATGCATTGTGTCATGCTGCCACTGATTCAAATTAGAGAACACCAGTGTTGTTGTTGGGACTGTTGTCTGCTCATTGTCTGAAAGCACTGCAGATCTTGAATTGTAAATCAAATAGCTATGAGTCACCTTCCGTGTACTGGGTGCAGATGTCAGTGCTGAAAAACAAAAGCATGGACATTTGAACCACCAGCATTGGATAGAGGGTACTCGGGTATCATGTTAAGATGATACCCCCCCCCAAAAAAACAAAAAACTTTTTTGTGCCACCAAGTGAAGCATTTCATCTAAGAAGGTATAAAGCTTACACGAGAACATGCAAACAAAAGCCCTGAATTCCACATATCTGCTTCAGTTTTAGGTTTCTGGTATTATGGTCACCTGCCAATTGTCATCTGTTATTGTTACCGGGAAACTTGAGTTCAACCTTATTTTACAAGTCAAAATGTGTTCTGTGTTTTGTGACAAAGGAATTTTTTGGGCGTAGATGTAAAGTAGAAGAAAATGCACCATATTCAGCGTGTTTCTCTTCACCTGTGCTGCAGATGAGCTTGGGCCAGAGGGCTAAAATCACCTGCACACCAGACATGGCTTATGGAACAACAGGCCACCCCGGAGTCATCCCCCCAAACGCCACCCTTATTTTCGATGTGGAGCTGCTCAAGCTGGAGTGATGCCAGGGGTAGAACGCAAAGGTTGAAGGTTAACGAGGCTGCATTCACCGTAACCCGTTTCCCCAGGGAGACCGTACCCGAGCCACCCGCTTTCTCTGTTTTTACAGTCGTCTTCTTCAGTTCGGTATATAAACGTATCGTCTGCTGCTTCATTGCCAACGTGTCAAGCTAGATACCGCAAGGAAATGTTCACGTTGTACAAGACTTTTACACACACACACACACACACACACACACACACACACACACACACACACACATACACACGCACATTTTGGTTTGTTTGTTACGTATGCTTTTTTGTTGAATGTCATTTAATGTTGTAAATTTTGTTGATCCAAGAGGAAATCCGTTCTCTTTGAAAAGCCGTACTACATTGCAATCAAAACATATATTGCCTTACATTTTGAACAACGGAGGGGAGGGTACATCGGTTTAAAGTACAATTTCTGCTCTGTATTAACTGGGCATTATATACCACTGTCTGCATTGCCACTTTGATCAAGGCTTGTCCTGCTGAATGCTTGGAATGATGTTGCTATGTTTGGTATATTTTATAATCCTCATGAGCATTTACAGCAAGTGTACCCTATACAATCAAACCCAGTCCAATACTGTACAGAACTCTTTAAGAGCAATTGCTACTATGACAGCTTATTGATTAACTCTTGAATAAAGTGGCATGTACTATGTTAGGAAGTCTGTGTCCTTTGTGAGTGAGTGATCACCACCTCCTAAAGGTATCTGTTCTTGGAAGTGTGCAGGAGTGTAGCGCAACCCTGTTTCCCTATTCAGATGTTGAGTAAAATGTTTATGAAAACATAATGAAATGATTTGCAAAACCATATATTTAATCACACCCGGGATCTTTCAGAAGTTAAGATGTGGAAGACATACTGACCTTGCTTATTTCTACAAAACAATGAAGGTGTGATGCAGTACATTGGTAAACATCACAGCTTTTTTGGAACATTTTACAGGTTAGGTCAAGGTCCATAAAGGCATGGTTAGATGAGTATGGTATGGAAGAACTTGACTGGCCCGCACAAGAGCCGTGATCTATGCCCCATCAAACAACCCTGGGATGAGCTAGTATGGCGATTACGAGCCGTACATGAGTGTCTGACCTTACAAATGGTCTTCTGGATAAATGGGTAAAAATTCCCACAGACACACTCCAAAAAGTTTTGTAGAAAGTGGTCCTATTCTGTCGTACATATGATGTTGCCATTTGTAGCAAGCAGGAGACTACCATTAGTAAGAAACTGCAAATAGGCTCTGAATTGTCAGCAATTGTTGTGCCCCAGACCAAGCCAAACAGAGACCTCTTATACCCAATCCTTAAAGGAAATAATTTTGCTTCCAAGGAAATCATTAACCCTGCACATATCTTCACTCATGGTGTAAACATCTTTTTCACCACAACAACAACTGCAAGTCTAAGCAACACTGCAGCATTGGCAGGAACAAATTAGAACAGCTACATAACCATAAGAGATAAACACAATTTCTTTAAACTCAACAACAAACACAACATTCAAGAGGCATAATGGGAGATTACATCTAGCCCCCCACGTCACAATGTTATTACCATTTCCATTTAAATATGAGTTCGAATCATTTACAGGCATGTCTGATTTTATTTATATTTTCCACCACATCACTGAATTCTTCTGAAATCTTATTACTTGTAATAAACATGAATCCATGAAAAACTAAATATGGGTGGTCACTATAAAACATATGTGCCATAAAGGTAACTGTATGTCACATATATACTGATAACTGTTTGTGTCGTTTATCTCTGTGACATTCACGCATCTTGACTGTAACATGTGTTTCCGGCGCAGTAGGTCAAAGGGTACTGGAGTTGACTCTAGCAGGTGATTGGCTGAGGCTCAATGTTATCAAACTCCATTGGATGGAAGAACACACGCCTTTCCTCTACCTGAACAAGACAAACAAACGACAAGGTCAGAAATCTGTTATAATATCTAAGAAAATACTTGCTGTGAAACACGCGAGACAGCAAAATGTCTCTAGTGTAACGCCATTTTGGTTCAAATCGTCGCTGCAAACGAGTGCAGTACCTAACCTGTATAGCTAGCTAACTTAGCTTAGCAATGAGCCAGAGTGTAGTCTTTTCCCCCACATCGCTCAGTGGACAAGTCACTTGCTTTACTCCACCACAGCGACTTAATCAGTGCATGCTTTTTGTAATTTGACGAAGTGTGGTGTATTTGTGTGCTTGTTTAGCTTCGTGAACCACCACAACACTAAAAACTAGCTACCATGTTTGCGTTTATTTTCATATCAGCTACACGTTAAGATGCCACGAATCTGCATAGTCGAGCCTAACTTTATGGTGTCATTGGGTCAGGTATTTTTAAACTCTGTAGCAATTTTTTTGGCCATCATAGGCACACAAGAACCACAACTTCCTTTCACATACATGTGACCCAGGGGTTAAAGTGGGATTTGGCAGGTGGGGGAATCTTAAGTTCGGGTGTATCACATCACTGCAGGCGACCCAGTTTAGCTTGCATTTACTGTCTAGTACAGACTTTGAGTAACATGGAATTATAATTTAATTTGCTTTCAAAAACATTTTTGAATATGAAACCTCTAGATAACACCAGCAACACATACACAGTATCTCATTAAAATAACTAAAAAATTAATTAGAACATTATAAGCTTTACATTTATAGTTTATCAAATGACACATGGTGAGCAGTCTTTACCTTAGAAAAGAGTCTCTCATCTTCTTCTCGTGGCCTCTTTCTTACAGCCTTTTCCATCTCAGAGAGTAAAAATTTCATGTTAACATTTTTTCCTTCCCGGTTAAATACAGTACAGCCACTGTGTGTGCCAAACTTCACACAGTTTGTGTGTCATATACAGGGGTTGGACAATGAAACTGAAACACCTGGTTTTAGACCACAATAATTTATTAGTATGGTGTAGGGCCTCCTTTTGTGGCCAATACAGTGTCAATTCGTCTTGGGAATGACATATACAAGTCCTGCACAGTGGTCAGAGGGATTTTAAGCCATTCTTCTTGCAGGATAGTGGCCAGGTCACGACGTGATGCTGGTGGAGGAAAACGTTTCCTGACTCGCTCCTCCAAACCACCCCAAAGTGGCTCAATAATATTTAGATCTGTGACTGTGCAGGCCATGGGAGATGTTGAACTTCACTTTCATGTTCATCAAACCAATCTTTCACCAGTCTTGCTGTGTGTATTGGTGCATTGTCATCCTGATACACGGCACCGCCTTCAGGATACAATGTTTGAACCATTGGATGCACATGGTCCTCCAGAATGGTTCGGTGGTCCTTGGCAGTGACGCGCCCATCTAGCACAAGTATTGGGCCAAGGGAATGCCATTATATGGCAGCCCAAACCATCACTGATCCACCCCCATGCTTCACTCTGGGCATGCAACAGTCTGGGTGGTACGCTTCTTTGGGGCTTCTCCACACCGTAACTCTCCCGGATGTGGGGAAAACAGTAAAGGTGGACTCATCAGAGACCAATACATGTTTCACATTGTCCACAGCCCAAGATTTGCGTTCCTTGCACCATTGAAATCGACATTTGGCATTGTGACCAAAGGTTTGGCTATAGCAGCCCGGCCGTGTATATTGACCCTGTGGAGCTCCCGACAGACAGTTTTGGTGGAAACAGCAGAGTTGAGGTGCACATTTAATTCTGCCGTGATTTGGGCAGCTGTGGTTTTATGTTTTTTGGATACAATCCGGGTTAGCACCCGAACATCCCTTTCAGACAGCTTCCTCTTGCGTCCACAGTTAATCCTGTTGGATGTGGTTCGTCCTTCTTGGTGGTATGCTGACATTACCCTGGATACCGTGGCTCTTGATACATCTCAAAGACTTGCTCTCTTGGTCACAGATGCGCCAGCAAGACGTGCACCAACAATTTGTCCTCTTTTGAACTCTGGTATGTCACCCATAATGTTGTGTGCATTGCAGTATTTTGAGCAAAACCGTGCTCTTACCCTGCTAATTGAACCTTCACACTCTGCTCTTACTGGTGCAATTAATGAAGATTGGCCACCAGGCTGGTCCAATTTAGCCATGAAACCTCCCACACTAAAATGACAGGTGTTTCAGTTTCATTGTCCAACCCCTGTAAATAGAGCTGTTTGAAATACTCACATTTAAATTGCCACTTCAAAAAAGTTACTCCAATTATGGGCACTCCACTTCTCTAGTGCTAGCTACATGTTACCTCAAACACAACTTTACATCTGAACCATGAACGCATCACATGGATGAGATGAACACAGGATGCCTGTAGGCAGGATCATGTGGTGACTTAACTGTCTTTCTGGCATCACCTGAAAGTACTGCGAGACCACAGCTCATAAAAACTGAAATTGCTTGACAGTATTTTGTATTTAACTACCAATCATATTTAATTACTCATTAATTGGAAGGTGCTGGAATGCCGTTCCAGATCGTTCTGGCCCATTTTAACCCCTGATGTGACCGGCTTTTTTCCCCCTCTGCCTCCAGGTTTTTTCCATGTGTGAGTGATTAAGCCAACAGTAAGCATGCTGACTGCACAGAGGGCATGTGCAGCAATAGCTGCCCGGCACTTGGTTAGAGCTTCAGTGTCCTCATCCCTCACTCACCGCTCTTTGATCCACACTTCAGTGCCTTGTCAGGACCACGCTGAGCTGCATCCTGAATGGGCCAATCTGGCTAAGAAACAGCTGAAGGGGAAGAACCCAGAAGATCTGATCTGGCACACTCCTGAGGGAATTAACATTAAGCCTGTGTACACCAAAGCAGACTCACAAGATGTTGCTGATGAACTGCCAGGAGTGTTTCCTTACACTAGAGGGCCCTATCCCACCATGTACACTTACAGACCTTGGACTATCAGGCAGTATGCTGGCTTCAGCACTGTGGAGGAGAGCAATAAGTTCTATAAAGATAACATAAAGGGTAGGTTTTGTTGTGATCCAAGTTGAAACTTAGTCAGCCATATGATTTTTCCACACATGATAGTTAATTTGGTAAAATCTGGGATTTTTTTGCTGTTCTCACTTCTGCCACACCTGCATTGAAAGTCATTAATATGCTACTCGTTGACCCTCTCATTTCAGCTGGTCAGCAGGGTCTTTCTGTGGCCTTTGACCTCCCGACACACCGTGGTTATGACTCAGACAACCCCAGGGTCCACGGAGATGTGGGCATGGCTGGAGTGGCTATAGATACAGTTGAGGACATGAAGATGCTCTTTGATGGAATCCCACTGGAGAAGATGTCTGTTTCAATGACTATGAATGGAGCAGTTATCCCTGTGTTGGCAATGTTTATTGTTACGGGAGATGAGCAGGGTGTTCCCAAAGACAAACTAACTGGGACGATTCAGAATGATATTTTGAAGGAATTTATGGTGCGCAATACCTATATTTTCCCCCCAGAACCTTCCATGCACGCTATAGCAGACATCTTTGCATATACCTCTAAGGTACGTACCATAGCAGAAGTTCACTGAAAACTTTTTTTGGAGCCGCTGAATACAGTGTAACTGATTCACTGCCACGGTCATGTTCACAGCACATGCCTAAGTTCAACTCCATATCCATCAGTGGCTACCATCTTCAGGAGGCTGGTGCTGATGCCATCTTGGAAGTAGCCTACACCATTGCTAATGGCCTGGAGTACTGCCGCACTGGTCTGAAAGCAGGTTTAACCATCGATGAATTTGCTCCAAGGTAAAAGCTCAGGGCTATGGCTGGAAAAACTGGTTTTAGTAATAATCGGGTCATTCCATCTCAGATTATTTTTGAGACATTTTTTGCTCGACCATCCCTGATTTTCCTTAAAATGATATGATTTTTACACATTGAAATCTGAGGCAATGTTTAAACATGAACACCTTCAAAGCTATTAAAGATGAAATCCTAAAAATTTCACTGCCCTTTCTTACCATCAAAATGAATCAGTCTGTAGTTTGGGACAGCTTCATCAGTAAGTGTTTGAGAATTGGCTAGTTAAAATATGAAGAAAAAAAAGGCCTTTGGATACCCTTGGATAAGTTAGGTAGGATATAAAAAAAAATGTTAAGCTTTGAAAAACTCCTAAATGATTTGAAATAAGTCATTCTGCTGTGAGGAATTCATCTAATAGTGGTGCAGATTACCAATGAACACCCGCTCCAGCAAATTAAACCCAAGAGCAGAACACAACTGCAAAAAAAAAGTCTTCAAAGAGCAGCTTCATGACAGGGCTCTGCAGGGTGCATATAAAAGGTAACTTTCCCCTGTGGTCTTTGTTCAAGTATAAAAGGGAAAATATTAGCGTGTCCATTAAATATGCTCTATTTTCCAATATTTATGCAAAATCTGAGTGAGGGGATGTTTGCTGAATGCCATTACAACTTTCTCTGTTTCTCAGTATGAATTCTTCAAGTACTCATATTTCTGTGTCAGCCAAAGATAGTTTTGAAAGTAGAACAAGATGTTTTCATTAAATTTCTGCGCCCTCGCAGCCCAGCAAAAATGTTTCTGACCTAGAAGAGAGAGGATGTATGCTGGGTGCTGTAACAACTGAAAAAGTGATTCTTGACAAACATGTAAAAAAAAACAAAAAAAAACCTGAACCAAAACAAAAAACCCTTCATCTGCTGAAATCTCTTTGAATTTTTAACACCCTCTCCTTTGACATTTTCATGTGTCTTTTCAGGCTGTCATTCTTCTGGGGTATTGGGATGAACTTCTACATGGAAATTGCCAAGCTGAGGGCAGCCAGGAGGTTATGGGCCACACTCATTAAAGAAAATTTCCAGCCCAAGAATGCCAAGTCTCTCCTCCTGCGCACGCACTGTCAGACTTCAGGCTGGTCTCTCACTGAACAAGTAAATGGGAATCATTTTATTGCATGCTCTTACAGTGTGAGGAGATAATTGGCTAAATCGCAAATTAATTAACTAACTGATAATAACTGTCCGTGTCACGGCTCTCAGGATCCATACAACAACGTAATCCGCACAGTGATTGAAGCCATGGCAGCCGTGTTTGGGGGGACCCAGTCACTGCACACCAACTCTTTCGACGAAGCTCTGGGTTTGCCCACCGTGAAGAGTGCTCGCATCGCCAGGAACACCCAGATCATCATCCAGGAGGAGTCAGGCATCCCCAAAGTTGCAGATCCTTGGGGGGCTCACACATGATGGAGGCTCTCACTAATGATGTCTATAACACTGCTTTGAAGGTTTGTCATGGGGGCGAGGGTAATAGCCAGAGCGGTGAACAAATTATTGATTGATCCTTTGCTCCAATCAATTTTTGACATGATCATAAAGAGACTCTTTTATAGTCAGTGTTTTTTTTTCTTCATAGTTTATTAAAGACATTGAAGAAATGGGAGGGATGGCCAGAGCTGTAGCAGAGGGTATTCCAAAGCTCCGTATTGAGGAATGTGCTGCTCGTAGACAGGCCCGCATTGATTCAGGTATTGCATAAAGATGATGTCTTCATATGGCCTCAAAGCCTTCCCCTGACTTTAATTACTTCATGCAGTCCTACCACCTTACTTGCCTTATGCTTATGGAACTGTGCTGCAGTGCAATGACATACTGCCCAATTCCAAAAAGTTGGGATGCCGTATAGAATGTAAATAAAAAGAGAATGCAATGATTTGCAAATCTAACAAACCCATATTTTACTCACAATAGAACATAGAATGTATATCACATGTTTAAACTGAGAGAGTTTATGAAAAATATCAGCTCATTTTGAAACACGTTTCAAAAAAGTTGGGATGGGGGTGCAAGATAAGGCTGGAAATGCAAGCAATACTAAAAAAGAAACAGCTGGAGGAACATTTTGCAACTAATTAGCAACAGGTCAATAACATGATCGGGTATTAAAAGACAAAATCTGCTAAAGACTGCCTACAAATTTTATAACAATTTCAGAATAATGTTCCTCAACATAAACATAAAGTTGCAAAGACTATAAATATCTCATCATCTGCAGTAAATATTATCATCAAATGATGCCGAAAATCTGGAGAAATCTCCGACTTTACTGCATTAAAAACAGGTATGCTTCTGTCATGGAAGTCACTGCATGGGCTCAGGAACACTTCCAGAAATCAGTGTCTGTGAACACAGTTCACCGTGTCATCCACAGATGCAGGTTAAAGCATCATCATGCAAAGAAGAAGCCAGCCAGAAACACTCCCGTCTAAAGCAAAGTGGAAAACTGTTGTGTGGTCAGATGAATTGAAATTTGAATTTTTTTTTTGGAAAGCATGAACTCTGCGTCCTAAAGAGGGACCACCCAGCTTATTTTCAGGCTTCAGTTTAAAAGCCTGCATCTCTGATGGAATGGGGTATCCATCAGTGCATATGGAATTGGCAGGTTGCACATCTGGAAAAGGACCATCAATACAGAAAGGTGTGTGTGTGTGTGTGTGTGTGTGTGTGTGTGTGTGTGTGTGTGTGTATATATACAGGTTTTAGAGCGCCATCTGCTCCCATCCAGGCAAACCCTTTTTCAGGGAAGGCTGTGCAAATTTCAGCAAGACAATGCTAAACCACATACTGTAGCTATTATTACAGCATGGCTTTGCATTAGAAGAGTCCGAGTGCTGAACTGACCTGCCTGCAGATCAGACCATTCACCAGCTGAAAACATTTAAAGCATCATCAAAATGAAAACTATAACAAAGATGCAGGACCTTTGAGCAGCTAGAACCCTCGATCAGACAAGACTGGGACAACAGTCCTCTCCCAAAAGTCCAGCAGCTGCTCTCCTGGGTTCCCATGTGTTTACAGACTGTTGTTAAATGCTACACAGTGGGAAACGTGTCCCTCTCCCAACATTTTAGAGCCGTGCTGCTGCCATCAAATTCAAAACGAGCTAATATTTTTCTTCAAATTATACATTTTCTCAGTTTAAAAGGATAAAATTTCTCACCGTGAGTCATAATGATAATATATTATCATTTAAATATTTTTGTGTTATTTTTGCTCTGTCCTACTCTCTACCATGTTGTACTTTGTGTGTGTGTGTATTTTAGTGTCTTCCATCAGTTTTATACTTGCCACCAGGTT